>CM062376.1:25548456-26148456 GCA_031216125.1 Dalbergia cochinchinensis
AATGTGTAATAATTAGTAAAAAAATTATTTATAATTCTAATTTATATAATTTCAATCATTAGAGTAGTATATCAATTATAATTTTTTCAATAAAAAAATAATATAATTATTTAATTTTTAAAAATTAATAAATATTTAATATTATTATCAAAAAAGTGTAAATAATAGAATTGATTCTTTTTTAAAAAAATTAGCATTAAAAAATTGAAGGTATTTTTTTGTCAAAAAAATTAGTATGAAAAAATTATGAAATTGATAGATTGAAATGTTTAAGTTGTAAAAAATTAAATAGAATATAATGATATATGTAGACAGACAATTTTTTTATTATGATTTTCAAAAGTTTTACATTTGAAATTAGAAAATTTCGTCAATCCTATCTTTATTTAGAATTTTACCTCTATTCCCATACACATCCCGGTCATGGGTCCTTATTTTTCATTTCACATGGAGATGTGAATCTCTATTGATATTTATGAATTTATTAAAAAAATTTAAAATAAAAAATTTTAAAAATATTTTGAACTTCAGAACATAAATATCTATAATAAAAAATACTACTAATGCAACACAATCATAATAGGTTTGTTATCGTTAATACTATAATTATATATATAAAATTTTTATGGTATAATATATTAAATTATAATTTTATTTATACTATTTTTTATTTTTTATATTGATTTTATTAATGGTAGAGAGATATGACGATATGATTGGGAAAAAATAATTGATAATTAAAAAGTAAATTAAATTCAAAACTTACTTTAAGTGTTAAGATTATGAAAAGAGTGAGGTATAATTTTTCTATAAATAACACATGGAAGACTTTTTATGTAATGAGTTTTAAATATTAGTATTATATCAATTATTATCATATTTGATTAAGAATAAATTTAGTATAAATTGAATTTTGAATTATTATCATATCAAAATCAATCAATTAGCAATTTGTTAACAGTTTAATATACCCATTTCCTTTAAAAAAAAATATGCTGATTTTAAAGCTTAATTATTTTGAAAATATTTTCTTTATAATTTTTTATATTACTTTCATAATGTGAGGTTATTAATATTTTTAACTTAATTATAGATCATAATTATATTAACATCGGTTCTCTCTTAGTGCAAATTATAATATTTAATGATTGTAATATCTAATTTAATTTCATATTAAAAATAATTAATAAGTAATTAAAAAATAAATATTATATGTGTAATAGTTTTCATAAAATGAATCTGAAATATTAGTATAGTAGATTCATACAATCAATAAATTTTATATGAAATCTTAATCATTAATAATTTCTAATTATAAATAAGATTCTGATAAATCTCTATCATTTTTTTTCTTTTTAAAATCTTCTCCAATTTTTTTAATGTTTTTCAACGCTAACTTTTTTTTTCAAAATTCATTCAAATATTTTAAAGTATAAAATTATTAAAATTGTCATGAATTGTATGATTGATTTTTTTTTTAAATTCACTCAAATATTTTAAAATATAAAATTATCAAAATTATTTGTAAGAGCTTAGAGATTATTAAAGGTATAATTTTATGATCATCCCAGTGATCCCAAGATTTTCATTTTCACCTGCATACATATATAAATTTTTTTATTGAATTGGTATATTCTTGGTCTTCAAATTATTAAATTAGTCTATATATATAATTAAATAATGTCATTACTAATGACACGAAAAAATATTCTTCCTTTAAATAATTAAATTCATCATAATCTTATTGTTAATAAAAAAGGTAAATGATATAATCTAGCATACATATTTTGCTTATTTCTTATAATTTATATACTTATTTTTATAACTTTAATATAATAGTATTCAAAAGAAAATCACCACTCGTATCAAATATAAAAATCTTAGATGTGAAATTAATACTAAAATTATGAAATTAATTTATCAATATAATTCATGATTTCAACATCGTAATAATTAAGGATATTTAATTAATTATATACAATCCTATTATTAAATACGGATGATTATCAATGATATGCTAATAATATGTAATAACTGCAATTTTATTTTTTCAAAAAAACTAATGAATAATTTCTTAAAAGATGTGGACCCTAAAACATTCTCATTGCGATAAACTTTCACTCAAATGACTCTAAAATATTAGTATTATAAATTGTAGATTATAGATAGATTATAGATTCATCTATGCATTTAATTTCTTGTCCATGGAAAGGTCAATGATTAAGTCAATATATCAAGTCATTTATTCAATAATAATTGCTGATCAAACATTCTAATTTAGATTTCTTAAAATTATGATTGATTTCTTATTGTTATTAAAATTATTCAACTTGAATCATAAACAACAAGACCAATATTTGGTTTTAATATCAACAACGATTTGCCAATAACAAGACCAATATATGGTTTTGAAAATTGATAAATTTAATTCAATTCAATAAGACCTGATTTTCAAATAAATTATTTTTTATAGGAATAGGATTCGGGTTTTTTAATATCATATACCATCTGCTTAATTCATCTCTTTATATAATTGGAAGATAGTAAATGAACTTGGATTAAATTAGAAGAAAGCAGAATTGATCGATTGTAAAACTCCTCGAGCGAGTTGTAAACATTGTATATATCACTGGTAATTGCTAGCAAATAAATTCATGATCTTTAATTAACTTAAGTATTGCAAATTAGGGGGTTTTTATGCTTAATTAGTACATTATTTTCCCCCGTGTCCATATGATGTTGTTATTATTATTGATTTTCAATTTGTTGCTGCATCCACAAGGTTCCATCGATTTAGTTTTTTTTTTTTTTACTTTTATCTACTCATGATTATTTATGTCAACATATCATTTTTTACTCTTTATAATGATGATTGCTATACATATTTTTAATTAGCAACAATATATTTGTCAAGATTAACGATCAGGTTAAAGCATTGTCGAATTTTTCACATAATCACATATTGTTATATCCAATTTTGATTTCATGTATTTCTTTTCATCTCCTTCCTTCCTATTTCAGGCAATCATAGCTCAGGATAGAGATTTGTTGTTGTTGCTGCATTTGTTATGTTGAATCTTTTTGTTGACATATTTTTTTTTAGTTTGTTCTATTGTTTAGCAAGTTATTTTTATTTTTATTTTTTTGAATTGATGAATTTATTCAATTGCTGGCTAGCTATTGATAGAAAAGTTAAAATTTTTATGTAATATTTTGATGAATAAGTTTTTATCTTTTATCGATGCTATATATTGTTTAATTTCAATTTCATGGGAATAATTACTTTTATCCATATTCAAGCTATTATTTCATGAGTTTGGTTACGCATATGAAATGATATTTTTTCATGTAATACTATATTAAAATGTAATCGAAAAAATTTCTTGTCCAAATTATTTATTTAGAGAATGTGTCAATTATGATCTTTGTAATTAGTATAGTAAATTATCAATAAATCACTGTTTTGGAGAATATAATATTTTATTTTTTAAAATTTAAATATTTTTCAAATATTGAATTTGACATTGAGATTATATCATTATTAATAATACAAATAATTGATTGATTAGATTGGATTCAAATTTTATTATCAATCATGATTCTAAATTTTTGGTTAAATAAGATATACTAATTCATTTTCAAATTAAATATTTTTAAAGAATAATACTTGATATGAGACTTGAAAATATTGAACCATATTTAGTTTTTGGATTATTTTTTTGGAAAATTTATCATTTAAAATAGTTATAATTAATATAATTAATATTCATGAATTTTTATTGAATAAATTTTTTAGACAAAATTATATGACATTTTTTTAGATTTTGTTATGTTTTAATTGAATTTGACATTAAATAATAATAATAATAAATATAGTTGATTGATTATACTTGAAACTTTATTTCTAATTTTTTGTGAAATCAGATATACTAATTTTTTTAAAACTAGATATTTGTTTTAATGAATAATATTTGATATAAGATATGAAAAAATTAAACCGATATTTTTTTTATTTTTCAGTCATTTATTTAGAGAATGTATCAATTATGATTATTGTAACAAGTATAGTAAATTATATTTTTATTACTAATTGTGAACAATAATTTTTACTAAATCATTTTTTAGAGAATATAATATGTTATTTTTTTAGATTTGAACATTTCAAAAATTTTGAATTTGAAGTTGAGATTAAAGCATTATTTGTAACATCCTAATTTTTAACCCAATACTTTAGAACATATTTAGGTTAATCATTAGTCTATTACTCTTTTAGTCTCATTCCTTACAACCTTTCGTTAAAATACTTAGCGAAAAATACGAATAAATTTTCTTTTTGAAACTTGAAAGCAAAACGCGAGTCACAAGACTAACCTATCGTTCGTCATAACCATATCGTGCGAGAAAAGTAACCACACCATTGATAATCATGAAACATAGTATTATACTTAACAATCATAATATCATCACATCTTCATAGATACATAGGCTACTAACATCATTGTACCATCATTTACATCAAAACACGTCCATATATGTGAAGTCATCCTTATCCACCAATGAGGTTGGATAAGTGTCAACCCAAAAGCTAAGCTATCTATGCTTCCGCAGCGACCCTCTGCCCCGTCTTCTAGTGTGATCCTCAAGCACGAGCCTCAGAAGAAGTCACGATCCTCATTGTAATCCTCGTTTAGAGATGACACGGAAGAAAAGGAAAGGATGAGAAACTCATTCGAGATTCTCAGTAGGGATTCCCGACTCTAACACTAGTGTCATCGTCGTCGTCCCCAGCCGCCTTGGTTTTAATTATGAAAAAGGTGTACATGCATAAGGATTGGTTTTAGGCTTTACAAATCTATTTATCCGAAGTGGGTGTCTTTTAGTATGCGTCTTAATGACATGAATGCAACAGATATTTGATGAATGCATGACAATACCATATGCACATTAACACGAAAATCGTAATACTTGGGTACATCATAAGGAAACATAAATCATATACATGGCATAAAAGGCATAGTACTTTTCATGTGATATCTTTCTCATAAGTAAAACTCTTAAGTTCTTTTTCTTAAAGACCACCCTCTTAACATATCCACCAAAAGTCCAACCGATTCACCAGCCCGGCGATAATCTGGTCACCAAACTACGTCTCACCTATCGCCTAGGAATGAGCTCAATCCTAACTAGTCGTCACTAGATTTAATATGGGCTAATTGAGGGGGTATACATAACTTTCTTGGATCACCTATCTTAGGATCATTTCCTTCTTTGAAACGCTCTACTGGTATCTAGTACACAGCGAATTATCCGCTTTGGCAAGCTCAATGTCAATACCCTCACGGATTTGTTTCCTCCCCACCGTAGCGGGAGAAATGCGTCTCAGTACTTTGTCACATCTGTTCTGGGGGTGCTCGGCCGAACCGGTGTCACCCAGAACCTATCCTGGGGGTGCTCGGCCGAACCGGTGTCACCCAGGAGTTTTCACAAGCTTTTTCTCAAGTGCTCAAGTTTGATGGGAAATTCGGCAGCGTAACGGCGTACACCAGATTTCCATCAAACTTGTTTTATGCCACCAAACATATAGAACATGCATAGCCATTCAAAACCAACATAAGGCATCATCATCATGTGCATCATAATATCATAATTTTGCATAACGCATCATGGCGTGAGCATCAACATATCAACACTATATACTCTCATAAACATACAACCTCATGAATTCCTCATATGAATAACATCATCATCATTTACATACCACATGCATCATCATAGAACATTCAAACGTTTATCCTTACGGTAGCTTATGCTTTGACCCTTACGGGTCTTAATCATGAGATATGGTTCTCTAACATCCATCGCTCATATTTTATGCACCTAAGGGCTCATAATTAAACATCATTCATCATCCTCATGTTCATACTTAAATCTGAATAGCATAGGGCAGAATTCCTAACTTGTGATTACGGGATTCTAGAACTTACGTTTTAGACCCTTTCTCGGTTCCGTCTTCGCCTAAGGCGCTATGAATTAAATCTAAATCAATTATGAGGCATTCCTATGCTTAAGAACTAATTATTAATCACGTTTATCATGTTGTAAGGGTGCTGGACAGATTCCAGAAAAATAAATGTTCTAAGAGTTCTAAACTTGCACTTTTACGATTTTCTAGTTACTAGTTTCCCTATAGGTGCTAGGATTCGATTCTAATCCAAATGTTACCAAGTTTTTCATGTCTAAACAATCTAAATCTGATTATGTCCCCATTAAAACAGTTTGGATTAGTTCCATAAATAAATGGGTCAAAACTATGTTAAATTCTAGCTTTACGGTATTTCTAGTTAGCTAGTTTCTTACCTATCATGCATAGGTTCGCTTCTACATCATCACATGATATTTTCACACATTCCAACACATCAAAACATCATCATACAGCATCACACTCATCACATCAGAACCGAAAACATTTAACTTAAATGAGAGAGTTAATTTGACATTTCTAGGTACATGAGTTAACTAGTTTCTCTTGGAATCAATCTAGAACTTCTAAAACTTTTTGCAAAACATTTTAATTCATCAAGAGGCTAAGTGAAGCCTTAGGTCACTGACCAAAACATATTCCATCCCCTAAAAGATAATAAAATCACAACTTGTGATGACGTAACCTTATAAAGATTTGTAAAGCTTTAAGGAAAACTTAAAACATAGACTATTGGTCCTAGTAGCTAGATGAAAACTCATTGCAAGTCCATCATCACTACTTGGCCGAAATTATGCATTCAAGGAATACATTCACATTTAACTTTACTTGGAATGAAATGAGCAAGTCTTTGAGCTCTAGGTTCTTAAGTTACGACATAAACTAAACGTGCTCATGCTTTTCATTTTAAATCTTGCTTACAAAGTAAAGTGATGACTTAAATTTAAATATGCAAGACATAAACTTAAACGCGCAAGCTTGAAAGTAAATATGCGAGGCATAAACTTAGACGTGCAAGCTTGAAGGTAAATATGCATGGTTCAATTCTTTATTTTAGTGCTCTTGGCTCAACAACAATCGACTTTAAGGCCGAAATAGATAGGCATTCGAGAAATTAATTAGGTGATAATGCAAGTTCAATTCTTTATTTTAGTGCTCTAGGCCCAACAACAATCGACTTTAAGGCCGAAATAGAAAGACTTCGAGAATTAAATTAAGTGATGATACAAGTTCCATTTTAATCTTTATGTTCTTAAGTGATAGCTAGAAAGTAAAGATGCATAGCAAGAATGTAAATATGAATGCAAGCATAAAATAAATTATGCAAGTTCATTTTATCTTTCTAGAGCTCTTAACAAGACTTTAAAGGAATTTAAACCATAACCCAAACCCATCCAAACAAGGTAAAGTCGAGCTTAGAGTTCTTAAAACTCAACATAATATTCTTAGGAAATCAAACCATGAAGCTTAGAAAAATTAAGGAAATGGCCGAAATCTTCAAGAAGAAAAAGGAACATTTTAAAACTCTAAAGTTCATGATCTTGATGATATATTAACACCAACATCATGAGTCCTCATCATTGAGTTCATAGAGCCATTTTAAAACATCATTAAAGCTAAAGTTCTCAAGAGTTCAAGAAAGGAAGAACTAGGAACATTTTTGTTCAAGAACAAAGATCAAGCTCTAGAGTTTGTTTCAAGTGATGAACATCATCATGAAACTCTCATCATCAAGATCTCATTCCTTCATTCCCAAAGGCCCATGGCCGAAACATAAAGAGGGAGAAGGAGAAGAAAAGAAGTTCTAAAAGGAATCAAGAGAAACTATGAACATCAAGCTTAAAACAAGAACTTTAAAGAAAAGAATACATGAAAGAAAATCCCTACTTGATGTGATGAACTTGAAGATGGAAGAAGAAGATGAAGAAGATGAAGAACTTGAAGAACTCCAAGAACTTGAAGAACACAAGAACTTTGAGAGAAAAAGAAAAGCTTTGAGTGTTTCCTAAACTTAGCAAATGATCTAAAAGTGGTGCAAGCTCCTCAAGGCATTCTATTTATAGAGAAATGAAACAAATGGAGGGTGCTCATGGGTGAAGAGGTTTCGGCCATGAGGGTGCAGATTGGAGGCTTTCCATGAGTTCCATGAGGTGAGATAATGTGTTCTTGAGGTATGGTTCAAAGCATGGTGAGGTATGGTTCAAGGTATGGCTCAAGCATGGCTCTTTGAGTGAGAAAACAATTTAATATGTGTGGTAATTGGAGAAAGATGGCCGAATATGCATCAGCCCATGGGGAGGATTAGTTTGCATTTTAATTGTGGTTTAGAGTTGTGTTTAGGTGTATCTTTGATTATGCTTAAGATTAGAAATTTGTAAGAAAGTGTTTAAGTAAGGTAAATAGGTAATTAAGGTGGTCTAGACATAATTAAGGAGTGGTCTTGCACCATTAGAGAGTTAAATCCTCAATTTAGAGTCTAAACAACTCTAGACACATTTCCTTGATTTAAGGAATTGGAGAGAGAAAACATTATTCAAGATTCCAAGACTAGGAGTCTTGAGTTCTAAAAAGGGATTTAAGTTTAATCTAAGCAATTTTAGGTTCTAATTAAATTTAATAAATTATTTTGACTCTAGATTAATTAGGGAAATAAATTAATCTTCGTTTAGAGCCTAATATTGCTTAGGTTTGCTTAATTACGTCATTAAGCTCAAAAACACTATTCTATGGGCAAAATCGTAATTTTGCACTAAAACTGCCCGGGGCCACCGGGACTTGAACAGAGACCTCTAGACACATGAAAACATATTTTTAAACCTCGGAGGAAAGTTCCGAGCTCAAACGGCACCTTTACCCGCGTAAAACGCTATAGGGGTATTTTGGTCATTTTGACCAAATCATGGAAAAATGAGACTTTCGCCTCCGGAACCACTCAAGGGTCATTCAATCCCTTTCAAACATTGAGTTGGCCCTTCGAGGACTGCCGGGTCGGCCATCCTCGAATTCCGGGCCGAAAATGACCTCAGGGGCATTTCGGTCATTTTCCACTCAGACAGAAAATCAGGGCGTTACATTATTAATAATACAAATAATTGATTAATTATACTTGATTGCAATTTTATTATCAATCATGATACCAAATTTTTGGCTAAATCAGATCAATGAATTTTCTTTTATATTAGATATTTTAAAAATAATATTTGATACTGGACTTAGAAAATTAAGCTAGATATGTTCAGCTTATTTTTGTAGAAAGTATATCATTTATAATAATTTTAACAAATATAATTAATGTTATTTTATTAGCCTTCATGATTTTTATTAAATAACATTTTTAGACAGTATAATATGATATTTTTTTTAGATTCGGCCTTGTTAAGATTTTTGAATTTGAAATTAAGATTAAATTCTTAGTAATAATAAATATAATTCATTGATTATACTTGATTTCAATTTCGTTATCAATCATGATTCCTAAATTTTAGTTAAATCAAATTTGCTAGTTCTCTTTTAAATTAAATATTTATTTTAAAGAATGATATTTGATATAGGACTTGAAAAAATTAAATCAGAATTTTTTAAGTCATTTAGAAATGTATCATTTATAATTATTTTAATAAATATAATTGATTATATTTTATTACTAATCAGAATTCATAATTTTTTATTAAATAATTTTTGAAGATAATATAATGCGATATTTTTTAAGATTTGATCTTTATTCAATTTGAAATTTAGATTAAATCGTTAGTAATACTAAATATAGTCAATTGATTATATACTTGATTCCAATTTTTATTATCAATCATTATTCCTAATTTTTGACTAAATTATATATACTAATTTCATTTTAAATTATACATTTGTTTTAAAGAATGAGATTTGATATAGGACTTGAAAAAAAAAAAGGCTTGTGATTAGAGAATAAACACAATAATTTATCATCCTTTATCATTTCAATTTTCTGATAGAGAATTAAGGCCTTGATATTTATGAGGGCCTTTGCTTCAACTAGAAGATAGAGATGATGATGATGATGATGTTAATAGGGATGAATCTAGTGTTGTGATTTTAATTCCACATTGCACTCCTTGAATTGGAGCTTCTTCTTTCTCAAAGTAGGTTAGAAAATCCTAAGTAGCTTCAACTTGTATACTCCAATTCCACATTGCACATTCTTCAAATTCAACATCCATGCTAGGATTGAAGAACTTGTAACTTTTTCACTTCTCCTCATAGCTAATAAATACAACCTTTTGGGTTCTATCATCAGTCTTTGATCTTTCTTGCTTAGGAATTTGGACATATACAATAGATTCAAAAGCACTTAAGTGTGACAGATTAGGCTTCAAGCCACTCTATTCTTGAGGGGTTACATCTTTCAAGCTTTTGGTAGGTGAATGTTTTGAGAGATAAAATACACATGCAAATGCTTCTCCCCACAACTCTTTTGGTGATGACTTACTCTTCAACAATATGCTTGCAATATTTAGAATTATTATGGTTTTTCTTGTATCAACTCCATTTTGTTAGAATGATCTAGGAACAATCAAGGGACATCATATATCATCATTCTCACAAAAGATCTTGAATTCATTTAAAGTGAACTCTCCACCACTATCAGTTCTTAAAAATTTGATCTCATAGCTAATTTGTTTTTCTACATGAGCATTGAACCTTTTGAATGCTTCAAATGCTTTATTTCTTTTGCTTCAAGAAATATGTCGATAAAAAGTGAAAAGGAGGCACTCTTACCAAGTGGCAATGTATGGCTTCATTGGTCCACAAATGTATGCATGGATCAACTAAAGTATCTTTGAAGCTCTTGATTTAGGTTACTTTGGGAAATTCTTTCTAGAATGTTTTCCACATAAGAAAGCTTCACCTAACTGGTTATGATGATCCATCGTTAGAATGCTTTTACCATCTTCTTTGTTCCCTATTCTTTGAGTTCTCCAAAATTTAGATGGCCATATCTCATATGCTAAATCCATGATGGATCTTCAATATAGGATTTCAAACATATATCTCCACCAATTTTCGCGTTTAACAAGAGCATATGATTTATTGTCATAGAAAGCCTTAGAAATAAGGTTTCATCATTTATCTCTAAGGCAAAGATAGCTTTCATGACTATTTTGCAACCATTGTAAAAATGTTGCTTGATACCCAAGATATTATTCTTCATCATTGGGATGTAGTTTATGAGTGTATACATTAATTTATTGCTGAGATTTCATATAATAATTTGAGCCAATTTTATATAGATTTATTGAGTTTTAGTCTAAAATATATAATAATTTGATATCATATATTTTTTGAGATATCAATGGTTATTTAGTGAATATTTGGTCAGTATATAGGTTTGTGCTTGATTTTATCTTATCTTGCAAAGATATAGTCAATTATTGAAACATATCATGACCTTCAGAATTAAATGAACATTTTAATTATGTTGAAGAAGATTCAAAAGTAGAACAATTGTATATGGAGCACAAAATGTGGAACATCTCCAAAATTCGTAGATAGATAGATTAACTCGATGAATCGAGAAATCATAGAAATGAAGAAAACAATTGAATTTATTCTTGCATAAAGAAAAATCAACATAAAAAGTAAAGGTTAAAGGTTAACTCCAAAGGTCAAGAGTCAACATGAAAGTCAAAGTCTTGAAAGATGACTAAGAAAGTCAACAAGTGAAACCTTAGGTCTTAATTAAATCAAAAGTCAATAGAATTTAAATAAAAGTGATCAACAAGTGAAACCTTAAGTCTTAATTAAATCAAAAGTCAATAGAATTTAAATAAAAGTGATTCAAAAATCCTAATCATAGATTAAGATTCTAATTAGCAATTAGACTAATTAATGTGCATAGGATTCCAGTTAGGTAATTAAAATATATTAAAATAAGGATTAACTAGTCATGGTTAAGATTCCAAAAAGTGTAATTAACTAAAAGTAGAATTATGACATAATTCTTATTTAACTTAAATACTATGACAAGACAAGAAATTGCATCATATGCACCATAATCACATGCATGTTTTAAGCCACATAACATTCATATGTTGAATTGTATGAGTGGAAGTTCATATATTGAATGATATAATTGGAAATTCATTTATCAAATTATAGTAAAGTTATTACATGATGCAAATATTTGACACATGTATGCATAAGAAAATGAAAAATCCTCATCCACGCCCACATGCTTCATAGCTGCAACATGCACATCGAGAGGGAGGGAGTTTTGATTTGATTAAAAGCATAATGACAACTTGAAAGCTTGTTTTTTGTCAAGCTTATGACATCCATCAACAGGTCCTATATTTAAGGATAGGCTAACTATTATTTCAAATATTTTTGGCGTGCTTTGCAACTAGAAAATCCTAACAAAAAATCTAATTAATATTTACACTAACCAACTAGTTCAAATTAATAAGTTTTTGAAGAGCAAAAACTTTCCAAACACAGCCCTAATATACACAGCCTCATGGCCTATAAATATGGAAGATATGAGTTTCATTTTGTTCTTTACAAAGCTCACTAAGTCACTAAGCCCTCTAGCATTTTCTCTAACTTTTGTTGTTCTTATTTCACTTCTCATTCCATTCCTTAACCTTATACTTTCTTCAAAAAAGTCTTCTCCATCCTTAAACCTTACATAGCCAATTGAACCCCAACCCACAAACACTACTAGCCTTGGAAAAGTTATACTTTTAATTCTTGTGAAAAATATTCTTTTAGACATACCAAGTTGTCAAACAAAAGTTAAAGAATGATCACTCTCTACCAATCTCATTTGCTCAAGTTCCAAGAGTGAAGAAAAGGACTTACTTAGGTATCTACACAAAATGGTAGGATTCCTCTTTGGTAGTGGAAGTATTGTTGGTTTCTAACCTTGTTTATGGTTAGAATGCCATCAAGCTTGTGTTTATTGTTGAGGTTTTGAGTGTATGTTTGTGAAAATAATTTTGATTGGCATTTGAAAGCTCTTTTATTTTTAAATTTTTCTAAAATTTTTTTATACTTTCATATTATTTAAAAACGAGGAAAGTGTTTGAGAATTAATTGTTGTAGCACTAAACATACAAAAGATAGGTGCTGAAAATTGTTTATTTTTCTAGTAGTAGGCACTTAAAACATCAAGAATCATAGAAAATTATGTTTTTGGAATATAAGAAGTTTTGTCACAAACTTAACTTATCTGGCAGCACTCTCTAAAGAAATCAGCTCAAAATGAATTTTGTACCCAAAGATATGAATTTTTAAAGTTGAGTCAAAACCTAGAACTTTAGATTTGACTTTTTTTTTGACTTTTTAAGAGTAAAATGAGCATAACTCAAGCCACAAAATTGCAAATAGGGTGAAATTAATTTTTTTAGAAAGATAGCACATAGAGAAACACATCCATGTATGTCAAACAATTATTTTGAACCAAGAAAAATTAGTTATTGAAATAAATACAAAGGACAATGTGCTGAGAAAATATGGAAATGGGTAACTTTGTAATGACATAATGGTAAAACTATCAATTTGTTTTTTAATTGAAATTATCCTTCACAAAAGACTTGAAGACTTTGGAAACAAGCATTGTTTTTGGAAGACTGAAATAATGAGTATACTAAAAGTTATGACTTTACTTGTAAAACATGTCAGATCTAGAAAACAAAAAGAATTTATCCTTGTAAGGAAAATGTTAAGGAATATAATTTAAATTGTAAACCCTTTAAAGTGAAGAGTTATATGTTAAAGAGCTATAAGAGCTTTAAATATAAAGAGAAGCTTAAATGATCAATGATATTATATTTCAAGTTTGCTAGGAAGCTTGTAACCCACTTAAGTTTAACAAGGCTTAAGATAACAAAAGATTTCTAAATTATTTGACAATAATGATAAGAGCTTTATAATACACTGGTACTAAGACTTCCACGGCCTCTTAAGAACCTTAGGGTACTTAACTTGATAACTTGAATAATGAAGCACCATATGAGTTACGCATGAAATGTTTACTATTAAAAACATTAGACTATGTATGGTTGACTATTGTTTTCCATGAGATTTTCGTACGAATCCCTACTGATATGACATGAGATGTTATGAGAAAAGTCTACTATTTTCTCGTGAAATTTTGTAATGAATATATGCTAGTACAGAATGAGATAATGTGTGAAATGTCTGTTGTTATAGCATGAGAATGACACGGCTGTTTACTACTCTGACATGAAATAATGCATGAAATGTCTTCTATTATAACACGAGAATTGCATAGGAATCTACTGTTATGACATCAGATAATAAAAGAAATGCTTGCTGTTGTAACGTGAGATCATGTATAAGATGTATATTGTTCAAAAGAGATAGTATTAGAAATGATTATTGTCATAGTAAAGTCTAGAAAAGTAAACTTAAGCTCAGTGGTTAACTTTTTCACCATTTTGGTAAGAACCATGGGTACTTATATATTCCAATGACCATAGTAAGAACTCATCATTACCCTTAGAGGATGATACGATACGGACGAAGACATTCTTTAAGCTATATTAATTCACTACTTAACCCTAGAGTATGGTCTAAGATATTGATAAAGGCATCATGTGAGTTGTGATAGACCATGTGAGTAAAGATAAAGAAAGTACAATGAAATGAAGAAAAAGGAAGTATAGAATAATGATAGTAAAATCAAGGAAACTCTTGTTAGACGTGCATATGAATTTACATTTAAAAGTTTACATGCATTGGAAGTTTCTAAAGTTGTCATGCCAATATTATGTAACATGCCTATGGATATGTGTCTTAAGAGTATATTGAATTGATCATCTCTGCTTAATGTTGTAAAGAATGATTTAAAAGTGATTTCACTTGGGCCAATTACATTTACAAAAAATTATAAATTAATCTATTATCTACCCACATTTTTATAATAAACTCGAAATGACTAGGACGGCAACAGTACACAAATTTAGTGCCAAGTTGGAACTCCTATGGAGAAATCCTGTATTTCTGACTCATATGTCTCTTTATGTGTCATCGTCAAAAAAGCATGGATTGAATAGTGACTACGACATTGAAGGTAGGTCACACCACTTGTGAGCACGAAGATGATTAGACTGTTGTGAGTAGGACCACCACCACCACCACCATAGTAGAACACCATATGCATCTAGGTCCCTTTGGAAACTCCACTCTTACCCTGGTTAAGTCCCCTATAACCAAGCACCATTACATGCCTACTTTTATTCCTAGCATAGGAGTAGCTAATGGTTCAAGTCCAATGCCACCATTGTATGAGCCTAAGAATGGATGGAACAACCCAAGCACACCAATAGGGGAGCCACTGTCAAAATACCATCCATTGGAATGGAAGGATTGGCTTAACATTCCTCCAGAGGATCCCTGTAAAGGTGCCAAACTAAAACATGTTGTTCTTGTTATAGAGATACCTTCGATTTAATTGGGGGGGGACTTCTACAATGCTACTAATGACGAGGATGAGGATGAAGATTCCTCTAAGATGGAGTCAACAAGCTTCCTCTACAGTCGAGTCTCAGGCATGTGAAAGAACTCAGGTTTAAGGAATTGATTGAAGGATCGAAGATGGTGTAGCAGATGAAAAGGAAATATGCCATCTAGTGATTGGGTTTCCATTGCGTATGTTTTTAGTAATTTATAATGGTTATGTATCGAACTATATTGTATTTTATGTTTATGTATTTGACTGATAGGCATAGTCTTGTTAAGAACTATGTGTTGTACCTTTTACTATAATTTTTGTTTCAGACTTATATAATGTTTCTCTTAACTAAATGACTACTATCTATGCTTGAAGTATTGTGTATCACCTTAAACGTTATGGAATGGTTCATGTTGTTTACCTTTGCTCGTCAAATTTGTAATTATAAGTTCTCAAAATTACAAATTGGGATGATAATGTTATGGATATATATCAACTACTTGCTACCGGCTTAATCTTCGAAGAAGTAACTTAATTTGCACAAAAAATTTTACCCATTATTTTCTTAAGTTATTTTGAAATGAAAGCAATAAAAGAGAGGTAACAACTAATAAAGTTCGGAACTATTTGGGTGTTATAAGAAGGATTTTTATATGAGATTAAAAAAATAAAAACCTAAAATCTCATCCATTTACTAGCATCACAAATCGAGAATGACAGCACTTCCAACTTCCAAAGCAAAAGGATGGAATAGGATTTCATTACAATGTTTTACTCCTATCTTATACCCAACAAACAGGAGTCAATGGATTATATTTGTAATCACCACTACTCCATCATTTTTTAAGATCATTTTAAAATGTTCAAGTATAAGTTTTATTTGCCTTTCATGTGAACAAAAGGCAAATCAATGAACACAGAGATGGGGGAAAGAGAAAGGGGAAGAGAGAATCAAATTTGGATAGAGTAATTTTTTTAATTGAAAATACAAGTTGTGTTTTCATGCTACTTTAAGAAGACAGTGTATAAAATTCAGAGGGAATGATTTCATTTCAATTGTAATGAGAAATTGTCTTGTTGCAATTAAAGGTAGTAATATATTATGGAAAACTTTTTAAAATTTTAATTAGAAATTGTGATATACTACTTATATGTGTGTGTGTGTGTGTGTGTGTGTGTGTGTGTGATTTTGTGAGTCAAATTTGGATATTATAATGAGAAGTTGTCATGTTAGTAGTCCATCTAATTAGTAATATATAATAGATTTTACATGATTAAATGTTCAACAAAACAATATAGAAGCTAAAATGAGAAAAATAACTTACAACAAAACTGAACAATATATATATATATAGAAACTTTTATCACTTTAGGTTATGTGTGCGAGTTTAATTTCAGAGGGAATGGATAGATTTTTGAAGATTTCTTGTGATCGCATCTTTTACTTTTTAGAAAGGGATAAGGCATTTAAGGGTTTTTAGTAACCCCTCAAACCATCCAAAACCCCTATTATGATTCTCCCAAATTGGGGGCTTTAAATAGGATTATAATTTAAATTACTTTATTATTCCTAATAAATAATTAAAATATCATTTTATCAATCAATTTCAATTTCATCTGTTTATTATTACTCTCCTATTCTCACTAACAATGTTCCATGAAAAATCATCTGTCATTTTGTATTTCCTCTATATCACAATAAAAAATTTCAAATTTACCAGATTTTTATAAATTCACATTAGATTATAAATTTTTGAGAAACTCTCTTCCACTCTTCCAAATTGATTTTTGATATTGCGAGAATAGACATCTGCAATATAATACCTTTAGCCGAATACACAGATCAACAAGATCCAAGAATATTGCATAATTCTCTGTGATGGCAAAGTCACGCATCATGATAAGATTTGTTATCATTATAGGCACATGATTGTTCATATAACCATCCTTTGAAGATACACAATTTTAAGGTGACAAAAATGTTTGAAAAAGAAAATATTTTAAAATTTATAGGATGTAAATTTTTCTAGAATTTTTAAAATTAATTAATATAAATGATATTAACTATAAAAATATTAATTATAATTTATTTAAGTAAAAGGTAAAATTATAAAGATACAATATAAGCCTTTTATTTCTTTTTCTTGTCAATTTTAAACTCGTAAATAAGATTACTTGAAATTTTGTAAAATCCTTTCTTCCTTTTCCTTTCATTTCCCTTTAATACATTTCATTTCCTTTTCCCTTCAAACTCATGAACATAGCACTAAAGACTTGATTCCCAATTCATTGTTTGCAATGAAGATAATGAATGTTAACTATACTCCTTAAGAACATAAATTTCGCATTAGAAATGTGTTTATGAGCCTAAAATAGTGTATAATACAAGCAAAAATAATTACTTGAAACAATGTTAGTGCAAAAGTTATTATCTTACAGATAGTTTTGCTCCATTACTTGCAACAAAAATAAGGAATGTCAATCATACTCCTTAGAAACATAATTTTTGCATTAAAAGCGTATGATGGATCAAAACTACTTTTTATGCACTTGTTAAGGTATATAATAGAAGCAAAAATAATGACATGAAGCAATATTGGTAAAAAAAAATTTGTTCTTGTAAAAATTTTGACTCCAAAGTGTCCTTTTGGTTAAGGAAGAAAACAAACAAAAGTTAAGGTCAATCATTGAATTATAGAGTTATATTTGCCAAAACCTATATTTATTGTAGGCAACCATATATTCCATTATCAAATGTAATCTCAACAAAAGGGTTGAGAGTTCTAATAGTTGAGGAGAATGCTAAATCCAAAATAAGGCTAAAAATATTATTTATAATAAAGTGTTCAATGAATTGCCTTTATCTCATTCTTATATGTCTAATATAACAACTTTATTTTAAAAGTATTCTTGTTAAAAGTAGTTCTTTTGAAAAAAATATTATCAAATCCATGTGTTACACAAGAATTAGTCTAATTGTAAGTAAACTAGTTATTTTATGATGTGCATTGCACAAATAATATAAATTAAGTATTATTAATTTTAATTTATAATAAATTAATATTTAATGTATTTAAACTTATTTACATTTGAAAGAATTATATTATTGGTTTAAATATATGTTTGGTCTCATAAAAAAATAATTGAATTTTGGTTTAGGTTTCTAAAAAGGAAATTTAATTTTGGTCCAAAATTTCTTACAATTATTTGGTTTTAGTTCTTGGTGATTTGTTTGTCTATATGTTAAGTGCTAAGTTGGTTAACATCCATATTATTTAATCCTACATGACAGTCACTAATATATGCGCCATATTATAATTCTATATGTCAAAACCTCATCCTGAAACATATTAGATCAACCTAATAACCTACCTTACTTGACCTAATAACTCATTTTACAATAGAAGTTTGACCTATGTGATTATAATGTACCACAAAAGATTACTAACTGTCATACAGGGTTGGATGACATAGCATTTTGTTAACCATTTCAATATTTAATAGCGACATATTAACTATATAGACCAAAATCAAATAGTTTAGAAATGTTTGGATCAAAACATTTCTTTTCAGTCATCAAAACCAAATTTCATTTAATTTTAGGGCCAAAAAAATTTAAAAATTAATTTTTTAATGAACTTATTTATTTATTTTAAATAAAAAATAAATTAATGTTAATATAATTATAATAATTTAAAGTATAATAAAGAGACTTGTATGTAAAATTTTAAATTATTAGTTGAATTTTAATTTTTGTGTACATTTTAGTTTTATGTAGATAAATTAAATGAAAAACTTATTATATTTTACTTTTATAAATAATATTTAACTCATTTAGTCATATTTTAATAATTTGGTCTTGCACTCATTGAGTTTTAGTTCACCATGTAACGTTATATATGCTTATTAAAAAAATTATATTTCATACTTTAACATTAAAATTATTCACTGTGTTTTATATTTTTAAATATTTAAAAAAATTGCATGATTACAAAAAGTGAAGAATGATGTGAATAAGAAATATGAAAGGCCAAAATATAATAAATAGTAAATAGCATTTTTTTCATGAATATATCAAATTGTAATTAAATGAATGAAATTATAAATAACACATTCATAAAATTTAAAAAATGGAATAAATGAGAAATATGGAAAGTCAAAATATAATAAATAGTATTATTATTAATCAAAATAAGAGTTTAACTTATATGTAGTGATATTATAAAATATTTTTACACTATTACCCAATTATTTATTGCCACATTAGGAAAAATGATTAAGTCATACACCCACAACTTGAAAAGTCATACAAATGTGATATTTTGATTGGATAATAATGTAAAAAAAATTAGACACTATCAGTGTAGACAAATTAAACTCTTAAAATAAACTTAAAATGTAACATATTAATTTTAATGAAAGAACATACAAGGGCCAATGCATTTTATCCACTAAATTTTAAGTCATGTGCAGTTTATATTCTGACTTTTCAAAACGTGTATCACAACATTTTAAACTCTCCAAACAATTCAAAATACCCTTTTCTATTAAACTGGCATCCATTTCTACTGTTAATTAGTCAAGTGCATGTCATGTGCACAATTAAACAGACAAAATGCCTTTCATTTTAATCAATTTTCTCAATCTTAAACCCTCCTCCACTCAGAAATAGATAAAATTACCCTTCAGATGCTAGAGTTTATTCGTAACAAAGGGTATTTTTGTCCATTTCTGAGTGGATGAGGGTTTATGGTGGGAAATTTGATTAAAAGGAAATGTTTTTTTGTCCATTTAATTGTGCTTATGACATGCACATGACTATTTAATAGTGTAAATGGATGTCAACTTAATAGAAGTGTTGTTTCAGACTGCTTAAAAAGTTGAGTGTTCTGATAACGATATTTTGAAAAATCAACATATATAAACTGTATATGACCAAAAATTTAGTGGTAAAATTAATGAATGATTTAATTAAAAAATTAAAAATTAGGATAAAATTCTACATAACAATGGTAGTGGAACAACTTTTACATTGCCGATAGATAGACTGTGTTAAAATCTTATCCCACGGGTGAATTTTAATGGCATACTTGATTTAGCAAAAGTGTAACTTACATAGGTGAATTTACTTATGTAGCTTTGAAAATTAAATGATATAAGCATTTTCTCCTTGTTTGCACCTTTCCGTACTTGATTATCTCTTGGTTCGTTCAGTTGAATGTTTAGAATGTGTTTGGTATTAGGGAAAAAATTTATATAAATAAGTTTTATATATTATTTTATTATTAAAATTTATTTATGTAGATTTTATTCTTATTTTTACGTTTTAACTAAGCATACCTTTAGTAGAATTACTTTTGAACAAATTAAATTTGAAAGAATTTCTTTTAGTGAGATTCAAAATAAAAGAATTAATTTATATTTAGGAATGATAGTTCTAAAGTAAGTTTAAAAAAATTGATTTTGTTTGGATAGAGTAAAGTAAATTGATTTTAGAGTAAAATTAATAAAAAGGGCGTAAAAGAAAGTTAAAAGGGAGGAAAAGAAATGTATAAAAGTAAAAATATATCATACTTTTTTAGACCGACAATGAAAAGCATAAATGAATATCTTTCTGGTAAAATTAATGAGGTGTCAATTAAGCCCATGGCTCATAGACTAGCCCCCCAACGCCACATTTTTTGCCCCATCTAACCTATCGCTTTGGGGGCTTAGCCAATTCTTAGGCCACCTAACCCATCAAAGTTATGGGTCAGCCCCATGGGCCATTGGGTTGGCCCCTACATGGACGCACTGCAAACAGAAGTTTTTCAATATGCGTTTGGGTAGCGTATTGTTAATGTATGCGTTCTTTTTTGTTCAGGTTTTTTGTGTTCTTTTTTCCTATGCTGTTTTTAAGTCTCCCAACAAGTCAAGTGGTGGGAAATCCCAACCCGCAAAGTGCTCTTTTTTTTTATGCTGTAATAAAGTCTTTGAAAATTTCTTTTCATGCTCAATCCAAAAAAAAAAAATTCTTTTGTTATATACTTTTTTTTAATAAAAATTACTGCAGTTTCGTTAAAAAAAGAACGTAAGATTTTTTTTCATCTGTTCAATAGCTCGTGATTGTTAATTTTTTTCTTTTCGTATGCTTGTATAATGGTACTCATTTTTTGTACTCTAACGCTACTCATCTAAATATGTGCACGCTACAAGAAAGAACTTTAGAAGAATTTAATGGCCGCAAGGTAATTAAAGTATAGATTCTTTTAAAATGAATTTATTCTTGAAATAAAAAATATGTTTATCTTTAAATTATGAGCAAATAACCATTTTTTACCCTAGTAATTTTTTTTTTGTCACTTACACTAACAAACTAGTTTAGTGTAATTCTAATTAATCTTAGGAAGATTAGTGATAATTTTACAAAACAGAAGGATGTCTAGTGTAATAGCATGAATTCTAATTTTTTTTTATTTTGACATCAATTTAATCATCTTTTAGAGTAAAATTCAACAGAATAGTTGAATTGATATCGAAATTAAAAATGTTAGCATTAAATTGATATAAAGAATCTTATTTGAACCAAATCAATGTCAAAATAAAAAAAGTTGGATAAAAAATTATTATATTTTTATACACTTTTAGTTTCAAATGGATGTCATGGTGAAAGCATCATGATCACCATCATGCTTAGATCCTTCTGTTCATGTTTTTTTTAACTTCAGATAAAAATACTAAGTTGAAAGGGGAAAAACACTAACCGTATGTAAAATAAACTCTATAGATAGAATATTAGGAGTACTGAGTTTGAGATTTTGATCTTCGATCGTTCAGACCAACTAATAGAGAAAAATTATCAAAATATAATGGCATAGAATCATATATAGTCTACTAGTCTAGTGATCTTTATATGAAGTCTAGTGCTTCTCTAATTTAGTTGAAAAAATAAAAATTTAAATTTTTTTGGGCTAGCTCATATGGGCTAAAAGTGGGTTAGGGCTAGCTTATAAGTGGGTCAATCCATGGGTCAGCTCATTTTAAGTGTTGATAAATTTTTAAACTTTTATAAGTGAACTGACCTATGGGTTGGCCCTAACCCACAAGGCTCACGTGAGCTTTTGGACCTATAGACTTTTTGTAGTTGTGGGCTTTTTAGCCCTAACTGACATGGGCGAGGGCCAAATAGAGGTGGGCTGGCCCATTTGACAACTCTAAATTGAGCCACCAAAATTTTAGTTTGTCGGCCCACACTAAAAAGTTAGGGGCGTACATGGGGTTGGGCTAGGAGAGATGAAACCCAAACTAGACTTAATTTTTAGACTGGGTTAACTTTTGAAATTTAAATCTGATCCAATAACGACTTGACTAATGACCAGGTCAACCCGGCCTTCAATTCAAATAACATATAAGGATTTGAATATTATACATACTAAAGTTATGAAATAAGTAAAAAACAAAATTTGTGAAATATTTTGTTATATATATTTCAAATCAAACCATATCAATATATAAATAATATCAAATTATATAAAATATATTAATTGAACCATAAAATCTTGTAATTTAAAACTAATTATTATAAAAATATATATTTCTATAAGATTTATTTAACTTCGAGTTAGGTTAGACCAATTTGAAATATAACTCGAAAAGAGTACGACATCAAATTTTAAGACCCGAGCCTATCCTAATAAGCTGTCGGCGAAGTCAAGCCGTGAATCCTCGTACAAAAAGTAGCCAAGTAAGCTCACACTATTGTATGATTACATTTTGTGTCAAGGGGAATTACGTTTGAGCTCTTCCAACCGCAAACCAAACATGCACAAAACTGAAGTTCCTTTTATGATTGGCAACAACTAAGGCTTGGAAGATGAGTATTCTCCTTTACTTTGGCTATGTTCTTGAGTTTGAGTTTTAGAAAGAATAGGAAAAGAGTGAAGGATGGATGGACCTTAGTTATACTCCCAATGTTTGCTAATGTTAATAAAATACTAATACTCGAGATGAATTTTCCTTGTATGAGCAGTGAGAAAGATCTAACGTTGTTTAGATGGGATGGAAAGTTTTTTGTTCTAGTAATCACTTTTTCTACATGAAATATAAGTATTTAATAACATTTAAAATTTTAAAACAATTATCAAATATATATTGCTCTTCTTCTATATGGCGAAAAGTGGTTGATGAAACAGGCTAGGCATTTCTACTAGCAGTCATTGTTCAATTCTTGATTACATGAATGTTAGGGACGTTATAAAGGCCATTGATGAACAATTTTCAACTTCTGCACTCAAGAGATCCACGTATTAAATTGAAACTCGTGCCTCAACTGTAGATGCGGATCAGTTTTGGTTACAAGTGAAAATTTGTGAAAATAGAGAAGGAAAAAAAAAACAAAGGAATTGTGAAAATCTGTTGCAATTTTGATTCATCCAATTGAAAAAAAGTGTCAATCTTTGAGGTTGCACATACCACATGATAAAACTGTTGCAATTTACCAAGAATAAAGATTGCACCGAACATGAAAGATTGCAGTTGCGTCACAGTTGCAATGCGAAAAAGTTACAGAAAAAATAATGTCATCCACCTGCAATTACGGTGTGATGCATTGCAATGGCACTGCAACAGTAATATTGCAGCAGCATACGATTGCGAACCATAATTTAAAACAACGGCACCAAATATAATTAATCAGATAACCCACTCTACACTACTATTTCCAAATCATGTCAAATGAAAAACTGATTTAGGTCTGAATGTAAAGTATGTCACATAGTTCTCAACTACTAACAACCTATGGCTTCAGAGAGGAAAAAAAAAAATTCAAAGCACCCCTCATTTAGAGGGCCATAGGACCTATCGAGAGACTTCAGGGTTGATCTCTATCTGGTCCTGCAAATTTAAGAAATATCTTGACTCAGATTTTGGTCTATAAGGAGCTATAGGAAGGAAGGAAAGAGATGAATCAAAATGCTTGGACGTAATTTATTTTATTTGATGGATTCTATTGTGACACTAACCTGGGAATCAGAAGTCCAAACGGTGAGATTGTCTCTTAAAAGTTGCATTATAAGCGTGCTGTCTTTGTAGGTTTCTTCTCCTAGTGCGTCCAGCTCAGCAATCGCTTCCTCAAAAGCCTTCAGAAAATGAAAAATCAATACAATTCAATGGATTTTGGAATCAGTAATCCTTTGCTCCAGATGTGATCTTGTAAAGTATCAACTAGAAAAATCAATTTAACCTCAATAAAAATAAGTTTGTTTGAAGCTAAAGAGTGTTTGGTTTAGAACTCAGAACTAACTTAAACACTAATTTTATCATTTTTTTTATATTAGAGTTTAATTTTAATACATTAATAATGTAAAAAAATGTTATATTATAATATGAAATTAAATCATTTATTTTGTATTATTTTACAAACAGTAAGTATGAAAGTTAATTATTATTATTAATGTGATAATATATGATGAAATAACAGTCACAATGCACTCTGATACTACAAATCAAATAACACATATAAGATCAACTTAGCTTTGTGAATTGAACTTTCATGAGAGGCATACCTGTTTAGCCATTTCAGAGGCTTTACCAGTCTGGTTGAGAATTTCGTAGTAGAACACAGAGAAGTTGAGGGCAAGACCCAATCTTATCGGATTAGTAGGCGCAAGCTCCGCATGAGCAATATCCTAACCAAGAAAATCAACAACCACCACCCACAAAATCAGAACAATATAATCCATATATTCCAGTAACAAACCAGACAGCCACCAAACTAAAACACAAACAAAAAAAAAAGGATAAGGAAGAAAAGGAAAATCCCTATCCAAAATTTATCTTCACAACGCATAGCCACAATTTCAGCGCCACTCCGATTTAACAAAACCCTCGCATGACAGAAAAAATAAATAAAAATAAATAAAAATAACTTTAGTAAATAATGCTTATTTTTTAATTTGGTTGCTATAAAAAAAAAATTGCATGTCAGTCCTCCTGTGTACTTCTAATTTTTAATACACTACATGGATTGAATTTACTCCAATCAAATATTGATTATTGCTGATATCGTAATTGTCTGATTATAAATGGTAAAAATAAATAATATTTTATTGTATCTTAGATTGATTTAGATTAATATAGGTATATCTTCAATTGATTTAGATTGAAATTAAATTAATTTTATCGTTATATTTTGATTTCATTTTTACCTTAGAAATAAGCTTGCCTTGTATACCCACATCTCATAGCTACATTTTGCCATATATCTACGAGAGATCTTAACAATAAAGAAGTGCAGTATCGGAAATAAATATAACAAAAATGTATAGACAAAAATAAAGCTGACTCAATTTTCAATTACAAGTATATTTGCAACATTTATTTTCATTTTGAGTTTAGTCCCTAATTTCTATATTTCTTAGTAACCCTATCTAAAGCTCATGCTAGCTATTGCAAATTACAAATGTCAGACGAATACGAAATCGATAGCAACCATCTGTACCAGGATCTCATCATAAAAGAATAAGCGTACAACAGTACAAGGATCAAATTTAAATATTTTTCACATTAAACTATATTTTTTATATTTTTAACAAAATAAAAAAGTTTTTGGTTTGATATGAGTTACCAGTACCCTTATTATTTTTAATGGTTGTAACTGAACTTTTAATTATCTATATTTTAATAAATTAGATTAGTAATACAGATAATATAATTTTAGCCACTAATAACTACAAATTACTAATACTCTTAAAAATTTATAAAGGTATCGAAAGAAGAAAAAGGAAAAACTTGCGGGAAATTCTCAACAAGAAAAAGAAATCAAACAAAACACTATTCAAATTAGGTCATGCAAAAGTGGAGGAGTCTGGGAAGGAACCTGGGCAGCCTCGTAAGACGCCAAGGTGTTATCAGCAGCTTCCTTTCTTTCATCGCCAACCTTAACCTCGGCTAAGTAGCGATGGTAATCCCCCTTCAACTTCAAGTAGAACACCCTCGAGTCCGCAGCTGTCGCCGAAGGCACCAGGTTGGACTCAAGGAGTTCAAGAACACCGGCGCACGCACGCGATAGCCGGGACTCTAGAGTGGACTTATATGCCCTCGCCATTGCGGCTTTGTCCTCGTTCCCGCGGCTCTCCTCCTTCTGCACGATCGCCGACACAATGCGCCACGCGGCGCGCATGGACCCGGTCACGTTCTTGAACGAGGCGGAGACGAGGTTCCTCTCCTCTGCGGTGAGGTCCACTGCTGGCGTGGTGGAACGCACGAGCTTCTGCATGAACTTCAACATCTCATCGTACCTCTCAGCTTGTTCCGCTAGCTTCGCAAGGAACACGCATTGTTCCCTCGTTGGGTTCTCTGGGTCCACGGAAGAAGCCATGATTGCACGAGCAACAGAGAGAGAGAGAGAGAGGAGATTGAAGAGAATTTTTGTTTGTTTGTTTGTTTGTTTGGTGTTGGTGTTTGAGGCAGCAATTACTATTGTTGATTGTTTTTGTGCTTAGGGTGCTTGCGTATTTGTAGGTTGGGAGTGAGGTGATGGTTTGATTTGATTAAGATTTGAAATTGGATTGAAGAGAGCGAGGTGATACTTGAGA
The DNA here is from genome assembly GCA_031216125.1 of Dalbergia cochinchinensis. Taxonomy (NCBI): domain Eukaryota; kingdom Viridiplantae; phylum Streptophyta; class Magnoliopsida; order Fabales; family Fabaceae; genus Dalbergia; species Dalbergia cochinchinensis. Next base: position 25,575,464 of record CM062376.1, read on the forward strand.
TAAGGTGGTTAAGATTCTGAAAAGAGTATCATGATTTGGATGGATGCGTTAATTTAAAAATTTAAGATAAAAAAGTACTTTCTTCAAAGATAATTTGGTACCCTTATCTTTTCTTTTTATATTATTCGATAAATTTATTTTGGAAAAGAAAAATTACTCTAAAAAGCAGATAACGATATTATGTAGAAGCAGCTACAAATTTTGACCTTCTACAAGTAGTTTTTTTTTCGGATATATCTTCTACAAGTCGTTTTAGATCATAAAAAGTTGTTTTAAAATAAGGTTTAAAAAACTGTTACGTATCTACTTTTATGATGACATATATTTAAACCTTGTTAATATCCTAATTTTTTGTTCACATTAAATACTATAAAAGTCTTTTACATTGTTTTACGATCAAATTCTCTCATGTATATTACTTTTGAAGTATAAGGTGAAAGTCAATCATATTTTATAAATGTGTCAAAATATGATTAAATAACTGTATAAAAATTTACATTAACATTAAACTCAAGTCTCAACGCATTCAAACTACCTATGAGATTAATCCCCGTTCAATTTTGAGGTACAAGAATTCTTAGTCTTCTCATAAAAATTGTCCTCCTAAAGCTTGGGTTGTACAATCGTCTCACAAAAGTCAGACAACCCTTTGTGGGTTATTCACATTATTTTGTTATTAATGTCTTGTATGATCACATATATACTTGCTAAGATGAAGGAACAATTATATAACATGTAGTATAACAAATATATGCTATATATGCTTGCTCTTTTTTACGTTAATTATATTCTGCTTGTTGTCATACAGTTAGTCAAATTAATAGTTCTATAACTTTTGCGTATATCAAATCTTAGTTATTATTATTTTTTAACGTAAAATATGAATTTTTTTATGTGTAACCTATAACCATATGTTTAAGGGATCCGAGCCTTCTGTACTCAGATCAATACCTTGTTGGTTATTCACCGATGATTATTCAATGAGAGAACATCCTAGATACAATTTGGCAAATACATAAAGGCTTCAACTTTTTCCTTTTGGTCTGCAAACTTCTTCCTTTTGTCTTTTTTTCGTTTGGGCTGCACATCCTTAAACTAAAACCTAATCTACTGTATCCCTAACTAAGTGGGCTAATTCGTTAGTCACTCTATTACAAGACCTAGGCACAAAGTGGGCCTTGAAAATATCCAACCCCACAGCCAGCCCATATGCACTCAATAGAATAAGTCTTGAATGGGACATGTCTATGGCTTGGTTGGCATCACCATGATTTTTTTCGTAGCTGTTAACCTCTTTGGTCTCTCTGAAAATTATTCTTAAACTATGATGATGATATTATTTGGTAAAATAATATAGAAATTATTCTTTATGAGGAGAAAACCACAATTATAGTGTTTATTAAATATATTATATAGTTGCTCTTAGAATCAAAATGATTATAATAAATATAAATATTAAATAGAGTAATTTATACTTTTATTGTCATTCAATGTACTAAAGTCATATTAGTATTTTAAGTTTTATAAAGTATAAGTTAACTCTAAAAAAAATATCTCATAAAATGCACTCAAAAATACCCATAGCCTTTAAAACCCAAGAGCAAAAGCACCTCAGTATTTTTATTTTTTTTTTATAACTAAATGGAACAAATTGATTTATGCTTTTCATAAGCTAAACCACCCCTATAGAGAGCATTATCAAACCAAGCCTTAACTAATTGAAAAACTTTCAAGAATCTCCTTGGTATCCATCACCGATTTGAGCCCTAGTTCTAACAAATTCCAACCCTAACTCCACCCGCTTTGCTCTATAGGCGTCCATCATCCCCTCGAGCATAACTTTTTCTAAAGCTTTATCAATTCTCTTTCAAGCTTCAATAGTTATTAAAATTTGTGTGAAGTCTCACCCAAATATTAAGGTAAAAGGATCAGCCATTAAGTATAAAACATAATCTTCATACTAGATTAGTGGAAAGGGGCGGCAAGTCATAAAAGATTAGAAACAAGACGATGGCCGTGGGCTGACGACAGTGGTGGAGATGGCGACACAGTGGCCGTCGCCGATGACCCATAGTAGTGATGATGGGCAAAAGACATGGTGAGACAACAGTGCAATTGCAAGCTTGCTCACAACTATGACGGTGGGAATGTGCCGAGAAAGAAAGATGCATAGAGCCATGGCAGGGTGACGTGCTAAGAAAAAAGAATGAGAAGAAAGACGCAGTAGGGTATATTTGTCATTTCAAAATATGAACCATTAAATAATTTTTTTCAGAAAATTGTTATTACTTATGGAGTATACATGCTCCGATTTATAAATAACTATCTTCAGGTATGTTATGCATTACCAACCATTAGATCTTTGTCTTTTTTCCTCTTTCTTGTTATCAATGGCTATTTTTTGGAGAAACATTTCAATGCACCGATTTTGATTGGTACATTGTACATGCAACCCCTACAAAGCCCTTTTTTCTGTAGAGAACTCACCGACCGCGACCGCATAACAGCTGAGAGCTCCACGACAAGGTTTAGCAAATTGGTCACTTAACACAACTTGCAAATAACCAAACTGGGACACTATATTGGAAAAAATAAAATTCATCAATGAAGGGCCCCTATTAAACTAATCTCAACCCGCCCCTACTCTATCCTACCCGTAAGTTTTGAAAATAAAAACTCACCCCCATAACATCCTACCCGCTATTCTTCCCAAAAAATGTGCAAAATTATTTTAAAATTTGGTTTATACAACAATCACTTTTGTATCTTGTAGAGAATAAAAAATAATATCTAAATCAAATAGTTATTCAATGATTAGTCACAAGAGTAAGAAAAAAATATCAAGTCTTTAAATCTTACACTGCTGATCAAAATTTACTCTCTTGCCTCTTACAATTAATCACTTTAGTTGTGATACATTCCTTGTATATATTAAAATATAAAGATATGGTATTTTCAACTGACCATGTAACCTACCTTTATTTTTTAATCTACATCATCCAAGTGTGTGTGTGAATATTTCAGTATACTTGAAGTGATACACTTCAATATGCGTAAGTTTCAAATTGTTGCACGACACATAAATGCATACTGTGCGTTCTAGCAACTGAGTTTCGGACACAGCATAGCACCTACCTAACCTAAGAACAAGCGCAAGAGTAGCAGAGAGATTAAAACTAATTATACCTATCTTGTTATAAGCTACTTCTGAGTTCACCTTTCTAAAGGTATGCTAGTTATTCCCAGTCGTAAGCCTCATCGTCCAATAATTAGAGCTACTTTGGTGAATATAAGACAAGATTAATTAACAGAAATTTCCATTAACTGACCGACAAGCAGAGGGGTAAGAGAATATTAACACATACATTCCAAAGCAGGTAGAGGGCGTGCATTTGATGCTAGAAGACATAGATATCTCATTTTGGTCATTTTTTTTTTTTTAACATAAAGCATGAAACTAGCCCTCTAGGACATCATAAGCATATGTCTTAGTTCCGGAATATGGCATGCACAGCCAGGTACTTCAAAAAAACTGTCCTAGATGCACTGGAAGGATATATCTGTCATGTTGGTTCGGTTTTACCATATTGAATGCTTCATGCCAAGGCCATTGCAAGTCAATATAAGGCCCTTGTAACGGTTAAGATAATCCTGCAACAAACAGAGACGAAAATGTCAAAAATAACAGAAAAATCATTCTAGTAAAGGAAACATTCTGTTGAAAGATAATTCGTCCTAGGCAAAGAGAAAATATTGCTTACAATGATATTGTAATCATAGGAGTAAAGCATCCCATTCTCGTCATATTCTCTCCTTTTGACAGGATCACTCAAAACTGTTCAATAAAGTCAAGGACATGTTAGTTTACAATAACTTGTTTGAAGTTCCTACAACTACTTTATTATAGTCATGACTCGAGAAAATAACTGGGAAGCAATTAAGCAAAGCAGGTAATGAAAAGAATACATAATCCGCAGAATATTCAGGACCTCATTAGATTCAGGCAATAGTTTAATGCTAGCAATATCAATATCAAAGACTACAGCATTTTCTACCCCAGGCCAGCGGGCCTCACACAAATTCCCCAATTAGCTGTTTATGCCCCCTCCCCCTTAAGCACTCCCTTTGGATTTTGGAGAGGAAGGATTAAGAGGAAAGGTAGAATTCATTGAGTAAAATTTTAAAATTTTACACCACTATCCCCTTCCTTCCTCTCCAAAATCTAAACTCACGAGTATACCCTTAATCACATCCTCTTTTCTCTCTCTCATCATCCCAGTATTTCCTTCCCCTATCGCAAGTTGAAACCAGTCCCTTCTGTTATGCACTTTCTCTTCACTGCTAACCTCTCCATCGATCCCCCCATTTACCTAAACTCTTCACACCTCACCCTCATCCCTTCTTTGAGCTTGGACTCATAATACATCAGGCCTAGCTTCATTTGATCCAGCCCAGTATTCCTTCTCCTCCTGTTCCTCATATTTATGGGTAATGCTCCACTACCCATCAAAGGGGTAATGCTCCCATCCTCCCACAAATTCATATGTTATTGATTCTGAATTTCTTATTGCCTCCTAGATTCATCCTTGAGAACAAACATCAATTTACCAATCCAAAAAGTATCACACTCATCATAAAAAATTTACTAATCAAATCTAGAGATTGTAACAATCAAGTGGCAAAGTGTGCAAGGTTCAAACTTTAAACCACTATTCTTTCCAGCAGAAAAGGAATTTCCAGGACAAACCAATCTGAATGAGTATGAGCAACTTTGGTGAGGTAAAGTGGAACAATGAAGCTCTCTTCCTCATTTCTCGAACTACCCCACAGGGAATTTTGTGTGTGTGTCTTGTTTTTTATATGGGGAGAGGGGGGGAGGGGGATTGCATTGTGTTGTTTACAATGTGTGCAGAGAACAAATTCGGTACAACAAACCATTGAAGTGGTTAGCACTTACATTTACAAATCCCCTACAAGGCTAGAAATAATATCAAAGCCAATTAACTAAGCTCTAAGAAGGACGATAATTAACCAAAGCATGCAAATATGAATTTAAAAGAATAAAACAAGAACAACAACAATGCCAAAAACTATATTGTTTAAACTTTTGGTCCTGAGCTATAGCATAAGCAATAGGATCAAAAAGCTCACTGTCCTAAGGGATAGGAAAGCTCTGCTCTTAAACTAGGGAAGGTTGCCAAGTTCAATGAACCATTTTCCTCTTGAACAAAAGATAATTATTATAAATCGAATAGAGTGTTGTGCTTATTCAAATTTCTTATACAAATTTGATCACTGGATTATCTGAAATGGTTAGTATACAGATGTTTAAGCTGTAGGTTAATGGCAAACAGTTAATTCCCATATTTCACTCAGCATCCCATTTATGCAGCACTTCCAATGTAATACAATAAAGTTATATTGGCATTTCCCAACCATGAAACTAGTTGTTTTACACTGAACTTGGCGTATAAGAAAAGGGGGGGGTTGTCAAAGAATCACTCCTTTCAGAATATAATTTCAACCGTCCCAACCATAGTTGTCAAATCGTGAATCAATTCGTATTGTACAATTCAGAATCATATTAATAAAAACCTGAATAACAAAATTACATACCTAGTACATAAAGGAAAATGCTCGAAACATAGCAAATAAGTACTTAAATTTCGGTATATCATTGAAGAAGTAGTAAGGCACTAAATCAAATCCATCCAAAGTCCAAACTACCATCATAAGCCACTAGTCTTGAGTAAACTCATAATCATATCAAATTGAAGCAAAAGACCCTAGTCTCTGAATGTTAATTACTAATTAGTTTATATAAATTTATGTTCTTCAATTCCCCTCCCATTAAAGGTCAAGATCATCAAAGGAAAAACAATTGGAATCACATGAATCGCACGATTCGAATCAGAGTGTCTGATTTGGATGATTCAGCTGACTCATAGCCAATTCATACATATTTCCTATTCAGCTCTATATCTGCATCGTTGGGGGACCAAATCGGATCGGATCGTGCGATACTAATAACAGAGGTCCTAGGTACATACAAAAGCTCATTTCTTGTGAATGGCTGTTAGCACTTGTTGACTGATATTAATACCAAAATTTTCCCATGCACGGGAACAACATCATATCTATTATGGTGTGCTTGGTAGGGGGTAAAAATTATATGTAAATTTTCATGGATGAGCTCCATGTGTAATATCCGTGAAAATTTACACCCCATTATTATCCTCCCAACCAAACACACCCTTAATGAAAACGTATCAACTGAAACTCAATAAAAATAAGCCAAAACCAACTAAATTGTCCCAACTCTTCCTCACTTCGATCAAACAAACAACAATATACCAATGTCCATTTGCATTTTTCATCCGTTAATTATACCTGCCCAATAAAGCACAAATACAGCATTTGGACGTCGTGTCCACATGTCACACACATGTCCATGTCAGATTTTGTATGAAACATTGCTGATACACGTCTGCATATGTTCCATTTATTTATTTATTTATTTCCAGTTTCAACACAGCAGGACACAGTATCATTTAAAATCTTAAAAAAGGGAAATAACCTAAATTTTGAAATTATTTTAAATCTTAAACAGTTTTAAATATTGAATCACGAAAATAAGATAGGAATGATGCGTGTGTGTGTGTGTGTGTTTTTAATTTATATGATATTATAAATGATGAATCTTTTATCTTTGAATTTTTAATTATATATGCCTTGTCTTATAATTTCTACGCTTTAGTTTGACTGTGTAGCCTGTTTCATTGCAACCTCATACTAAGTGGGGAACAGAATACAGTCATTACTAATTATTTGTTCAGTTATGACCCATAAATATCTATTCCCTTCCCTAATCCAACTATATGTTATATATTATTATCCAAGACTTTGTTTTGATCAAATTCTTCATATTTTTGCAATAGCACAGCTACATTACATAGTATGAATGGCACATATAAGAAAATTGACAAATCCGATGTGGCATTCGATAATTGCATTTTAGTTAAATAAAATATTAAAAAGTAAAAAATGATAGTAAAGCTCTTTATTGGAAAACACAGTAAAGTTACCATACGAATTTGTTTCCATACAAAGGATCAATTCCCTTTTTGCAATATCAATATTCAAGATTCCAATACCCCGGTTCCCTCCCCCCAGCAGCAGCAAGCAAAGTCCTCACCCTATAGTATCTATGAAAATATGTATGTATCATCCCAATATAATACTATGAATTTATTCGTAGCACTGAATTGCAGACTGAACAATAAAAAGGCAAACAAAATAAATAAATAAACTCCCGAAAAGCTCCAAGCACAGTCTAGATTTATACTGCTACAAATATAAGCAATTCCATGAGTAGCCAGCTAACAACATTGTGAAGCATCCACAATTGCCTAAATTGTATAGGGAGCAACTTAACATACAATAATCTTGACATTTTAGCATCAAAATATACAAAAAAAAAAAAAATTAATTTTTTTTTTAAAAAAAAAGAGGTTGGGATAAAAGGACGAACCCTGATAGGCCTCGTTTATCTCTTGGAATCTTGAGGTGGCAGCATCCTGGTCTTTCTGCTTGTCCGGGTGCCATTTCTGCGCCCACAGAACCAAGAATCACATTAGCCCCCGAAAACCCCTCCAAGAAATGGAACCAAAACCCAACACAAAAAACACACACCAGAGCGAGACGAATGTAATTGGAACGAATGGCATCATCCGTGGCATCATAATCCACTTCCAATATCTTATAATAATCCTGCCCCAAAAAAAAAAATCACAACTTTAACACCAAAAATAAATAAATACCGAAGAATAATAACAAAGAAGACAAAGCAACCCTAATTTGAAATTTAATTGATATTAATAAAAGAACCGAAATTGAGGAACCAACCTTGGGCTTGGAGAGAGCAGAGAACAAATCGAAATTGAGGTAGGAATCGGTGTCGGGTTGGTGGTCGTGTTGGGGAACGGTGTCGTCGAAGGTGTCCCATTCCCACATCATGGTTGTGAAGATGTTTATGGGTTTCGGACGAGGCTAAGTTCGTAGGTATTAGGGAAAAAAAAGAGAAAAAAAAGGACAGGTTTCCAGTTTTGAAGGAGAATGAATGTGTGTGTCAAGTTGAGTGTAACGGTGGGTTTTTTGAGGTAAGGATAAAAGTGGAGTTTTGAGCTGAGGATGCTGGTGTTGTCGTGTTGTTGCAATGTGTCTGTGTGTCTCGGCGTGCCGCGTACGTCTGAAATGTGGAACTATTCGTTCATTCGTCTGCGTTCTGAAGCGGGGGAGAGGATTCTAGATATTTAGTAATTAGCAGCGGAAGAGGATTGATTCCTACTTTGCAAGAATATCTATCTTTTTTCAAGAGGATTAGCTGAACCTGCAAGCTGACACGCAACAGGGTAAATCAGAATTCCAAAAAGGATAAAATAAAGAAAAGATTTAATTGACTGATAACTCAGAATTTTTTTACATACTTATTTAATTAGTTAATTATGTAATATTACATAGGTTATGGTAGTTAATTTTTATCTAACTATCTAAAAAATTATTTAAACTAAACATTTTAATCGGATGACAGTGTGTTAGTGCATCAAAATTAAACTCATAAAAAAAAGTGTTTAGTTCACAAAATCATGGTAAAAATATATAACAAATTTACACAATATACCTCATCACTGTTAGATTATATGTGATAAATAAGTCATCATATTTAATAGTAATAAGATATAGTATAAGTTTATTATAGACTTTTATTGTTAATCAAATATTTCTCTAAAATAAAATATTTTTGGCTCAAGTTTAACCAATGACATTGATTAACCATAAGATCTAGTGCAGTTCGTAGTTAATTAGTTTCCATAATATATTCATGACTTTGATTTAGAACGGCAAAAAATATTTTATGGGATGTGAATGTGTTCATGAGTTTTATCTTTGGGGGGAGAAGGTATTTCAGGATTTTAACTCACCTCTCAAAACCCTCTAAAATCCCCATTTTATAGTTCTGGGGTTTTAAACCAATTATTATTTAATTTACTTCATTATTGCTATTAAAATATCAACATATCATTTATAACAATTAATATAAAGCATATTAACTAGACTAAATTAATTTAATGAATGATAAAATTGTAAGAATACATTATAAATCCTCAATATCCTTTCCCTAGTTAATTTTAAACTCATGAACAAAATTAGTTGAAACCCTTTAAAACCTTTTCCTTTTCTTTTCCTTCATTTCGCTTTGATAATTTTCCTTTCCATTCCTACAAATCCAATGAAGATAATTTAAAATATTATGTGTGTAGGCGCTAAGGTTTTCTTGGTATACATTTTATATATATATATATATAAGTGGAAATATAAATGATTCATATAAATGGGGAATTAATGAGTCTCCATGGGATGAAGACCTTATTCTCCATTATCGTCATATTTAATAAATGGAGACTCCACCCCTATAATATTCCAGGTGTTTGTACCCATAAGAATGTCATCAGGGGCTGAAAGGCCTACCTCAAGCTTATGATGGATTTTGCAGAAGCTATAGAAATCACATGGATGTGCGATTTTGAGAGACAGAAAGATTTTACGTACAATGGTTCAATTATTTAGATAAGAGAAAATTAAAAGAACAATAATAGTATTAAAGTATGAAAAGTAGTGGAGAGAGAAAATTAATTAAGTGCAAGAAAGAGTTAATGAGGTAGTTAATATGAAACAACTTAAATTACGAGTTTACCCATAATTATAAGTTTGTTAGGGAAATACATACATGAGTTTTATGTTATAAACAAAATATGGAGCTTGCTAACCTACACATGAAGGTGTGGAGGTTAGCAATCTCGTAAAATAAATAAGAACTCCACCCTTATAATATTCTAGGTGTTTGTACCTATACAAATGCCATCCAGGGCTAGAAGGCCTACCTTAAGTTTATGATGGATCCTACAGAATCTAGAGAAATCACGGGGATGCATGGCTTTCCTGTGGATGAGAATTTATGATCCCACGGATGCAGAATAATTTCACATGGATGTGTGGTCCCTTACTCCCTAGTTTTCCCCCAAGTTTGAGAGAGTCCCTTGCTTTTCTTAGGCGCGTAGATGTGTGCCCAGAATGCACATAAGCACAATTTGTTAGCTCTAGAATCCTTCAGAAAGCATAAATGCAAAATGTTTTTAGTGAGGAAATATTTTAAAGAAGGGCTAATATTTTCCTTGAGTTTCTTGAAGTGTTAAATAAATCCTTATGTTAGCATAACACGGGTCTTGAAGTGTAAATATTTTCACTATACATGTGCAAACATGTTTAATCTCGTTTGAAGAGATGGGAACTTAATAAAGGTGAAAAATATATCATGAAATGAACGTGTACATGCTTAATAAATTGAAGAATATCATCATGTACAAGCAGCCAAGGATCAAATCTTTAGAAAGTAGCACACGACTTCATAAAGTACGCTTTAAATGAAGATTTCAAACCAACTCAGAAACAAGTGTATTCTACAACCTTCAATCATCATAATCACAATCATTTCATCATCTACAAGCTTCATTTCATCATCTACAAGCTCTGATTAAAGTCTGGAAGATCAAAGATATGTCAAGGAATTGATACTGCATTTCAGAAAATTCACTTCACAGTGAAATTATGTGCTTTGCAAGAAAAGGAGGAAAAATTTGAAATTCAAATTCAAAGTCAAATCCAGTTACAGACTGACGTGACATTTCTTCGACCGACTTGGTCAATCGCTCCAAGTTCTAGAAGGAAAAGTTCAAAAACTTAGTTTTAAATGTAAAAAGTAGTTTCTGAAGGTACCTCAGAAACCTCTATTTTACAATGGCTTCTACAATAGCTCTGACAAATGCCAAGCTGCTCCTCTCGACTGCTTTCCAAGATACAAACAGATGATCAACACGTGTCACTTGGACAACTGAACAAGGGCAACGGTCATAAATGAAGACCATCTATAAATAGAGATGCTGTGCTTACAATAAAAGAAACTTTTGCTGCATAAGTGCTGAAACCTAAAAATTTTCCTCCTTATCTCTTCTATAAAGTTTCATTACATCTTATAATCAGTTCTTTATTTGTAAAAATCTTCTTTCTATGTCCTTCCTAAGAAGAATCATAAAAAGAAGTCATTCAAATTTTCCATGTCTTTTACTGTATATCTTATGAAAACTTGAGTATAGGTTAGTTTGAGTAATAAACCCAAACACAAACTTTTGGATCCTCGATCCAGTAGTGATCGGTGTGATATAGTTTAAAAAGGCTAAGTAAAGACTATTTGTAATGTGACTATAAGGGTGATCTATAAGTCACGGGGTTAGCTTGGAGAGATTAGTGAAAGACTACTCATTCACGACAGCAGAGTGTACTTGCTGGTCACAAGTTTAGCTTGGAGAGGCTAGTGAAAGACTACTCATTTGTGACAGCAGAGTTTACTTGTTGTTCATAGTTTAGCTTAGAGAGACTAGTTAAATACTACTCAGTTTGTGAAAGTAGAGTTAGCTACTGGTCATAGGTAAGAGCTTAGGAAGGCTACTGTAAAGACTATTCAACTTTCTCTAGTTTGAGAAAGGTTTTTAGTAGAACTCAACAGTTGTTTAGGACTGAATATAGGTAGGTTGGCTGAACTAGTATAAAAAATCTGTTTAGTATCTTTTCTTCTCTAAATTTCTTTATATTTTCTACTTTGTGCCTATCATATTATGTTTTTTGAATAAGCATCTTATACACCCTTTTATCATATGTGGTAGTTCAGAAAATAGGTCTTTGAAGTAACTAACACCATTTTTGCTACATTGCAAGTTAAACACTTAATAGTTTTTATTTAAAGCTTTTCAAAAACCAAAAAGAAAAGAAAAGCAAAGCACTATTCAAACTTCCCTTCTCGTGCGCTTTTCTCCCTACACAATTTGCCTTTGCGCGGACACATCATAAAATGCATGTCAACGTAATATTGTGCATCGATATGCTCCAGAACGACGCAATTTCATTTAATGATCCCTTGCCCTTTATAGCTCCACCTTTACTAGTTCCAAACATTAAACACAAACCCTAACGTCCTCCTACTCCTTTCTTTCACCTTTTCCTCTCTTCCTTCTCTAAGCTTCTAGGTAAGGAATTTATGATATTTACCATACTTCCTTCATTGTTCTTCAAGTTTATGAGTTAGAGCACCAATGTACACGATTTTCTCATGTTTATTTTCTCCCCTAGTATTCCTCGTGTGGTTTGTGATATATTTGTGGGTTTTATTGGTTTTGTGGCAAATATTAGTGTCATTCTCTCTTTCTAGAGTTCCGTTGGTATTAATACCTTATGCCTAAACCCTCAAGGTGAGTGAGTTTGAGCCTATGACCTTATTTTTTATCATTAGAGCTACTTTTCTTGCATTGTGATTAATATCAATTTGATACCCCTTGCCCCACATTAATGGCCTATTTGATCTGCTCCAAGCGGTAAAGTATTTCTCTAAGATCAACCTTCGGTCCGGCTGTCATTGGTTGAAGATCAAAGGTGAGGACATACCCAAGACAACCTTTGAGACCCGTTACAGGCACTATGAATTCCTAGTGATATCCTTTGGGTTGACCAATGTCCTCATAGCTTTTATGGATTTGATAAACAGGGTGTTCAAGCAATTTCTAGATCACTTTGTCATTGTCTTCATTGATAAAATCCTAATGTATTCTAGGAGTAAGGAGGAGCATAAGAATGAGTAGCATCTAAGAATTGTCCTACAAATGCTAAGGGAGAATCAATTGTATATCAAATTCTCTAAGTTTAACTTTTGGCTTGATCAAGTAGTGTTTGTTGGACATATAATATCTAAAGATAGTATCATGGTGGATCCGAAAATATTGGAGGTTGTGTAGCAACGGCCTAGGCCTTTGGTGGTTTTAGAGATTTGTAGTTTACTAGGTTTGGTGGGATTCTACCGAAGATTCGTCAAGGAATTTACAAGGCTTGCAGCACCATTAATCAAATTGACATAGAAGAATGTTAGGTTTTAGTTTTCAGAGGTATGTGAAGAGAGTTCTTAGAAGCTCAAGACCTGCTTGATCACAATACTAGTGTTATTGTTACCCTAAATTAGCGCTTGTTTACTGTCTCCTAGACAGAAATGCAGAGACACTAAAGATACAAACCTATTTGGTGGTGGAGATAGAAACAAAGGACAGAAAAACACAATTTCTATACCTTCAAAATATGGGGACGGGATATGGAGATAGAAATTAATATTTTTTTTCTTTCAATAATATCCATATACAAATTTAATATTGTTGTCTCCATCTCCATTGTCCCTGTATTTTTGTCTTTGTTCCCCATCAAATGCTACCTTAGGGATAGGCAGTTTTTCAATATTTTGTGATGCTTCGAAAGTTGGGTCAACTATGTCCTTATGCGGCACAGTTGGATTGTGCCCTATGCATCTGGACAACATAAGAGGCATGAATCAAACGACCCTGTGCATGATTTAAAGATAACAACAGTGGTCTTTACCTTGACGATTTGGAGGCACTACATGTACGGAGAGACTTATGAGATCTTCACAGATCATAAGTGCCTAAAGTACATCTTTCAGCAAAAGGTTTTGAATATGAGGCAGTTTTAGTTGCTAGAGTTGTTGAAGGATTGTGATTGTATAATCTCCTATCACCAGGGCAAGGCAACTATTATAGTAAATGCCTTGAGCAGAAAGTCCTTAAGTAGTTTGGCCCATACATAATGATATTTTATGTGGATTTATGTTTGGAAAATATAAATGAAGGTGAAAATAATGTTTTTGGGCAGTTTAATTATCCTTATTTAGGAATTTATTAGTTAAGGTTTGTGTATGCCACCATAGTGGTTCATTTGCAAAATTAATAGGGTTATCTGTTAAAATAGAATTTGAGGTATCACAAGTATTAATTTATAAATTAACTCACCCATCGTGGGGTAAATCATGAATTAGTTTCACATGACATGAGAGTTTGAAATGTTTTGATAGTAAAAATCCTTTTGTCCACAGGTATTAGATTATTTTTATATATATTGCTATTGTTTGTGAAATATTTACTCCACCCATAGCGGAGTTTATTTCATGCATTATATCTCTATTTTGGGATATTATAGACAATAAAAATCTTTCTATCACTAGTGTTAGATTATTTTTTTTAACTATCGTGATTAACAAAATATTCTCTACTCACAGGGGAGCTTATTTCATTTGTTATATATCCTTATTTTGGTAATTATAATTGCCATTTGTTGCCCATGTTTTAAAAGAATTTTCTTAGTTTAATTTTTGTTTAACTCCACTTTTCCCGTTAATGATTTTATGTTTATGCCTTGTGTGAAAATTTATTTGATCACGTGTAGTTTTACCATTTTATAACTTGAAAGGCATAACATGGCTATTAATTGTGACTATGCGATTGTCGAAGGGGAGAGTTTTATGCGATGATTTATTGCTAATTGAATTAGATTTATGCAATAGTAATTAATAATTGAATTTTAACTATTATTGATCATGTTTAACTTTTGCTTTATAAGAAAATTGATTTTAATTTATCATGGGTGTTGGTCATGTTGAGAGGCATTGCTTGACTAATTGTGGCTCAATTTTTTTCATATGAAGTTTGACTGACACAATTACAGTGATATTGTACATGCATGAAAATGATTTTGGGGTGGTTGTTGTGAATTATGTTCAGAAAAAACCCAAAAAAAAAAACATAGGAACCTAATCCTCTGGTAGCGGATTATGTACCAAAATTTCTAAACAAAAAATCCACTATCAACAGATGATGAAAGATCAAAATTACAAAAAATCCACTACCAGACTAGTGATTCAGTCATGGTCAGGGAGCAAAATCCGATGGACGTCGATTATGTATCTTGGATTTTTTCATCGGTGATTTTCGTACATAATCTACTTCTAGCAGATTATGTTCCATGTCTCACACCACACCAATTATTCCATAAATGCCATATTATGATATTAAGCCTCTTTTATATTCATACTAAAATTCATTTCCCGCTAATTGTTGTTTCTATATGACAGTTGAGGGGGAGAGTTTCATGTCATGGTCATTTCAAATTCATGTTGTTGAACTTGCTTGTTAATTTGTGTTATTAAATTAACAATAAAATGGTTATCAATGAATTTTGTTAATGTAACTTCTTAAAAGTTTCTTTGAGATATAATCTTACTTGAATTTGAAATTTTTAATCCTTTGTAGTATGTTACTTGTATTATATTTCGTGCAAATTTATGCTTTCTTTTATTACTTGGTGACGTTACTCATATCAAGGAGATGTGATTATTTATTTGATCCTAATTCATGTTAGTGATTATTAAGACTAAATTGATATCAGCTTTTAAATGTTAAGAGGATACTTACTCAACACAAGGTTTAAGGGCACTAATTAAGAAGTTGCGAATGGCAAGGATAGGAGACTACTCTCCACCTTTGGTTCGACTGGTTGCTATCCCTAGTTGTATCAAATCATTAATTGCCAACGTGAAATGTTGTCAAATCTTATGACATATATCAAAGATGGAAAACACATTGTCGCAACCGGGATTGCGACGGGAACGGCGAAAAAGGAATTTTCATTTTGAAGATTAATGGAGTCGCCACCAAGTTTATTAAAATTGGGAAAAACATTGGAAAAACCCATTTGTTTTAAAGAATGATCTTTGAAACCAGTTTTGAGTTCGGGAGTCGGTTATGCATAGGGAAGGGTAGGAGTTTAACCCTACGCACCCCTAATACACCCGTCCTTAGACAGTACCTTAGAAAATTGTGCAAATTAATTAATATCCCCTTAAAAAAGAAAAAACAAGAAAAGAGACAAAATATATTTACAAATTTAAATAAAACAAATTAAGGAAAATTAATTTTAGCTTGACAGGGGTCGCCTGCTCCTACGTATCCCTTGGTGCAATGGGGAACTCAAAGTCACATAATTCTGTAAAAAAAAGATTATGGGTTGATAAATTTTATTTATGAAAAAAGAATTTATAACAAGAAAATCCGTTATTGCACAGAATCCAAGTTAGCACTAGGCCACTCAATGAATTCCCATGATTTAAATAACAATGAAGGTAACATTTGCTACTCAATCATCGTTATTGATCATTACACGAATTAAAATGACTTTTGTGAAGGGATGATTCATTTAGAAAACAGAATCTGATCTCGCACAGGATTTAAGTTAGCATTTAGCTACTCAATAAACCCTTATGATTCAATAAAAATAAAGATAACATTTGTTACTCAATTATCATCATTGATCATTGCGCGGATTAGAACAAATCTTGTCAGATCAATGAAAATCCATTTGTGCACAGAATACAAGTTAGCACTAGGCTACTCAATGAATCCTTATGATTCAATAATAGTGAAGATAACATTTGCTATTCAACCACCATTATTGAACATCGCATAAATGTAAAAGATTTTTAAAAAAAGGGTTATTAAATAAAAAAAAAGTTTTTTTGCTTTATTTCATATTTTTAAAACAAAATTCTAATTTTAACAGGAATTGACAAAGTTAATTTATAAATGCAAACACAATTAATTTGAGCAAAACACATGAACATATGAAATAAATAAACTAAAAGCAAAATTAAACACAATTACATAATTAATTTAAGCAAAGTACATAAATATATAAAATAATAATAAAAAGGAAAATTGATTTACAAATGCAAGTACACAATTAAATAAAATATAAAAAAAGGTCCTAACTACTATCTTTTTTTGTTCCTTTTAATTAATAAAACATTTAACATTAAATTTACTTGAAAAACAAAGAAATAATTAAATCACCCTTTTTTGTTTTGTTCTGCATAATTAAATATTTTTGAAACTAAATTATTTAATTTCACTCAAATGATTTAAAATGGTTACAAAAAAGAAATCATAAACTTTTACCAAACATTTATTTTGAATCAAATTAAATAAAAAACTTTTTTTTTATTTTTGATTTCAAAATAACCCGAATTCCAAACAAGTAAGTCCAAAAATTAAAATAAATAAAAATAAACACTAAACCAAACGATCAAACCCAAATCTAAACCAATAAGTCCAAATTTTGATCCAATAAAATAAAATAACACTGACGATGTAATAGTAACAATAATAATACTGAAAATAAATATTTCCTAATTAATCTACCATTACGAACACACACACACACACAACTCTCTTTTTTTTTATTTTAAACTCAAACTAAACTAATTCCTAAATAGACAAATCTAAAAGCGAAAAATTAAACAAGCAAATAAACTTGGGTTTAAACACATAATTTGAAAATTTATTCTAAAAATAATACTAACCCAAACTAAAATAAATCTTAAAACTCCCTTTTCTTTTATTAATTTAAATCTACCCCTAAATTAACTCTACCCACTTCCTACACACACTCACACGCTCATACACTCACACACACATGCACACACGCGGCACTCTCACGCACCCTCACTGACTCACACGCCAAGACTCCACTCACTCACACGCACATGCCCATACCCACACATAACACATACAGCACTTACACATTTCACACGGATACACACATGAAAAAGAAAAATAATTTCGCTCCTTCCCTCTCTATATGTTCACACACACACAGACATAGTGAAAGAAAGATTGAGTAAGAGAAAGAGAGTGAGAGAGATAAGCTGAGGGGGAGATGGAGAGATGAAAAAGTGAGGGAGGGCCACGGGGAGATAGAAACTGGCACGGCCAAGAGAGAGAAGGGGAGCCGCGGCGAGGATGGAAGCCATGGCTGTGACCACCGCGGCCAGGTTGAAAAGGGAGGTGCGACCGTGGCGATCTGGGAGCAGGGGAAAGCGGAGGCGCGGCGGTGCGGGCATGGAGGTTGCAGATCGGGAGGCTGGCGGCTCACACGGCGGGGGACAGCGGATCCGAGGCCGAGGCGGCGGGTTTAAGGGGAAGAACGGAGGCGGAGCAGCTAGAGTTCAACGTGGAGTGCGGCCAAGGTGAGGATGAGTGGCCGTTCGCAGTGCGGTCGTGCGCGAGAGAGAAAGGGAAGTTCGCGGTAGTGGTGGTGGTGGTTTGAAGGGGTGATGATGGTGGTAAGGAGTGGAGGTTGCGGTGGGGGGCTCGTCGGAGCCGCGGCAGGAGGTGACGATGCTGGAGCTTTGCCCGCCAGTGTTGGCCGTGATCGGGTCTTCGCGAGCAAGGCAAAGGCCGAGGGGAAGCTACTAGTGGTGGTGCTGGGTTTCCAATGATGACTGGTTCGCGGCTATGGAAGAGGAGGTTGCGGCGGTGAGCAAGAGGAGATGGGGCCGCGGTGGTGACAAAGGGGTCTCTCTCTCTTTTCTTAACCACTCACTTTCCAGAACAAATTAATGTTTGATTTGTGGTTTCAGGTGTGAAGTTACAGTGGATGTTTGAAGTAATGATGATGATGGTGGAGTTGGGAGGAAGAGTGGAATCAGTGATGATGATGACAGCACGAAGGGAGGCTGCGGTAGTGGCATGGGGGAAGGCCGCGACCTTCCTCCATTTTTCTTATTTTTTTATTTTTATTTTGAGAATAAATACCTATTACTGCTGATGCTTCTGTTGTTTCTCCTGTTATTGCTGGATTGTTGCTAGACTGAATTGCTGATTCTTTTCCTGGAGTGTCTTTGATGTGCTTCGAAATTCTTCTTGTTGGTTTGCTCTGTGTTTTGCTGAGAATGGTGGGGGACAGGGATTTTTTTGGTTGTGATTTTGTTGGAAACTTGGAGCTCTCTTCTGTGAGTGTTTTTTTATTTTTTTTCAGAATGGTGAAGTTTTTCTGTGTTTAGAAGTAAGGGTCTCCGAGAGTGTCCTCCTTTGATTTTTTCTGATGGATTCATATAGCCGTTCTTCTATTGACCAAAATCATTGGTCATCCCACCTTTAGGCTGACAACATGGATCCAAGGGTCATCCCTCATCTGTAAAGAAAAATTCCATAATAGCACAAGGAATATTATCATTGTGCAAGGAATGGAGAAATCATCCTGTCTGCCATTGTTGTTGATTCTTTTCTTTATTTTTTTAATTTTTTTAATTATAGAAAAGGAAATGGGCTGATACATTTTTTATTAGAATGGGCTGAACACATTTTTTTATAATGGGCTGAACATGTTTTTTTTTTGTTTTTGAAATGGGTTGAATTGAATTTTTTTTTTAATAACGAAAATGGGTTAAAGTGATTGGGCCTCTCCTTTTGTTATGCACCTCAAAATAATAAATGAACCCAAATTAAAAAGGTCTAAAAGCACAACGAATAATTATCGACCAAATTTGAAACAATTCGCAACTTCACTCACTAAAACAACACAATCGTTATGGGCTAAATCCGAAAAATATGCCAAAATATTTGTTTTATGGGCCGGACAAAATCGGGTGTTCACACACATTATAAACTTAAAAAACTTACTTTCCTCATCATCATCCCCAATCCCCATGTAAAGTGTAACGCCCGGGGATTGCGAAGTCGGGGAGTGATGGCCGGTGCAAGGAGGCACTGACAAGGAGCGGCTCCTGGCAGACTTTGAAAGCAGAGGGGTACATGAATGAACCAATTACACACCCGAATGAGAGGGATCCTAAGATTGTATAGGTATGGGATTATACAGTTGATGAGGGCTTATATGAATTGATTTGTACTACCTATACCAACAAGATGCATCTTCTTTCGGTAGCCCAAACTGAAAGAACTCCACAGTTAAGCGTGCTTGACTTGGAGCAATTTTGGGATGGGTGACCTCCTGGGAAGTTTTCCTAGGAAGCGTGTGAGTAAGGACAAAGCACGTTGAAAAGACCCGTGTTGGTTTGTGGGGACAGTCGTTAATCCATAAAGCAGCAGGGGATGTTACATAATGGTATCAGAGCCTGCACCTCTCCCAGTACGGTATGGTTCAGGGATGAACCAGGTGGAAGCTGGTGGGCATGTAATGCCCAGGGATTGCAAAGTCGGGGAATGATCGCCGGTGCAAGGAGGCACGGACAAGGAGTGGCTCCTGGCAGGCTTCGAAAGCGGAGGGGTACATGAATGAACCGATTACACACCCGAATGAGAGGGATCCTAAGATTGTATAGGTATGGGACTATACAGTTGAGAAAGGCTTATATGAATTGATTTGTACTACCTATACTAACAAGATGCATCTTCTTTTCGGTGCCCAAACTGAAAGAACTCCACAGTTAAGCGTGCTTGACTTGGAGCAATTTTGGGATGGGTGACCTCCTGGGAAGTTTTCCTAGGAAGCGTGTGAGTGAGAACAAAGCACGCTGAAAAGACCCGTGTTGGTTTGTGGGGACAGTCGTCAATCCATAAAGCAGCAGGGGATGTTACAATGATTGGCAGTGCCAAGATGACAGATGGCTTCTACTATTTTAATAAGGATCCTCCGAAGATGGGATGGCTCAAGGACTCAGTGCTACAAGTTCTTCTACTGTCCGAGAACAAATAATGCTTTGGCACCTTAGACTAGGACATCCAAGCTTTCAATACCGAAAACATTTCTTCCCCACTTTATTTCAAAATGTTGATTGTTCGTCTTTCCAATGTGAAAGTTGCATTCTTGCTAATAGTCATCGTATTTCTTATACCCTTAAACCTTATCGTATATCCAAACCATTTTATTTAATTCATAGTGATGTTTGGGGTCCCTCAAAAATCACTACTCAATTTGGAAAAAGATGGTTTGTAAGCTTTATTGATGATCATACACGATTGTGTTGGGTATATGTAATGCATGACAAATCTAATGTTGCAACTCTATTTGAAACTTTTTACAACATGATTGAAAATCAATTTACCACTAAGATAGGTATACTTCGTACTGACAATGGAACTGAATATTTCAATAAATCCTTGGGAAGTTTTTTGATAAGAAAAGGGATCCAACATCAATCTATATGTCCCAATACCCCTCAACAAAATGGCCTTGCTGAAAGGAAAAATAGGCACCTGCTTAAAGTTGCTAGAGCTATTATGCTCACCATGCATGTTCCCAAATACTTGTAGGGTGAAGCTGTCCTAACAGCAGCTTATTTAATAAATAGGATGCCTACTCGGGTTCTCAAATTTTCTACACCTCTAGTAGTCTTTAAAAATCATTACCCTGAATCACGTATGCATATTGATTTATCCCTAAAAGTATTTGGGTGCGCTGCCTTTGTTCATATTCATCACAACTCACAGTCTAAACTTGATCCCCAGGCTGAAAAATGTGTTTTTATTGGTTATGCACCTAATTAAAAGGGGCACAAATGTTTTAACCTAGCTACCAAAAAATTATATGTCAGTATGGATGTTACCTTCTTGGAAGACCAACCTTTTTTTTGAAAGGATTATCTTCAGGGGGAGATGCAAAGTGATGAAGATAATTCTCTACATTTTTTGCAATCTCTACCTTAGGCAGTTTTAAATTCTAATTTTCCCAGTGTTGCAATTAATGGTTAGGGTGGTGAAAGTGAGACTTGTCCACAAAATGACCAGGTACCATCATTAGATGTTCCTCGGATAGGGGGAAAAATTCCACAGCCACCCAAAGAACCTATTGTCTGGACTCGGAGAAACAAATTGTGTCAAAAAGGAAGCCAATCTATCATTCAAGCACCAAGTCAGTCAACTTAACCCGAGGTACCCGTTATGTCCAGTACAGGTAATATTCCTTTTCCTAATTCCAATTCAGAAAGCCTAGATGTTTCCATCCCAATAGCTCTTAGGAAAAGAACCCAAACCTGCACTAAAAAAGCTTGCAGCACTTACCATCCTATTTCTAATTTCATGTCCTACCATAGACTTTCCCAGAATCACAAGGCCTACACCTCTAGAATTACTAAACTTTTTATGCTTAGAAATATTCAGGAAGCCCTAGATGATCCAAATTGGAAACTTGCAGTTATGGAGGAAATGAGTACTCTTAAAAAGAATGAGACATGAGAAATTATTGAATTACCCTAAGACAAAAAACCAGTAGGTTGTAAGTAGATTTTCACCATTAAATGCAAAGCAGATGGGAGTGTAGACTGCTACAAGGCAAGGCTTGTTGCAAAACAGTTTACTCAAACTTATGGGGTTAACTATGAGGAAATGTTTGCCCCCGTGGCTAAGATAAACTCTATTAGAATATTGTTATCCCTTGTTGTAAATCTTGATTGGCCTCTTCACCAAATTGATGTCAAGAATGCTTTCCTAAATGGGGATTTGGAAGAAGAAGTGTTTATGAGTCCACCTCCCGAATTTGATGAAAAAATGACATCGAATCAAGTGTGCCGATTAAAGAAGTCATTATACGGACTAAAATAGTCCCCAAGAGCATGGTTTGAGTGATTTGGAGCCACTATAAAAGATCTTGGTTACTGCCAAAGCCAAGCGAATCATACTATGTTCTACAAACACACTACAAATGGTAAAATTGCTCTTCTCATTGTTTATGTTGATGAAATAATTCTGATAGGGAATGATGATGGTGAAATCAAATATTTGAAGAAAGAATTGGCTACTATTTATGAGACTAAGGAACTCGGCTCCTTGAAATATTTTCTTAGGATTGAATTTGCTCGGTCAAAAGAAGGAATATTTATCAATCAAAGGAAGTATATCCTTGATTTACTCATGGAGAACGGTATGCTAGGGTGTAAGACAGCCAAAACACCCATTGAATCAGGTATAAAACTCCAACTAGCAAAGTCAGAGGAAGTGGTAAACAGAGAAAGATATCAAAGACTAGTAGGAAGACTGATTTATCTATCCCATACCCGTCCTGACATCTCCTTTGCAGTTACTGTGGTTAGCCAATTTATGCACTCACCTGGACGTGAGCATTTTGAGGCAGTAAACAGGATACTAAGGTACTTGAAGGGAGCTCCAGGAAGAGGACTGATGTACAAGAAAACTCAATCCCTACAGGTGGAGGTTTACACTGGTGCAGACTGGGCTGGCAGCATTATGGATAGGAGGTCAACCTTTAGTCACTGCACCTTCATAGGAGGTAATCTAGTCACCTGGAGGAGTAAAAACAAAGTGTGGTAGCTCGAAGTAGTGCAGAGGCTGATTATCAATCAATGGCACATGGAATTTGTGAAGCCCTATGGATTGAGAAGTTGTTAAAAGAGTTAAAGGTTCACTACCCCACACCAATAAAATTGTATTGTGACAACAAGGCAACAATCTCAATTGCTCACAATCCAGTTTTACATGACATAACCAAATATGTGGAAGTTGACAAACATTTTATTAAGGAGAAATTAGATACAAGACAAATCTGCATTCCCTACATCCCAACGGGAGATCAAATTGCAGACATTCTCACTAAAGGACTATCTAAAAGGCAGTTTGATAATATACTTGACAAGTTGTCCATGGAAGATATCTTCAAGCCAGCTTGAGGGGGAGTGTTAGAATCCTATATTTAATTTTATTACTTTCTGTCTTTGTTCTCTCTTCTCTCTCTTCTTTATTGTAAATAATTTTTATTTAATATAAATATCCTGTAATTAGGTAAAAGGATATCTTGTAATTAGGAGATAGATTATTTCTTTCCTAAGATAGATTAGGCTGTTTATTTCCTTTCTATTTTTTGGGATTTACTCCTTGTTTTTCTCTATTCTCTCTTCCTATAAAGAGAGCTGTCCCTGTACATAATGTTTATGGGAATAAAAATGCCCTTTTTCCAGTATCTCATATAAAACAAATAAAATTTGTACCTTGTGTATTCTGGTCAGTGTTTCATGAGGGTTTGGAAGCTTGAGAGTTGCAAATTGAATTATATAACTCTTTAATCTACTATTTTCATCATTGTCATTTAACTGCTTCTGAATTCTAATTATTAGGCGTGGAGGCTGGTAAGAAAGCAGCAGGAGAAGTATTAGCTCTTCAAAAGAGGGTTTTGGCAATGCTAAATGAGGCAAGGTATAATATAGTATGTTTGACTATATCAGTCATGTCTAGATCTTCATTCCTCATGAAAGCATGACTGCAGGAGAGTCCTGTGGGTAGATATCTTCATATTAAGCGTTGCTAGGGAGCACAAATGTATCTTAGGGTGGACACAACAATGAATCCTGTCATGGCACCTACTCGATTGCATATGTGCTTTTATCTAATAGTAACAAGTGTTGAATTCTTGGTACAATGTCCTGAATCTTTGTTAATTGCTCAAAATGACTACACAAGCTATGGGTCTTGCGGCAAATGTTATTTCATCACATCCAACGGTGACAGAGTGGGTGTCCCAATTGAACATCTACTTTTAGGTGTTGAAATAGCAATGCCCCGGACCTCATATTCCATCCATGTGCATTATGCATGGAACTAAAATTTGCCATTATCTATTAATCTATTAAGGATAATTAAAAAGGGTTCAATATTTGTCTGGAATGCAGAAGAATCACCTTCTGTGCTTGGCATCCTTATTCTTTAGTGTTTACAAATATATTGTCCAGTCAGGGGCCTATTACGGATAAACTATTTATCTTTTTTTATTTCAGCTGCAAGGAGCCTGTTGAACCATTAACGCCTGAAGTAGCTGAGCGATGCCATGCTCCAGAAGATGTAAATAAATTGGCCCCTTAATTTTCTTGACTTAGTTTATTAACCACTATATTAAGAATTTTCGGTCACATAGATTCAGTAACATTTTCACTTTCTGTGCAGATTGAAATAATTTACAAGATTATTGCTCATATGACTGCCAACGACAGAGCACTCATTGCTAAAGGTAGCTGTGGTTCTCCCCGGAGCATCAAGGTTTTTCTTGAGGGATGGAATGTTGATGAATTATGTGCTTAAGTCAAATGAATAAAATTCACACTCCATAATGTTAATAATGTTATAGATATGTATGAATACCCATCAAGAGAAAGGAAGCAGCCTCTAATAAATTATTTTTGTTGTTGGATCTCCATCTTCAATCAAAATGAAGAAATTTTTTGTTAAGACGAAGTCTTCGAAGTTTGGTTGAGTTTTGGAGATATGAAAAGGAGTTAGTGGCCCTTTACCAGAATTTGTCCATTAAAGAGTCATGATGAGACTTTTCAGGTTACATATGTGATGGTTTCGGAGATTAATAGAATTAGGCACCAAGATAGTGCAATGCAGAAGCTCCACGTGACCCAGATCATGGAACACATAGTAATGTGTGGAGCTGTAACTCATTCTTGTTCCTTTACGTGTGTGCACTCATGTTTTGCTGACTAGCTCATTGCTACTCATTTTGGTGCAAAGATTGATCCCCTTGCTTTATAAAAGAGTTGCTTTCTTTTTGCTTTTTAGAACTTATGAACTAAATTTACCTTTAAATATAATTAAAGGTAAATTCACTTTATTTACCGATTTACACCTTCTATTTAAAAATAGTATTCACCTTGAGATATAGAAAGAAATTGTTATATTAAAAAATGAATTTACAATCAGATATATTAATTTTTTAATATATTAATTTTTTTCAATTTCTCAAAGTGGTTATTATTTCTCAACAGAGGGTACGTATAACATACGTACAACATGAACCATATACTTACTGCTTAAATTAGGTGTATTCCTAATTACGTAGCCAGTAAAGGGGATGTGTCAATATCACGTGTTTCTTTCCGGCAATTAGTATAACAGTTGGGTTGAATGTTGATTCAAACAAAACCTGTCACTTTTCGATCAAATTGTGCATAATTCTCATAATTTTCAATTATTGATATATGAAGTTTGTTCCCTCACAGTTAGTAGAAGCTTTCACACGCAGCTGTCAATTGAATTTGAACACTGCTAGCCTGGCTGTCTTGGAACCTTCAAAGTTCAAAAAGTTTAGGCATAAATTAAAACGCGTTCATATTATTTCTTTAAATCCAACACTAACGTAGCGTTTGGTTAGTATTTTGGGACAGAAATACAGAGACAGAGATAGAAATATAGAGACAGTGAAAACAGAGACAAAAAAATTATTATCCCACTTTCTCCACTTTTCCCACAAAGAAATTAAATTTATGTCTCTGTATCCTGTCTTCACTGTCCCCACTTTTTGGAGGGACACAAATACTGAAAATTTCTATCTCTGGGACAGAAAATTTTTTTGCCCCATATTTTGTCTCTGTTACCAAACATGATACTGAGACAGTCTATTCTTATATTTGTGTCCTGGGACAGAAAAACAAACACTGCTCAGGCGTCTTTCTTCTTTCTCCTTATTTTCTGCCGAATGGGTGCTCAGTGTACCTCACCACCCAACACCATGCCCCTAACATGACCCTATCACCACTTCCCCATTCCTCCAACAACAATTCTATTGTAATGGTAAGTAAAAACGTG
Source organism: Dalbergia cochinchinensis (assembly GCA_031216125.1). Lineage (NCBI taxonomy): Eukaryota > Viridiplantae > Streptophyta > Magnoliopsida > Fabales > Fabaceae > Dalbergia > Dalbergia cochinchinensis. The sequence continues at coordinate 25,601,794 of CM062376.1, forward strand.
ATACCTGTATCTGTTTCTATTATTATCATTATTATTAATTATTACTACTATTATTATTATTATTATCATTATCATTATTATTATTTGTGGATAAGTGATATTCGATTAAGAATTTAATTTATATATACTATCAATATCAGATAATTTTACACAGATATTTAACATATATTGTAACATCAATAAAAGTATTTAAACAATATAAACTCCTCTACAATACACCAAAATTAATCTATTTTATTAATATTGTTCACTTATTTGGGTTTTCTAGCTGTGAGGTGTGAAGTTTTTCGGTGGGCGCGTGAGTCATTCATTCGCAATCTTAGCACAGAAGGTATCTTGTCCTTTTATGACATTATTATTCCTAAGCCAAAATGATGGTGTCATGATTAAAATATTTGAACTAAGAGAACGTCAAATACCATACAAAAAAGTTTATCGTTATATTATCATTTCAAATATTTTCAAATTAAAGTCACTGCTTCTCTCCTCTTCACTTCACTGCCTGAAGTGCCTGGCCCTCACCCTCACACGACTTTATTAGCCGTCAACATGAAGCAATGGCAATAACAATAGCTGCTTTCTAAGTCATATATAGATCTTCATTTGGTTACCACAATCTGCCACATGATGGTCACCGTCCTAACTAAGCTGTCACTCAGTGGATGTTATGTTAGTAGCAAACATAGAACATACAAAAATATCATTTTTAACAACCCAAAATTGAGTATTTGACACTCATTTTATTATTATTAATATGATAGTAACCTTTATTCATCTCATCTATTATATTTAATAATAATAAAATAAATATTTAAGTATACTACTATTTTTTATTGGAATATCACAACTCCAGAGCATAACAAGAAAAACAAAGAGTTGGCGTAAAGTGTGACCCACCACATGTGCTTGTGTCACTCATTAGTGGGGACCCTCTTCAGGTTGGTCTGTTTTTTTCTTAGCACAAGCTTAGAATTATATTGTATTATTGTTATATGGAAGACAAAGACCGTAGTGTCCCCACCTTCAACGTTCGAGTTTCGATCCAATTAAATTAATTTAAATCAATTTCTATTCCCCTTTACTGATCAAGTATATCATAAACTACGTGCGCTTTATTTTCGGACCCGTAAGGGATTTTTCTCTCCTTTATCATCGGTGATGCAGATACGGTCGTTTTAAAATAAAAAAGGTGATTATAATAGCTAAACTTTATATATAATTAAAAAGATAAAAAATTAATTTTTTTATAAGCTATTAATTTTTAGTTCTATAAAAGATTGAAATTAATTTTTTAAAAATTTAAATTATCTTTTAAAAATTATCTAAAAATATGAAAAATAATATTTTTTTATAAAAAAAAGTGGTTAATAATCACAAACAAACGCACCCTAAATATAAACATATACAATGCTGTAGATGACTCTGTGTTGCTCATACGATGACGTTTAGACCAAAGAAAAAAGTCCTCCTAATGCCTAACCGACCCTATTTAAAATTCTTAATTATTTGGGAGCACGCTCCAAGTGGGAATCTGGCAGCGTCACGTATTAAAGGAGAGTAATTCATTCCAAAATAAAAAAGAAAGAGAGTAATTGTGAAGTAATATTCTCATTCAAATTGTAAACAAAAATATGTAAGAACAATCACAGAAGCAAGTATATTTCTTGTGTGTAACATACGATTCTATTCTATGTATGTTAAGTAATTATTTAAGCGTTTATTATACAATGTAATATTTTAAGATTTGGTTAAACCCATTGTAAAATAAATTTTCAAATTAAATCACTTTAAAATGATATTTAATTCATCACATTATTATTTTTCTTAGAATTTTTATATTATTATCTAATTATTATATATATTATATTATTAATAATAATAACTGATGTCTATCCCATTATTTAAAAGATTATATGAATATAAATATTTGATTAGATGACAATATAAAATGTATCTCAATTAAACTCTAAAATTAAAATAAATAAAATTAAATATGCTTAAATTCAATTGAAATTATGCAAATTTTAAATCCATACAACTTATTTTCTTTTTTTTTCTTGATTTTTCAAATATATATTCCTTTTGTAGGTAATTTTGTCGGGCTCAAACCCCAAAATATTGGTTATGGAAATAAGCATTTGCAAATCCAATAAACCGTGTGTTAGCACTTAGCACTTATTTTCTAAATATAAATATTTTTCTCAAAAAATATTCTAACGCAAAATATCATATAAAATAAAATCAACTCAAATAAAGTTTTAAAATTACCGATTCTAGATAAATTCCCCGATTTATTTGTTTTGGCAGGACTTAAGAGCGAACTAAGATGACAATGACAATCAAAAAGCAAAAAGACAAGGAAAGATAAAATCAAATCAAATTCATAGTACAATAGAAAGTAAAAACCCACCAAAGAAAGGACGTATTTTATTTGTATTAATTTATTTCTTATTTATTATTAGATAAAATATAAATTACATTTAAATAGAATCTCTATCTTATTTAATAATATATAAAATATAAATTAATATGACCTTTTAAAATGTATAATTTTTTATATTTTACAAGTATAAATATTATTTTTCTCTGAAATAGTGACAGGCAGCTGTGTAGCAGAACATAGAGGTCTCTCTCTCTCTCTCTTCATTCTGCGAGTAAGCGAGCGAGTGAAAGAAATTAGAAGCTTTTTCAGTAAGCAAACCCCAACCTTTCTTTATTTTCTGTCCCTCAAATCTCGCACCCTCCTAGGTTTTTTCGCTTTTTCTACCCTTCCCTTAAACTTATTCACTCCCTCACACAAACCTTTATCTGCCATTGTTGTTCGATTCCTGTTTGGTACACCCTCTCCTCAGCACTTGAACAAAACTAAAAAAAAAAAAAAACTCAACTTCCGTTAACATATGTCAGACTGTACTATTTTCTGTCACTCCTTCTAGCACTATCTCTGTCCGAGCAAAGCCTCGTTTTTTTAATTATTTTTTTGTGTAAGGCCTCACATTTTACCTCCTATTTTCGGTGCTGCATTTGCATTGAAGGGTTTTGGTTACCTGAGATTTTGGGTGTTACTTGTTAATGCAGGTGAAGAAGAAGATGTTCACTCAAGGCCTTGACAAAAATGCACTTAGATGGGTGAGAGAGGTAATTTTATTTTCTTTTAATTTTACCCTTTTTGGATGTTTTCTTAGCTTCCTTTTGTCCAATCTGGATGTTTTGAGGGTAGATCAAACATGGGTTTCCCCGAATTTACCTTAATATTTGTAAAGTTTTGATTTTTTTTTTGTTTTTTGATGTTGGTGGACTGGAACGCCATCACTGTGAGATCAAATTAACACTTGTAAAGTTCTTTTTTTTTTCATTTTTTTAATGTTGGTGATTAAGAGGAAGCTCCATACTCCAACAACACCTTGAGATCAGATTAGTACTTGTGAAGTTCTGACTTTTGTTGTTGTTTTTCTTTTCTGTTGGTGATTAGAAGGATGTTCCACTCTCCAACACCACATTGGGATCTCGCAATGATCCCCTCAGTGCAGTGAGGGGTGGTGGAAACAAAGGCTTCGGGTTGCCACCCCCTGCGAAATTCAGAAGTGGGCATCTTCCTGCCAATGCCATCCCCGTATCATCAATTAATAGCGGCTCGAATTCAGACAACGATGACAGCGATGATTCGGAGGAAGAAGCTTATGGTGGCAGGTATTCGTTGGATTCGTCGCCTCAAGACCCCAGAGTCCCCAGTGGTGCTCCTAGGAGATTTGGGAATCTAAGTCAAAGGGGACCCCAGTATGGTAGTGATTATACATACTCGGAGGTCAGTTCCTCCAGGGATATGCTGGTTGGCAGACCAGGTTTTGTTAGGGATCCATTGATGAAGGGGGTTGGGAATGTAAGGCAGAGCGGTTTCACTGAGGATGAATCGTCGGATTCTGCGGCTAGCTCGGAATTCTCTACCACACAGGTGGGAAGTATCAATGGCAATGTGCCAAGGAATAGAGTTTATGTGTCAGAAGGGTATGCTTCTAGTGTGCCTTCAAGGATGAACAGGCAAAGTGCTGCCGGAAAGGTATGGACTGGTTATGATAGATATAATTTATTGAAGTGCATGGATGTAGTTTTCCTATATAATGCCAAGAATGACGCTGTCAGAGTTGGGTAGATTAGAGAGGGATGTGGTTGAGTTTGTTAACTTTGCACCCTGTTATATAATTTCCATATGGATAATTAAACATTGTCTTTGTTTTAAAAGATCCAAGGCTTGTATATTGATGAGAATACACTGCAGTTATATGTAACCCTAGCACCTGATTTTTTTAGTGCAGGATAATTGTTATGTACAATTTTTCTTACAAAACTTTAAATTGCCTTTAAAATAGCAGCTATTTTTTTTTAACCAAATGTTACAAATCACGCAAACTGTTGCTTACTTCAATTTAAATTTTATCTTCAATGAGATATGTTGCATACGTGGTAACTATTGTTGTATGGGCTGTGTCTGCTTCTTGGCTCATATTATTTCCTTACAGTTGTTCTAGTCATTGGATTTTAATTGCTTATCCTCTACAAATGGAATATCTTGTCTGGCTAAAATCAATCTAACTTCCTGATTCTTGCTATGAAATCCCCAGAATGGAAGATTATCTGATGATGACGATGATGACATTCCAAGCGCACCCCCATTTTGTGAATCTGCTCAAGAGATCAGACAAGAAAATGAGAAAATTTCCACTTCTGGTCTGCATACTACTCCAAATAAAGCAGAATCAAGTACATTGAAATCGGTGTCCAAGGATAAGATAGAGAGCCATGTTGGGGATGAACAATTTGTTAGGTTAGTGTATTTGATAGAATAAGTATGTCTCACAACACTTGAGAATTTGTAACCTCTTTAAAAATACATGAATGATTAGTCACACAGCATATGCAAATATATAATAATCTGATAATCTTAATTGTGAAGTTTATATGTTCACAGAACTGGTCCAGGTTCAGAGGCTGTGGCATCTTCAAATTCACAGCCAGCTCGCCTTCCAACCTTTCATGCGAGGTATTACCCTTTTTGATTGTGCCAATACTTTTCCCCTTAAGTCTGTACTTATATACTTCGTGAATCCTTTTCCCTTTCAGTGCTCTTGGGCCATGGTATGGGGTGATTGCGTATGATGCTTGTGTGCGCCTGTGCCTTCATGCTTGGGCAATGCAGTGCATGGAAGCTCCTATGTTTTTGGAAAATGAATGTTCTTTACTTAGGGATGCATTTGGGTGAGTTAAGACTATGCCTCTCATAATCTTTCTTTCCCCTCCTTCATGGAATCTTGATATAATTAACTATTGTAAAGATATTCATGCATTATCCTTTTATGTAGATAATTACAAATAACTGTGCATCGTCTGGTTCCATGAGTAAATAGCACCTTGAAGAATCTGAAATATGCATTTCCTATTTGATGCAGAATCTGGCCAAAACATTTAAAAAGAAAAAAAAAAAAGAAATCTATGTTATGCTTAGACCAAGTAAACATAAACATAGAGGTCACAGTATTCTATTCTGAAAATTGCTGGTTCAGATATAACTTGGGAACAAAAGTGGGTTGTTGTCATTGTTTTGAAATAACAAAACTGGAAATTCTGAGCCAACGTCCTAACTTATTTCGACCTCCAACATCAATCTTGCATTGGCACAGCAGAATGTTTTGACCCTTAATATCTTGATTTTTAGGAACTTTAAGGCTTGGTTGTGATTGTATTATAATGTTATATTATTCGTATGCCTCTCCCTAACACCTTTTGCTTCTAGGAGACTTGGTTCTTATTTCTTAAGTCATTGTTTCTAAATGAAAATTGACCTTCTGCACTAGGCAAAGTGGGCCTGTGCTCGTACACAAGGAGCTCTTGGGGGGTTAGGGGGTGCATTAGATATAAAATTGATTTGTATGCCTTCACCTAACAATTTAAGCTTTCTTGTGGAGTTTGTCCTTGGCAATTACTTCCATTCTTATTGGATCCTTTTTTTTTTTTTGAATCTGTAGATTGCGGCAGGTATTATTACAATCAGAGGATGAACAAATGATGAAGAGCAATTCAGAGCCTTCTAGTGAGGGTGTTGCTCCAAAACCCAAAAAACTTATTGGCAAGATGAAGGTGCAAGGTATATTGTTCATGTTAATTTTTACCATTCAAACTGTTTAGCATCTCCATAGTGAGTCTTTGCTGAGACAAACTCACTTTGCAGTACGTAAAGTCAAAGTGGGCCTGGACCCACCTACTGGCTGCAGCATGTCAGCACTTATGACAAATAAATTTAAAATGGAATCTGTCCGGAACCACTTGTCCAGTTTGCAGTTGTCACTATCTTCTGGATGGCAAGCTCTCAAAAAAATTCGATTTTCACCACGTTTGCCTGCAAATGGTTCCCTGGCACGACATAGCTTGGCATATGTTCATGCTAGTACCCGCTACTTACGACAGGTGTCTGGACTCTTGAAAGTTGGTGTAACAACACTCCGGAACAATTCATCGTCTTATGAAGTTGTGCAAGGTATGGGACAATGCAGCTTGCATCATCATCATCATCATTATTATTATATATCTCCAAATTATCAGGGAACTGTGGGGGAAAAAAAAAATTTCCTTCGGTATTTCAATTACAGTTATTTTTGAAGTATCGATTAACGTGTTTAACTTGATGAAGCAAGTTGGTTGAATTGAGGTTTGACCTTCTGTTACTCATGCGCTTGGTTCCTGTTAGTATTCTCCATTGATGGATTGGCACTTCTCGCTTCATAGGATTGAGTTAAAGAATTACACTGACATCATCTGCTAGGTCTAGACAATCATCTTTGTGCACAGGGAATGGGGCATCGTTTTCTACATGTGGACACAAACAATTGAATAATTTCACATTACTATATGTAAATTCCTTGGCTGATGTTACATTTTCATCCTTCCATAGTTGTACCCTTTTTTTGGAGAAAAAATTGCATGTAGTTTTTCTGGTGCAGTTAGATGAAATGGTGGCATGAGTGATCTCAATTGTTAGTAGCTACTGATTTTATGACAATTTTTCTGGCTATAATGGTCGACATAGGTAGGATCGAATAGCTTCAACATCAAGATCTTGAGAGTAATTCCTGCTGTGGTCTCTCTTCACTGGAATGTCTTATGTAAATATCATTGAAGCCCTTGCTGAGGTTCACTTGTGGAGTGGCCTGACCTTGCAATTGAGCAGCCTGTCCTCCCCTAAACATATTCCTACCCAAAAAAAAAAAAATGTGTTCCACGTCTAGCTATAGTTTATTCCTCCAGGCTGGTATTAACCTTTAACCTTAAGAATGGTTATTTGGAAGTTATTCCTGTTGATGGTTAAAAACTTTGTTCTGTTTCATTTTTATGATAATCTAGTCATTGGTGAACCTGGAGATCTTTGATCAACTTCTATAGAATTTATACTTACTTGCTTTTACATGTTCGTCAATTTTGTGTCTGATTCATGATGTTTAAGCTCTAATTCTACTACATATTTTGTTCCTCATCTTGTAAAGTTTTTCGATTTGGCTGGTTTCATTATGTTTACTTTTTTGCCTATGCATGTGATCAGAGACATATGCCTGTTTCTTAAGACTGAAAAGCACAGCTGAAGATGATACCATTAGGTTGCAGCCTGGATCTGGTGAATCCCACATGTTGTAAGTTTTATTTTTAGCAGGGTGCAATGAGGTTTTCTCCCCTTATCTTTATTACTGTGTTGCTTACAAAATCGTCTGACTTCTTTACAGTTTTCCAGATAGCCTTGGAGATGATCTGCTTGTTGAAGTTCAAGATTCCAAGGGAAAGCATTTTGGCCGTGTTCTTGTCCAGGTGGCTACTATAGCTGACGATCCGGTAATATTTTGTAGTGCCATTTTTTAATGGAATTATTTATGCTTGTCATGAGTGATGATCATTATGGTAGAATTGATGTCCAATATGAATGCAGACTGACAAATTACGCTGGTGGCCTATTTATCATGAGCCAGACCATGAGTTCGTGGGCAAGATACAACTTTATATAAATTACTCAACAAGTGCAGATGATAATAGTCATCTTAAGGTTAGCTACTACATACATTTAGCTGACCAGCCCTTGAACAATAAACTGTAGGAGTCAGCCCCAAGTCTTGTTACCTTCTCTTTCTTAAACTACAATCATACTGTCATGGGAACATAGTAATTCTGGGTTTTTTACTTTTGCATTTCAAGTGCATGCTCAGTTTTGATTAATCAATTTTATTCTAAAGCTTTCTATTTAAGATTTATATTAGAAGTTATTTTGAACACAAAACATGCTAATCCAAACTAACTGAAACTGGGCAACCACTCAAAATTATGGAGATATTCTTACTTCATTGTAATTTTTAAGGACTTCTTAATGTAGGTATTTTGAAATTATATAGAGAATATGTTAGGATCCATAGAGCTGAACTTGCTTGATTAGCATTACATATTTACATGCCATGGGGCATGGACATTTTGGCACTGTCAAAAGTATAGTATTATAATTTCATTAAGTATTTGATTTTATGTGAGTTTATTTACTCCCATTGGGCATACTCATTGCTTGACTTGATTTTCTCAGTAATATTTGTGTTTTAGAGGTGGTGGGTGTTCTTTACAACATATTAGAACTAGAAAAAGGAAAATGGATTTTTTTTAATGTGTTTTAGGTTAGCGTATTCATTTGCTGAATGATATATCTATTTTTATATTTAGTTTCTAAATATATTGTGCTTCATGTAATTACATTTGTTTTTGCTCCCTTTTTTGTTTGTCAGTGTGGCTCTGTAGCAGAAACAGCTGCATATGATGTTGTTTTAGAAGTTGCAATGAAAGTTCAGGGCTTTCAGCAAAGGAACCTAGTTGTAAGTGGTCCATGGAAATGGCTTTTGACAGAGTTTGCATCATATTATGGTGTATCTGAGATATATACCAAGTTGAGGTAATGTGAAGTTGATTTGCTATTTTCTGCAGAAATATTTAATTGATCAAATGTGTTGTTTTCACATTTCATGTAATTTATTATGGTTGTGGTGATCATTACATTCTGTTTAAATAGGTATCTATCTTATGTCATGGATGTGGCTACACCAACAGCGGACTGCCTTAACCTGGTGTATAGTCTGCTAACACCTATTATCATGAAAGGAAATGGCAAGACTTCTTTGAGCCACCAGGAGGTATAATTGACAGCTTTTATTCAAGCCATGTTACTTCTGTGCTTTTGTAGTTTTTCTAAGTTCTTTTGTGAACTTAAGCTCAGTTGCATTCAATATACTTGAACTGATTGTTTTGTCAGCATATGCTTACTTTCAATTAGATTGATTCTTTTATCTTTTCTAACATTTTTTTTTTGTTATTCTCATCAGAACCGAATACTAGGGGAGACCAAGGATCAAATTGAACAGATACTCACTCTTGCTTTTCAGAATTACAAATCACTTGATGAATCATCTTTCTTGGGCATCACAGAGGTTTTCAGACCAGCATCTGGTCATGCAGCACCAGCCCTGGAACCTGCTGTTAAACTCTACAAGCTTCTTCATGATATTTTGTCTCCTGAGGCTCAAACTGCATTCTGCCATTATTTCCAGGTTAGAGAAACTTGAGTTTCTTTGTAAAGGCAATTGCTAATTAAATACACGTACTTGTTTCATTGACAATTAGTATCTTTCCAGGTTGCTGCAAAAAAGAGGGCCAGGCGGCACCTGAGTGAAACCGATGAATATATTACAAACAGCAACGAAGGCAGTCTGGTGGATACTGTAACTATGTCCACTGCTTACCAGAAGATGAGAACCCTATGCATAAATTTTAGAAACGAGATCTATACTGATATCCAGATTCATAATCAAAACATACTTCCAAGGTATTATTATCTTTCAAATAATTTTGTATGTGTTTAATTTGTTGAGAGCTTAAATTTCAATACAGGTGCTGAAGTGCGAGTTTTTGTTTGAACTCTAGACTAGTCATTCATGTCTTGTTGCTTTATATAATTGTACATTTCTGTTAAGTCTATAGACTATAAAAAATGTTGAAAAATTGAAATTGGTACGGAAGAATTTGGGCCAAGTTGCTTTACCTCTTGTCAATATATTCTGTGACATCATCTTGTCCGTAAACTTTATTTGCAGAAAAATGGAATTTGAATTGATATTGGTTGTCTTGTTGCTCTTGTTTTAGTTCTACAACCTTCGATGCATGTAACTTTAGTGTCCAAAACTATCAGCAACATTGAAATGTATTTGCTTAGTTCCTAGTAAATATACACTTTCTCGTGTTATCATTTCTCATCTTGTAGAGCACTTTGTTAGATGCATTTCAAACCTTATATTGATTTTGTGCAAGTGTTCTTGTGTGGCTGTTTGTCTAGCTTCTGTCACTGGTAAAGGCTCTAACATAGCTGGTTCTGTATTTTCCACAGCTTTGTGGACCTTCCAAATCTCTCTGCTTCCATATACAGCACTGAGCTTTCCAGTAGATTACGAGCTTTCCTCATATCTTGTCCACCAACAGGCCCATCTTCACCAGTAGCAGATCTTGTCATTGCAACATCAGATTTTCAAAGGGATCTTACCACCTGGAATATTGGGTAAGTTCTGTTAGTAGGAGGATAGCCCTAGTTTTGTGTTCGTTGAATGAATAATCCCTGCTACTGCATAAGTCTAACTGGTTTTATTTCCTTCATATATAGTACTATCAAAGGTGGAGTGGATGCAAAAGAGTTGTTTCATTTGTATATTCTTGTCTGGATCCAAGATAAACGCCTATCTTTGCTTGAGTCATGCAAATTAGACAAGGTAGTTATTTTCAACACAGCTTTTTTAACATATTCCCTTTTTTGCATCTTCGGGACTTCACAATTAGACCGGATTTTTTTCTTACCTCTTTTTGATCAGTCCTTTTGAAGGAAGCTTAGACTAATCATGTGTTTGACAGCATCTCTTCAGTAGTAAATTTTCTTAATTGTAACAGGGTTGTCTAAATGCTTTTTCTCTTCCAGGTAAAATGGTCAGGAGTTAGAACACAACATTCTACTACTCCTTTTGTTGATGACATGTATGAGCGGCTGAAGGAGACATTGACAGACTATGAGGTCATAATTTGCCGGTGGCCAGAATATACCTTTGTTTTAGAGAATGTATGTTCAATCTTCCTTATTACTTAACTCATCCTGCATCTTTCTTTTGCTCTTTTTTTCCACACTTTCAGTTGTTATTATTTTCCATTTTCATGCTCTCATCTTCCTATTTTTAATCAACCGTTAACCTAAATAATGAGAGTCCAATTTGAATGAAGTCTGTGCTACAATGTGCTCTGGGGTAAAGATACTTCCTATTTGCCAAAAGGGTTCCTCACTTCAGTTTGAAAAGGTATCAAAGATAGGCTCATATAAGTAGTTAAAATTCTGACCAACACACTGTTGCTAATCAGCTCACAAACATAAATAAATAAAAGGAAAACAGTCTTACGAGTATTACTTCATATTTGGTTGTTTATTGTTTCTGTTACAATTGGTTTTTTTCACATATAGAGTTTTTTATTTCTTGATCCTATGTGTTAATGTCCGGGATCAATAAGAGATTTGAAGAGCGCGTTTTGATTTGCTTTATTTATTTATTTGAAAAAGGCCATTGCTGATATTGAAAAGGCTATAGTGGAAGCTTTAGACAAACAATATGGAGATGTATTGGCTCCTCTCAAAGAAAGCATGGCTCCTAAGAAATTTGGGCTTAAATATGTCCAGAAACTTGCCAAACGGTCTCCTTGTGCATATGTGGTTCCTGATGAGGTAAGTTCGTTTTCTGAATACTCAAATAGTTTAAATGTTCTTCTGCACATGTAATCATTGTTTAAACTTATGTGACTGCTTTCAGCTTGGAATCCTTTTGAATTCCTTGAAGAGAATGCTGGACATCTTGCGTCCCAGAGTAGAGTCACAGTTCAAGTCATGGGGCTCTTGCTTGCCAAATGCCGGAAACACAGCACCTGGGGAGCGACTTAGTGAAGTGACGGTGATGCTGAGAGCAAAGTTCAGGAACTATGTGCAAGCTCTTGTGGAGAAACTCGTGGAGAATGTATGTAGCTCTTTGAAATTAAATTTGTTGCTGTTGTTAACATAAAATTTGAACCCCAGTTATGCCCTTGGCAAACTAACAATTGGAGCCATCGGTTAGGGACTTCATACACTTAGATTGATATATAGAGTGTGGCCCATCTTCACTTAAGATAGAAATGACGTAAAAGTAGTTAGGGAAGTTCTTTGGTCAGCTGTTTTACCTGAGTAATATCGACCTGAAATTATTTATGATTACAACTCTAGGAATTTACTAATGTTCACTTTGGAATCAAATTGCAAATGCTACTATCCTTGCTTGCCTGTGAAGTTACTGTTTTGTAGACATTAATGAAGTACAAGATATCTCAAGTTTATTCCCCTTATCTTTTCAGAATGATGTTAAATAAACTAATGAAGTATATAACGTGTCCCTGCTATGCATTATTTATGTTGTTCCAGACAAAGTTACAAAACACCACAAAATTAAAGAAGATTCTTCAAGATTCAAAGGAAACTGTGGTGGAGTCTGATTTAAGAGGTAGAATGCAGCCACTGAAAGAGCAGATGGCTAGTACAATAAGTCACCTTCACAGTGTCTTTGAGACTCATGTCTTCATTTACATTTGTCGAATTTATTGGGATCGTATGGGACAGGTTAGTTCACTTCCATCTATTTGGATTTCATCATCTAGGCTTTGTTTAGATTCCAGCATCTGGCTTACTCGTTGCATATTATTTGTGGTGTCCTTATTTAACAGGAGATTTTAGGTTTCTTGGAGAACAGAAAAGAGAATAGATCATGGTACAAGGGTTCAAGGGTGGCTGTTTCTGTAAGTAGTAACCTATACGCTTCAATTCTAGCACTTTTTAGTCTTGCAAAGTTTGGGGAAGAATTCTCCACAACTTTTTTGTGAGTTGTTTAACCAATGCTCTTCTAGAATGACAATTTGGGTTGAAAGATTCCTGTTTTAGTATTATACTAACTGTTCAACACAGAATTTGACATTTGTGACATACAAGAAGTGAGCTGTCATATTCTTCATTAAGGGGGGTTTGTTTCGAGGTTTGAGATTATGTTCCTAGAAATTGCATTTTTGGAAATGATATTTCTGATAATATTATTCTCGGGTATCTTTAAAAAATTGTTTGTTTAGCATTAAATATTTCTGGGATTATTTATTAAAATTCCTGGGAATAAATTTAAAACTTGTTTGTTTTATAATCTATATTCTTGAGAATATATGTCATAATTTTCAAAATATCCTTAACACATTAACTTCTAGAAAAAATATATATAAATTCAGAAATGTTAGCCAATCAATGTAAAATTAACAATTAACTTTTCCAAATTTATTCATGTTATCCGGATCAAACAATTAAATAAAATGTAAATAAATAACAATTATATTGAATGAAAATTACACTTCCAACAAAAAATAAAGAAAAAAAATCATAAATTTGAAAATATTTTTCCATCAATATAAGATTAACAATCAATTTATTAAAATTTATTCATCTCATCCAAAATCTAATAATTAAATAAAATATTAAAAAACTAACAAGTACGTCAAATAAAAATTGCACTTAAAAGAAACCATAAATTAAGAAATATTTGGGAGGAAAAAGTCAAATAACTAAGCTATAGTTTAATAATTCTGCTTAATAATTGTGATTTCCAAGTCATGGGAATTTTTTCCACCACCCTTCAACCTGGGAATGAGATTTCACTAATTCGTCGGAAAATCTTTTTCCATAGAATAATTAATATTTGGGAAAAATTTTGTAAAACTTGTAATGAACATAGGAACATATCATTCCCAACTACCTATTCCTGGGAATAATTAAATATACCCCGAAACAAACGTCTGTAATAGTGTCAAAATTGTTGTTTCTTCATTTTGTGTTATTGAAGCTAAAAATAAATTTTCCCCTCTCCTGGCCTTGTTAGCGGGAAGATGATGGTAGAATTTCAGTAGAATTTTGCCTTCGTTGGTTTGGTCATATGCGGACATTAGATCAAATGGAGGATAGCTCAATATCTAAAGGCAGATGAAGACCAAAAGAAACTATAGGCAAAACAATTAAGAAACATTTAGATCTTAATGATTAACTATACATTTTATGGCAGGACAATACAGTTGACCTTATGTACTGAGACAAGGCTAAGTTTCAGTTATTGTCCCTCCCTTGTTTTAGAGTAAGCCATAAAATTAGTCCCTGAGGTTGGCAACCGTCTTTAGATTCGTACTTGAAGTCGGTTGTCAATTTTAGGAACTAATTTGATAGTGTACTCTTTGTTTCATGTGATACATGCAGGGTGGTAGTTGTATGCAATAGCTTGTGATTTCTGACCGCATGTCAAATGCGCAGGTTTTGGATGATACCTTCGCGTCGCAGATGCAGCAGCTCTTGGGAAATGCATTGCAAGAGAAAGACCTGGAGGCACCTAGATCCATCATGGAAGTTCGTTCCATGCTTTGCAAGGATGCTCCCAATCACAAGGATAACACTTTTTACTATTAGGCCAAAAGCATGTAAATATGATGAGAGAGGAATACGGGGGTTTAAAGAGAAAAATGGGTCCACCAATTTTGTAGCAGGAGCAAGCAAACTCAACTGCTCCTGGGAAAGAAAAAAAAAGATTAATTTCCTCTTCAATTATTATAGTAGTTCTTCAACATATGGTATATACCACCGTAATTCATTCATTGTATTACTTTATTCAGTAGTAAAATATATAGTTTCATTTGCCTTCTGCATTCCACTGATCAAGATCCTCGGCTGTTTTTTTTTTTTATTATTTTTTCTCTTTTGGGTTGCAGCTTTCTGGGATGTATTCGCTGTTCTTTTCTTCAGTTTGTTTTGAGGGGGTTAGTAAATATCCAATTTTTGAACTCAGGGCTGTCCTTTGATAAAATAAAATCTTCTTGTGCAAAATATCATACTTTATACGATTTTGTAAATTAGTGGTCCAAGGGTATTAATTAAAGAAATAAGAGTCTGATATATTTTTTTCTAAGTTATTTTTTAACATAGAACAATTGACTTGTGTTTTTGACTGGTGAATGGTGATATTCGGACACTGATTAGTAAATTTTGTAATACAATACACTTTATTATTATAAATGATTTTAAGCGTAAATAAAGAAAAATTTAGCAAACCAAATAAAATTGTAATAGAATAATTTTCATTAATTATTTTATTAGAATTCAAAATAAATGTTATTATCTAAATTCTTTTAAATAATAATTATTGTAAAAATTATTATCAAAAATTGTAAAATACGTTAGATAAGATATTATTTATTATGTATTTTCAATATTTTTAAAATTATTTTTAATTTTTATGTACTGAAAATTTAAAATTATTATAAATTATGACATAACAAAAATTGAAGGAATATCAAATCATGATAAATAGTTATTACAACAAATCAATTTTTTTTTCTTTGTTGAGGCAAAGAAAGTATATGATAATATGATGTTACACTTTGTTATGGAGAAATGTTAATTGTATTCATATAGTATAACATATCATATCGACTTATATTTTATTTAGTATTGAATGTGATGTGAATTTTATTTGAATGAAGTCCATATCAATTAAATAATTGATGAGATATGAGTACAAGTAATAACTCCTTTGTTATGTAATACGTTACTTCTATCAAACAAGTAGTAAATAATCTATTGTATCAAAGGAACAAGGGAACTATCACATTCCCAAGCAAGAAATTTAGGTGTGTGGTATGACGATCAAAATTTTGAGAATATTGTAATTTATATTTGAAAATAAATCATTTGTATGTTTGATTAATGTTAATACATGAGTTTTTCTTTTAAATGCCACAATTTTATACACGATCTCGTGATAGTTAATCTTGAGAGGTTAACACCTATCTGATGAATAAAAAGACTGCATGAGATACCAAGATGCTTCCGTTCGATTATGGATGACATATCAGACTATGGTTTTCTTCCTGTGTAGCTTGTGTTTTCCTCAACAAACAAATCAAACTCAGTAAGCTTTGCTTCCAAGATCTCAATTGGAGGAACAGAAGTGATTCCTCTTCTAAGTTCCCAAGTTTCTTTAAGTTTTCGTGTCAAAATATGTTTATGTCGAGAGAACGTTAACAATGGCAATGCAAACAGAACTTAGATTGCTTAAAGTTCAAGTGTTTTTCAACATGAGCAAGGCAATCACAGTCAACCCATATTAAGTAATGATTTTGATCTTGATTTTGAGAAGATAATTGTCAGAGTATAATGAACTAAAGAAAAATAACATGAAATGAAACAAAGTACATGAAAAGGAAATGCTAATTCTAAAAAGGGAAAGGAAATGAGTGGGTCAGTGAGCGAATCTCTACTATTTTTTTTGTTAGTTCTTGGCCTTAGAGTGACTTGAACATTTGAGAGTGTTGATGTGTGATTCCATAGCCAACTAACCGAAAATTGGAAGCTAAGGTCTCTTATTTATAGACAACTAACTTTTGGCCACAGAATTTTGATACCTGTCACGACGATTGCCAATTGCCTCAAATTGATTTCATGTCAAGACATGTGCTAACAGCTACCCATATTGTCACCTACGTTCTCCACTTCAGTGTGCAAGCTTTTGTCTCCGGGAAATTAGCTTAGTCCTCCAATCTAGTGTCGATGCATAGTCAACATGTGACCAAAAGGCCCTTATTTATTCACCAATCATTATTTTTCTGATTCCATACTGACTTGTACTTTCCTTGAGGCTCCCTCCTCACCACGGGAATCGATGTCGAACTATTCTCGACTTTTTGCATCATCGACACTTTTGACATAAGAATTTCAAAATCATGATTATTATCATCTTTACTCCAAGTTTTCATTCCTGGTTCATGAAAATCTCTTATGTCGAGCATTCTTCAACACCGACAACACTCTCAAGTAATTTTATTCCAACATTTCCTTTTGCTGGGTTGGTTGTTGATGGGTTTTGCATTTTCTTTTGTTTTTGGCTGTTTTAGTTATTATATCAGTTGTGTGGCGAATTCTTAGGTGGTGACAAACAAATGTTGACAAAATGTCTTTGTTTTACCTTTGCTTTAATTTCTCCTCTTCTTTTCCTTTTAATTTACACCTACCTTTCACCCCCATTGCACCTCCGTTTAGTACTAGCACCGCTGCCCAATCTCGGTCATAGCAACTGGAGATAGCACTGGATCCAGGTTTGGGCGTGTAGACTCAAGATTTAAGACCCCAATGTGGTGGGAATCCCTCCCTTGTTCGAGAGTTGCGATGGCGATGCGCTTAGCTTCGAGCAAGGTTGCTAGTGTGAAGCAGGGTAGCCTAGACTGTGCGAACCGAACTGGCTGGCTTGGAGATCTAGAAACCTCGAGTTACAAATGGAAGTCATCATGTTCACAAATTCCAAACCAGAGAATCGCCTTGTGGTGGGCATATTCATGGTAGATCAATCTGATTCAGGGTTTATGCATTCTCCCTCATTTCCTTTCCACTCTGACCCCCATTCGTTCACAAGCACTGCAGAAGGACGAGGAACCCTTGCAGGGCGCTGCGGTGGGAGTGATCTTGGAGATGCAGCGGATAGCCTCGGAGGGTCAAAAAGAAAGAAGTTTTATGATTTCTCCCATATTAGACGGGTGCAATTCCTTCGATTTGAAAAAATGGAATGATGAAGGAAAGACAAAGGGACCCAAAATAAATAATAAAAATAACGATAACAAAACACTATCACTGCTGAAATAAATCAGTAGCAGGCTGGGTTATCGGATCGGAGGAGGGAAAGGTTATATTTCAAGCTTAGGTTGTGAATAAGAATTTGAATTGCACTCGAACATTTGAATAGTGATATTTACAAGATCAAACTACATTAAGATCAATTGATCAGTGATGCAAACAAATTGAATTTTTACGTCAAACAGGGAGTGGAAAACCAAGCCGAACTGCAGCACAAGCAAAAGTACAAGTGTTAAATTACTACATCACAGCTTTTCTCCAAGCTGCATTGGCGATTCAGAGTAGCTTTGATATAACTTGACAAGAAGTCCAGAAAGCTTTAGTTGCAACCCTTACAATAACAGGGTTTTGATATATCCTGTCAAAAATGACAAATGTAAGTAATCAATAAAAATGAAACTATAAGGGGAAAAGAGGGGGGAAAAGGCAATTCAATAACCTGTTTGTTTATGAATTTAATTTTGATGCTCTGGTAGTGTAAGAGTATTATACAACAATTCAATCAAATCTCTCCTACTGCATGACTTTTCAAGTAGTGAGGGTGAAAATCAATCATATGTGCTGATGTGTCATTACATAAATAGATGACTATAAAACTTTTCTATATTATCAGTGGATTAAAATCAAATCCTTTGTCTATAGTAAATATAAAAGCAAATTCATAACATAATAAATCTCAGAATTCGGTATATAGGGCACATGACACTATTAAATGTATGGTAACAGCCAATAGCATCAGCTAACACCATAGGCAAGCATGCAACAATTAATGCAGGTTACATTGGCCGTGCATCAGGTGAATACATCAATCAATTCCTTAATATTTAATGTGAAGTTACCCAATGGCCGTAGCTCCCCATGATGCAACATTGTAAATAACTTTGCTCCCATCCCATGCCTTTCGAAGCTTCCCCTTTTTCTTTTTCACTGAAAATGTCTTGCTGAGAGCTGATAAATATATAGAGAAAAAGTCAGAAATCCTTCCCCATTCTTTTTATCTGACAATAAATAATCTAAACTAGATTACAAAATTTATCTGAAAAGAAAAAGTTAGATAAAGGGTTATTCCTTCCTTGTTTTTACTCACCTTCCTGGATTTGATTAGGGGTCAAATCCTGCAAAAAGCAGGCAATCACTTAGAGAGACTAGAAACTCCAGATACATTAAATACGATATTTTTACTGTTATTGCTCATTGTAGACATTCTTAATATCACATTCTTAACTGGTGGAGAAGAAGAGAAAGAAATACATAAATATTCAATACCAGTGATTGCTGGCTACAGAATCATAAAGTGCTTCTAATTTTAAACTAGAAAGCAACGCACCTACAGCAAACTGCACAATGGAAAAGGTATATTTATTGCATGATTATGTCTCTGCTTATTGCACCTATAACTTTTTTATAACAGGGTTGCAAAAAGAATCTATTTCCATAACATGATAGCTATGGATCAAACATTATATTCATACAGAAAGCAACCATTATCAGCCTCAGTGGAAATCTTCATAGAGAAAATAAGCATTATGAACTTAAAGTTCATCAGTAAGTCCAGAAGTTTCTAGTTGGCATATATAAACAATTCTCTGGCGACTCCACGTGCAGGCAATTGAACTCAGTCTTGTGAAACCATACCAAAATTATACGAATTCTTTGCCACAGATATGAAGTAAATTAGTTGAGTCATGTCAAATAAAACAGTGCTTCAAACTAAAATAGTTAGTTAAGAATCCATGAAGTGTGTTTCAAGAAAATGTAGCATATAAGGGGCCTGTTCTTATAGCATATTCAGAGGGTGCTCTTAGGTCAAAAGATTTGGACTTTTATATTTTTCAAATTATTGCACCAGAGTATCATTCAGATTCTATCACAATGAATCTAGCATGTGTCCAGGTATTAGAATCACAGGCATGGTAAAGCCTCCTCAATAACAAGAGAACATACAGAATACCTACTTTGGTCTGCTTAAGGGATAACAAGTATGCAGCCATAAAGCAAGCAATTCCCTCCACTATATCTTCTTGTCTAACAAGGACATAATCTTCTTGGTCAGTGTCAGCATCTTCACCTTCCCAAAGATCATTTTCACTGATCAAATCCCAGGAATTCCCTTCTTCTGCCATATAACCAAAGCATTTTCCTTTCATTAGTGTTCTAAAATTCAAACAACAATAAAGAGAACACCTAACTAATTCAAATAAGATTTTCTTCACCATCATCATCAAAATCCATAAATCATCTATACAACATCGTATACACCAAGCTGAATACAGAAACATTTGGATGCATACCAGCTGTGCTCTGCGAAACTGATGCCTGGGCCAACTCCAACTTTTCAAGGAAGTCAGGGCATTCAACTCTAGATTTTAATAGGTCACATAACTGCATTGAGGCACACAGAATGTTGCGTTACAAAGGATAATCTCCAATAGCCAAGCAAAATTTTTCTCATCGAGTCATTAGTACACAAGATATATTGAAGATTCCATTGCAATACACATAGCACAATCACGAATTCACAATGATCAATAGAATATCGGCAGTATCAACTATATCAATACTTGTATCTTTATAGACAAATGTTTTGTCATCAAGGTCTAGTGTCTCAGGACAAAGAAGTGAAAAAAAAAAACTCCGTTTATAATCTAAGGGTTTTGCTTTGAGAATGTAAAACCACCACTTCCCCATGTGAAAATTTCCCTTTTCAATTCCTTAACCATTGCCCAATAGGCATTGGTTAGATAAACCCATAAACTAAAACATCATTAAAGTTCCCAACATATTAAATAAACTCACTTTCATTAAATACTTTCCTACATTAAGTATGAGCAGAATCTAGCAAAACACTAAAAACAAATTTACATGTAGCACATAATGCCAACTACAATTTACGCTTTCACTGAAAACACCCACAATACGCATCTGCAGTTAAAAAATGTTTCTTCCACTAACGGAATAAACACCGAAGCAATAATAAATCAGAAGGACAAAAAAAAAAAAAAAGGAACCCGCTCCTAACTTGCAAGCTGCCCTTCAATAAATATAACAACAAATACATACATTACACATCAAACGCAACATAAGCTCCAAAAAACGTCGAATTCCACAGAACCTAACCAGAACATCAATTATTTGCAAAACAGAGCGACGACCCAGAATTAAAAAGTCAACCTTTGGCTCCACGCGCGCCATAAATCATAAAAAAAAAATAATCATAATTAATAATTAATAATGATAACCTCATCGGCTTCAGGATCAGGTGAAGAAGAACTAGGGCGAGGTGCGTCATCTGGAGGCGCGGGAATAGCGTCCGAATCGGAATCGCGTTCTCCGTCGGAATCAGCGGCGGAATTAATCAATTGAAGGGCTCTCTGACACTGTTGAAGCACGGCCTCGAGGGTCTTCCTCTTCACCCGGACCCGATCCTTCTCGCCGCTGCTTCGGATCTTAACCTCCAGGTTCGGATCAGACAGCTCCGGCTCCACCTCCATTCCGATTTCCGAACCAAACAAAATGAAAGAAGTTGAGGAGACAAAGAACCTGTCCCTTAGGTTTTGTTAACGTGAGTTACGTGACGGAATTTTTCCTCTTTTGTTTGCATAGTCCATAGGGATTTGGGAACCTACAAGGAAATAAATGAAGGTTTTTTTAATATATATATATTTAAAAAAAGCAAAAGAAAATGATTGGGTCTGTGTCTGTGAAGAGTTGTCGTTGACGGTGTGGACTGTGGAGAGTGGAGGAGAATTATTGCGATGGGGTGTGAAGACAGACACGTGCTTTTTAATTTTTCTTTTTTTAATATATATATAATGACAAAAAGATGAAAATTTAGGTTGAGACATCTCACACTCTAATCCTTAGTTCTACGAAGAAATTATTAAGGAGGAGTTTGGTTTAGAAAATAGTTTTCGATTTTTTTTTGTTTTCAATTAATTATTTTACTTTTAAAATGTTATGAAGAAATAAATGAAAATTATAAAATTTATTATTATTTTTTAAAATCTTAAAAATAAAATAAATTGATAACTAAAAATAGAAAATTTAAATTGTTTTCTGAGATCAAAGATACTTGTTCTTGAAATGTTTGATTAAATGATAGTATATATTTTATGGACTTTGCTAAGATTATAGTTGAAATTTTATTATTTTTTTTTATAGAAAAGTGAAACTCTTAAGTTGCATTTGGACGAAGTATTTTTGAATTTGAAGGAATTTAAAATGTAAAGAACTCTAATTGCTTCAATTGAATTCTTTTCATTTTCAAATTCTTTTATTTGGATAAAATAATTATATAACTTCATTTGTAAAATACTTTGTTTACATAATGAAATTACTATATCACCTTTTCGATGGGTAAGAGTAGATGATGGGCACTGAATAATTTATGCAACTGTTACAAACTATGACTATGCCCAATATTAATGGGCTCGGTGCTAGCCTCCAAGCCCTATAAGGGCCTACCTACTTCCACTTTTACTCTCTATATTTCTATAAATAGTCATTTGAGTAGAGTATCATACAGGCAAGAAGGTACACATAATTCTTTTATTTTTGTAAATCTCTTGAGCACTCTCTAACTTGACATTGGAATCCTTATAGCTACACACCCCTCGTTCGAAGCATGAAGCAAGAGGATCATCTACAACAATTCTTATTTCTCAACCCATTTTGAATTTTAGGTATATTATTCCAAAACGATTTACCACCTCATAACAATGGCGCTGTCTGTGGGGACGTGATTTTTCTTGTTTACCATGAAGATCACAAATTCCATAAGCCACCAAAAACAAAAACTAGCAGAAAACTATTTCCCTGTTTGTCAGTATTCACACATTGGAGGTGGCAGTTTCACTAATACCCAAGAATAGAGGGCATGCAAGATCAAATAGGAAACAAAAAAATCCTGAATTCTTGTTAGGATGTTTATCTTTTATGAACTTATAGTTTCAATACAAAAATGACTTACATACTTTTACCTTAAATTGATGTTTTGTGCCAAAAAAAAAAGAAAAAATGATGACACTCCTAGACTATCTCTGAGGCTATTACATATTAAATGATTTGAAATCCTTTCAAAAAATGCATTACCTCTAGAAACTTCAAAAAATTAAACACTTTTAAGTTTTTAATGCATTGAATACAGTAAAATCTTTAAAAAATTAAAAAATTTAGTTATGATTAATTATAAAATTCTTATTAATTTATATTTAACCACAAGGTCTAGCACTTTTAGTAGTCAGTTAAGCTGCTTAAGCATCTAGTAAAGGATTATTCGAGACAAAATCTATATCTATGAGTTCTAGACATGGAGGAGATTCATCATTAATTTTGACAGTGGATACC
This sequence comes from Dalbergia cochinchinensis, assembly GCA_031216125.1. Lineage (NCBI taxonomy): Eukaryota > Viridiplantae > Streptophyta > Magnoliopsida > Fabales > Fabaceae > Dalbergia > Dalbergia cochinchinensis. The sequence continues at coordinate 25,624,961 of CM062376.1, forward strand.
CTTAGTTCATAGACAAAAAATATATTTTTCCTTTTTCAAAAAATAAATACGTATTCAAATAATAAATTAGTTGATAATGAATGGCACTATTAGTTATAGCAAAAATATCAAATTTGAACAACTTTAGAATATAATCATTCAATTGTATTGTCACATTAATACAAATAAACTTGGATTTTTTTGACACCAACCACTTGAAAGGTCATATAAATACAAAGATTCAATTAAATGAGAATATAAAGATTTTCAAATATTCATCATATCAAAATTAAACTAACCATTTTATATGATGTTTTACAAGTATATAACAAGATTTTGCGAAATTTTTCTTCATACTTTGTTATAAATTTTAGAGTAAAGCTTTATTTGTAGCCCTTAGGTTTAGCCAATATTTCAATTTAGTTCCAAAAGTTTTTTGTTATGTTTACATACCTAACGTTTTCAAAACATGAAAAACATTCAGATTATAAATGAAAACCTGACATTTTCTTTCTATCATTTCAGTTTGATATATAAGGTTGGGAAGAGGTTCTTTTCTGTGAGACCCATTAAGGCTTGGGGATTGATGGTGGCGGAGTTAAACTTGGCCACCATTAAGTCAATAAAAGGGGTCAGACAGTGTGTTTGTGAGGCCCATTCATCACCATTTCTTAGAGCATAGGCTCTTTAGAGAAAATGAATGATGAATATGCACTTCTCGTAAGGTGCATGTTTGATTTTTTTTCTTTTTAGCATGAATGATCATAAATATTCTTTTCTTTGGTCCCACTAGGCATGCAAATTTGTTTCACTTGATTTTCTGATCATTGAATAAACAAATAAACTTCACCAACCAAGCTTTACTTCACGATATTTTTCAAAGGATAGAATTGATTTATCTTTTGTGAGTTCTCAAATATTTTTACTTTTATATGATTTTATAGATTTTTTTAATAAGACAAGTGAAAGAATAAATAGGCTAAAACATGTGCAAGAAACATTTAATGAAATTATATATTTAGAGAGACATGCAACAATATAATGCACAAGAAATTGTAAAATAAATATTACTTGAGGGCTTCAGGACTTTTTAGTAATAGGTGACTCACAATGAGTGTTGAAGTGTAAGCACGGTTACAAATCAAGTCTCTTGCTTTTAGTAAAATACTATTCCAAAAATTCTAGCTCCTCTATACAATCCTAGCCTGCTCTTATTTATAGACAAACTCTATATGCGAGCTTTTGACATGTGTCTTATGCCTCTCTATCCCACTAGACACGCATTTCCGCTTTCAAATTCTTCCCATGACTTGCACATAACTGTCTCCGCATCCTACATCAGATCATCCCGTGAAAAATGGGTGTTCTTATATAACCATTTTCTTCTTTTGGTTGTGCCCAATTGAGCTTTGTAAATCTAAAGTTAGCTTCTTTTGGATGCAGTCTTTGTGTTGTGTTAGCTTGCAATTTTTATATGATGCATTTCTTCCTGTGATTTTGTTTTATTTTTCTAATAGTTTTTTATATTTATTTTCAATACTTGGATATGACATTGAGTACTTCATTATATCATTCAACTGATTATATTAATAAGATAGAAATATTAATTTAGGTGAGTGTTATATTCATTTTAAAAATTAAAAATTAATTTTTATGTAAGTCTTTATAGTTTGACTTTAAATTCAAAAGATCCCTAAATGGTGACATGGATCCATGTTGGATAATTATATACATATGTCATGCCACATCATATGGAATAATGGAATATTCTATTTTATTTGGCACTGTTATAACAATATAGACTTAATTACAAATTCTTAATCAATTGAGGGACCTAGTTACAAATTTTCAAACTCTAGGACCTAATTAAAAATTGAGTGAAACTATAAGGACCCACAGAATAATTAAACTTTAAATGTTGAAATTTAAAATAGGTAATTAAAAAAATAAATATTTTATATATAAATAGTTGAAATATTTTATATAATAATTTAATATTTTTAATATAAATTACAAGTGAATTAAATTAATTATAATTTTCATTCTATGTTTGTAAATATAATTATAAATACTATATACATATATATATATATAACAATTTTCATTTTATCCTCTAAAATATCATAATTTTCCTATTTGGTCCCTTTTTTTTTTAATCCTCGGTCCATATATACAAACATCCACAAAGCTCGATGTGGTGGATAAAGAGAAGAAAAGTGGAGGTGGTGATGTTAAAGCTTGATTTTCAAAAAACTTATGACTTGGTTAGTTGGGAATTTTTAGATAGTATGCTTATATTAACATGGTTTGGTGTGATTTGGCAAAGATGGATGACACAATGTGTAACCACTGCATCCATGTCTATTATAGTGAATGGCTCCCCAACTACACTATTCAAGATGCTGAGAGGTTTGAGACAAGGAAACGCAATATCTTTGTTTTTGTTTGTGCTAATTAGGGAGGTTCTAAACTATCTTTTGATAAGAGCCAAAGTAGAAGGTCTTATTGAAGGTGTTAAAGTTGGGACGATAAATTGGGTATTCTGCACCTCGAATTTGTAAACGATACAATTTTGTTTTGTCTACCTAGTTTAGAAATAATTACAAATGTTAGGAGGATTTTGAATTGTTCGCCTTAGCTTTGGGGTTAACTATTAATTATAGTAAGTCAGCTATTATCCCCTTGGGGTGTAATGAGGATTTGATTCAAAGGGTTCACACAGCTTTAATTAGGTGTAAAGTGCAAAAATTACCAATTATATACTGAGACATCTTGCTTGGTGCAAACCCAAATAAGGTGTTTATATGGAAACTAGAGTTGGAGAAGATTTAAAAAAAGGTTGGCAGGATGGAAGGTAAGTAATTTGTCAAAAGTAGGTAGAATTGTGCTTCTGTGCTAAATAACCTTCCCATGTATCACCTCAGTCCATTTAAAATGCCAAAGATGAAAGTAAAAAAGATCATCCAATTGCAGAGAAACTTTTATAGACAGGGGATGGAGAAAATACAGGTGTTATAAAGTAACCAAAGTGTTTAGGTAACCTGGGCATTGGAGACATTGTTTAAAAAATATTGGTCTACTTTTTAAATTATCGTGAAAATTCTTGGAGGATGAAAATCTGTTGTGGAAAAAAGTGGTGGTTTCAAATCACTATGGGAATAATGTTGGAGGAGCAACTAATATGGTAGGCAGTATCATAAGAGATGTATGGGGGAATATTATGGAGATGCCAAAAATGAGTAATGAGATTCACAGATAGTTTTAGGGGTATGTGGAGGAGAGTAGGGATTGGATCATCAATATTGTTTTGGTTTCACAAGTGGATTGGAGATGGATGTTTGAAGAATACATTCTCTAGATTATATAGCATCTCATCCCAAAAAGAGGCTTTATTATTGACATGGACTGTTAGGATAGAGCAAATTGGTCTTAGACGTTTTCTTAGGGAGTTCCTCCAATAGGAGATTGAACTTTTTCAGCAATTACAATTGGTCTGATAGCAACATATCTGAATCCTGATGAGAATGATAAGGTCTCATGGGAATTCCACTCTTTGGGATCCATTAATGTTAAATATTTCTCTCTAAAAGTCCAAGAGTCCTTATATAATTCAGTCATTGGTGAAATATTTATTGCAAGCATGGCATGGAAACCACTTGCCTTTCCCCGTTCAAAACTTCTTATGCAGTTTGCCTTTCAAGGAAGAGTAAACACAAAATAGCATTTATCTAAACTAAATATCATCCTTTATACAAATGCATTGCATCCTTTTTGTGAAACAAATAATGAAACTTTACAACACCTGGTCAATTGCATGTCTTGGAATTTATGGATGGACTACTCTTTACGGTGAGGAGTGTTGTGGTGCTCCCCAAATAACTTGGTGGAATGCTTCAAAGCATGGTGTGGAGTTGCATTCTATGGCGTTGAAAAAAAAATGTAGATATTGTTATTTTACACTGTAATTTGGAAGCTATGGAATATTAGGAATAGGATAGTTTTTAAGGGTCTTAAACCAAAAAGGCAAGTTAGAATGCAGTGGGGATATTGTTTGAAATCATGGATGCTCGAGAAATCAAAAATGATACAAGAATTGTCATCTAATCCGTCTTTTTGCAGAAATAGAGATTGATGCGTAGAGGGAGTGTTGTATTTTATTTAGGATTTAATGTATTTTACCCCCCTGAATTTTAGGTTATGTGCAATTTTCATCTTGACTTTTCAAAATATACATTGCGACACCCTGAACTTTCCAAACTGTGCAAAACACCACTTAACATAATGTTGGCAACTAATAAAGATAAGATTTATGTGCACTTAACCCTCTGATATTTCTAACTTGTGCAACCCGACACCTTGCCTGTGAATTATATATGCAATTAACCCCCTTGATTTTTTTAATTATGCACAGCCCGACATGCTGCTATGACTCAAAGTTTTGCATCTTTGAAAAGTAGGATTTTTTGCACAATTTGAAAAGTTTAGGATGTCATGATATACGTTTTAAAAAGTTGGGTTGTAAATTGTACATGACCTAAAACTTGAGATAAAATGCATTTAACCCTTTTATTTATACATTTCAAAGTTATTGTTATTATTATTTCAAAGTTAATATATTTAATTAAGGGCTTTGATTTGATATACATAAACTATTACATCACATGAACATTGCACTTTGTTTTCCTTTTATGACTACATGTTACCCATGGTATATTTCTTTTAATCATCAAAAGGAAATGATTGAATTCTAATTAAAGGAATTTATAAGAGAATTAATTTTTGATTTGTTTACCAGTCCTTGGAGGGCTATATGGTAGAGCCACATTTTGGTAATTGTTTCCAAAAGGAAAAAAAAAGTTAACGAGTAATTTTTAATGAATTTTATGAAATCTTTAAACATTTCATTTTTAATCTACAAGTTTAGAAAATCTTGAAGATTCCTGGATTTAAACTAAAATCCAAAATTTGGATTTTAATTTGTTAGGATTTTAATTTTTATGATATTTTATTTGAATCCAAATGGGGGGTGCTTCCTTTTTTATATTTATATTTTAAAGTTAACAGAGAGTAAAATTAATGTAAATAAGTGAGTATTGAGACAACCCAGGTGTCAAAATAACCTAAAGGTGCTGAACCGATTTTACTGTCATTACTATAGTGATCCAGGATCGTTAAGTGTGGGAGAGAGGACAATTTCGGGGTCTAAGGACTACTATAGAGCTCATAAGCATTTCTAAGAGGGGTTGTCGGTGAGCTAGACCAATCTAGCGGTGTCAGTGGGGCAGAAACGGTGTCAAATGATGCCGTTTAACCTTAAGTGATCCCCTACCCCCTTTATGTGCCTTAAAGTCTGGATTTTTCATCCCAAAACTGAAACCCTTCTTCTCCAAACCTTTTCCCCTCTCCTCCACTCAATTCAACCTCCAATCCTTTTTCTTTCAACAGATTAAAGCTAAGATTTTGTGGGTTTTTGTTATATCCTTCCTCTCTATTCCATGTTCTTAGGTTTGTGTTGTTATTATTCTTTCATTGTTGTCAAGTTGGGGTGCTCCGCCAATATTGTTAGGATTATATTAGAGCTATCTAGATGTTATTAGAGATTAATCTAGAGTTTATGGTTGTTCTATGGCTGTTGTTGGTGCAATTCCAAGCTCTCCAGGTCAAGTTGGTGGTGCCCATATACTCTCGGCTCCAAATGGTGAGTGAATTTGACCTCATTACCTTAGTTTCATCATTATAAATATGTTCCTTATATATGATGATTGTCAAATATGAACATTTGAGATGAAAATATAATTTAGATATGTATCCACAAATGATGACAAAACTAGTAAGTTTATGATTTTGATTTTTGGCATGAAATGTGTATTTTAGAAAACCATGGGACCATGAATTGGACTGGTGTATGTTATGAACATATTTTATATGCTCTTGGAATGATCACTGAGAAAATGTATGATTTAAAGATGTTTATGAAAATGTCAAATATGAATTATGGATTTATGATATTGTCATGCTTCAAGACTTGGAATTTCAGGAATCATTTTATTGAAATTTAAGTTGAGCTATGTTGAATAAAGTATAATTTAGCTTTATGAAGAAAAATGTCATTATGGTTTTAGAGTTTTCATGATTTAGAACCCCAGTACTTCGAACTATAATATTAGAATTATCAAATATATAAAAATTATGTTAGCTTAAGATATAAATTAGAACTTCAGTTTTAAGGTACCAAGAGATACAGAATCCAATATCATTCATAGCAATTGCCAGATACATAATCTATAGGCTTGAAATCAAAATGCCTACAAACAAGTGATCCTTTGGTCATGATTTTCACAGCCATAGTTATGCCAAAGTCAAATTGTTAAAGTTATATGAATCCAGAACTCTCAGTGTAATAAGAATTTAGGGACCAGGAACGGAGTACCCACCCATTTAGTTTTTTTTTTTGACAAACTATTTTAAACGGTAGAGATAAGGACACAAACCGTTAGTTAACAGCTATGATGAGATCGTTAACCTTGATACCAAGTTATCCATTCTAGGACAATATCGCTCTTCAACAACATACATAGAAAACGAGACCTAATTAGATACCCACAGCTTGTTCCGACATAGTTTATGATTTTACAGCTTTTGTTATTATATATGTATTTATTCAGCTAAGGAAATACTATTTCTTGAGGTTCTGCCGCACCCTCAATTAAAGTAATTTCATGCTTGATTATGAACTTATAAATGCTTTCTTAAGAATTTATGGAATGAAAAATGTTTTCTTGTATAGCTATGTATTTAAATGTCAAATGATTTATGATTGCTGCATGGGTGGTGTTATATATATATATATATATTTCTTGGTTGTCCCATATGGGGGATGGGTGAGAGCTCATTCACTGAGTCCGTTGACTCACCCCCCTCCCTTCCTCTCATAGTAGTAAGTACAGGTTCAGTTTCAGCCCAGATTGGTTAGCTCAGTTTTTCCCAATGGTGAGCCTTATTTTGGAGCAAGGCTTAGTATAAGTTCATGTTAGTATTAAAGGGCTCCAGTAGATATGCAGGTAAGATCCAAGCCATGCATTATTTTCTGATATTGTTTTAGATTTCAGTATTTGAACAATTATGTATGTGTTTTCAGTTTACAAGAATGGAATTAAAATGGTAAAGTTGATTTGAGTTTATTTAACAAGCCAAAAAGGTATTTATGACTCAGTTCTCAAGTGTTAAACAAATTTTCATATTTAAGAGTTATATTACATGCTGAAATTGTTATGATTTCATGATTAGCAGATTTGATTAAAAAGGGTTTTCAGAACTTGAATATTGGATACTTCAGTTTTCATGAATTTGAATATTATGTTTTGAACAGAGAAATTGATATTGATTTGAAAGAAAATTATGTATTAAGTATAATATAATTATATTTTATGCATTTAGAGAGACACATCATCTAGTAGGCTTATGTGGGGATAACATTCCTCATGTGCCGGCCACGTTTCCAGGTCGGGTCGTGACACAATATTACCAAATTTATTTAGATTCCTTGTGAACGTTTGGCAATGAGATGAGAGTCTTCCTAAATTTATAAATAGGAGTATAAGGTTCCTTATGGATGTAGAGAGGAAAATTATCTGAAGAAATTCCTGGTTCTTCTTCGCAAAACCTATATTTTACTATGGTTCCCTTGAGCAATCCAATAAAGTTGTTCCTGCAGCCTCACTGGTTCAAGTGTAAAGTTAGTGAGATGTGGCTATTGTATCATGGGGAGTATTAGTCGTGAAGACTATCTGCACTAAGTAATTTGGTTATAGTTGTGAAATACTCTTAAACTCAATGCCTAGCACAGTGCTAAGCTACTCTATTCTATTTTAAATTGTGTTATTCACTTGTCATATTTAGCTTTCTAATTTTTGTGATTGATGGTTTATATTATGTCAATTTATTTCTTATCTTATTTAATTTTATTTGTGTTATTCTAGTTAAATTTTTCCAACAGGGAGGACATCAATTAGGAATTAAAAAAGTGTGTTGTCTTGGTGATGTTGCTATTGGTTTTCTTTCTATCTCTTCTTGCAGGGTGCTACCTTAAAAGGATTGATACAGAGAGCTTCCTCTTCTACACTCCATGCTGCTATGGTTTTAGTATTTGACCTGAAAGTTGCATATCTTGGAAACTTGGCCTTATGTGCTATGTGGTGGATTTTTTGGCATTGGGAAAAAAATGAATTAATAGTCTACATGGGTTGTTTTCTTCTATGCCTAGATGAAAGGTTTCTATAGGGACTCTGTTAATAATTCTATGGCTTGGTTTGTGATGTGAACCTTTTGAAGATTTATCTTATTCGGATTAAGTCTTTACTATTGAAGAAGAAGCTCGTGTGATGTTAAAATTCTGCAATTTGTTGAGTTGGATTGTGCTTTGGGTACTCATAGATTTAGATGCCAGTTAAGGTTTTCATTTATTTCTTTATGCTTTGTTGGTTCTTGTTTGTCTAAGACTCATACTTTTAAGTGGTTGATTTCCTTCAATTTTTTTCTTTATGTTGTTCAAATTGGATTCTCTTGTAAACTATTATCTTGCTCTTCTTTATCTTGAAGTCGTTGAAAGTATATATATATACAACCAAAGAAATTAACAAAACAATAACAAAATCAAATCAAAAGAAGAATAGTTTGTGAAGGCTTAATAAAAAAAAATAGTGGGACTAGGAAAAATATGATATTATGATAAATAAAAAATATAATACAATTAAACTTATGTTTTTCATTCAATTTTCAAAGCATGCCTAGCAAAATTTCAAATTTGGTACAAACTTATTAATTAATTATAAAATATATAGATAAATATAAATATAAAGTGAAACTCTCTTGGCGCCACGCCTTTCCGGAGGCCGTGGCAACAAACCTCCCTTGTTTTCACCTAGATCATTCTCTTCTGGTGCTTTATTATGCTATGCCTTCGCCTGATAGAAGCCATAGGCCTTTCCGATTCCAAGCTTCCTTGTCTACTCACCCTAATTACTCTTTGGTAATCCACCACGCTTGGGATAGAGGAGGGCATAATGGTACTCGCTGTCTTCAAGAGGTTTGCTCCGACTCCATCAAGTTCAATAAAGATGTCTTCGGGAATATCTTCAAGAAGAAAAAAGATTTAGAAGCCTGTATTTCTAGGATTCAAAGAAGACTGGAGCATCGAGACTCTATTTCCCTTGAGGTGTTGGAAAAGAAGTTGCGCAAGGATTATGACTTGGTCCTTACCCAGGAGGAACTTAATTCTGTGGTTCTAGAAGTCTCGGGAGAAATGGATGAAATTTGGTTACAAGAATACTAGATTCTTCCTCACCCAATCTATTGTTCGTAGACGCAGAAGCAAAATTTATGGCCTGAATTTAGCGGGGGAAGCTGGTGCACAGATGAGGATGCTTTCCGAGCCGAAGCCCAAAAATACTATAAGAGCCTGTTATACAGTCCGAAAATGTTGATATTTCCCTTTGCAACACTATCCCTATGCCTGCCTTGGTTGAGGGAGATGCTATAGCTCTTACTAAGTCTGTATCCATGGAAGAAATGAAGCACACAGTGTTCGCTATGCAGTCTTATAAAGCGCAGGGACCGGATGGGTTTCAAGCGATTTTCTTCCAAACTTATTGGGATATTATTGGCAAGGAGGTGCATCACTTTGTCCAGAAGGCTTTCTCTACAAAGATCATTGATGAAAAGGTGGTTGAAACTCTTATTATCCTTGTTTACATGAGAAAGTTTAGGCCAATTAGCCTATGCAACGTCCTTTATAAGATTATTACCAAAGTTCTTGTGAACAGAATCAGACCATTCCTTGATTATCTTATACGGCCACTGTAAGGGAGCCTTATTCTTGGGCGTGTTACCCATGAGAATATTTTTATTGCCTAGGAGATTTTTCATACCATTAGCAGGATGCGCGGTTAAGTTGGACCTCGAGAAGGCTTATGGTGTGTTAATTAGTAGTTCCTTTAGCAAAATCTGGCAAATTTTGGGTTTCCCACACTCACTATAAAGCTAATTATGAACTGTGTCATGGCTTCTAATCTGTCTATTTTATGGAATGACTCTAGACTTGAGAGCTTCTAGCCCACTCGGGGTTTGAAGCAAGGGGACTGCCTATCCCTTTATTTGTTCGTCTTTTGGATGGAGAAGCTTGCCCGTTTGATCCAGATAAGGGTGGAGAACGGTTCTTGGAAGCCAGACTTATTAACCTGAAAGGGCCCTGCTATCTCTCATCTTTTCTTCGCAGATTATGTCCTTCTCTTTTGCTAAGCCAAGAAATCCCAGGTTAGGTTGGTCATGGATACTTTGGACTCTTTTTATGATATGTTTGGTCTGAAAGTCAGCTTAGCCAAGTCTCATGCAATGTGCTCCCCCAATATTCCTCGATGCAAACGTGATGGCCTTATCAGTCTTATTGTTATTCGCTTTATGTCTAACTTGGGTAAGTATCTTGGGGCGCCCATCGTTAAGAGGAGAGTCATAAGAGCTACCTTTAATCCAATCTTAGAGAAAATTTCATCTCATTTGGCTTCTTGGAAGCACAAGCTCCTCAATAGGGCAGGTAAGCTAATCTATCATTTCAGTTATCCTATCCACATGATGCAGTCCCTTTGGCTTCCAGATGGTATATTGATAAGTTGTCTTGCTCCTTCCTTTGGGGTAAGAAGAATTAGGGAAGGGGGACCTACTTCGTTAATTGGAAAACTGTGTGTATGCCTAAGAGCTATGGTAGGTTAGGGGTAAGAAATAGTAGACTCTCGAATATGGCTTTGCTGGGCAAGCTTGTTTGGAATATTTCTAATGACCCAATTCATTTGAGTTCTCAGGTCCTTATTGCTAAACACTTGGATATAGGCTCATTATTTCTCGCTAATAAGAAGCATAACTATTCCTATGTCTGGCACAGGATCATTAAAATAGTTGAATATGTGCGGGGTGGTTTCAATTACCGACTTGGCTCAGGTAACATCTGTAAGCAGAAAGTCACATGAAAAGAGGGTTGAATCAGGTTTTTCCTTTTTCTGCCTTGACTGAAAATTTGAAAAACTGAGCTTAAAATGCTATCAAGATGAACTTATAGCGCAGTGGAAAATAACATTAAGCACCTTCAGAAAGCTTGCTTTTTGAACTCAATAAAAAGTTAAGATGACAAAGAGATTTTTAAAAGCTTTAAACTTTAAATAAGAACAAAAAGGAATGAGACAAAGGGAAGAGAAAAAATGAACACAGCAGGATTTATATTGGTTAAGCCAATCTTGCCTACATTTAGTTCTCAACCACTGTTGAGTTCCACTACTTCTTGCTCCAACTAGAGAAAGAGTCAAGATAGTCTTTTTAGTAGCCTTTTCAAGCTTTGACAAATTGACTAATAGTCAATTCTCCTGTCTCACACCAAGTAGTTCTTTACCAGTCTCTTCAAGTTGAACTGAGTAGTCTTGAACTAGCTTCTCTAAGCTAAACTCGTGACCAGTAATACTCAGTTACTGTCACGTTGAAAGTAGTATTTAACGAGCCTCTTCAAGCTATCTTACACTGATCTCTTCTGGATCAAAGTTACAATGGTTACAGGTTTAGGTTGCCACTCAAACTCACCTTCACTCAAGAATTTTTTAGATTTACAATGGAAAGATCTTTGGAATCTTGAATGACTTCTTTCAAAAAAAATATATTCTTCCTTAGAAGAACGTATGAACAATGAAGTGTTGAAAAAAGATTTTGTACAAGGAAATGATTTACAGTAAGTGATAAACTTGTTCAAACAGATGGAGTGAAAACTTAACAGTATTTTTACACTTTGATCAATGTTAGTCACTTGTTCATGAAGAGAGTTGCATCTCTATATATAGAGGTTTTCCTTGAGATCGTTGCCTTCAAATAGACCTTTCAGGGACATGTGTTGATAATCTATTTGTGTCTTGGAAAGGAGATCTAGAAGAGTAGCCTTTCTGCTTTGTCAGATCAGACTCTAGAAGCCGTTGTGAGATAAAAGAGATTTTTGATGATCTTTAGAAGTTACCTCTTACTTTCTAAACTATAGTTTCTGAACACTTTTTGGGAACATTTTAACAGTTGATTAAGGCAAGAGAGATGATTTACCAGTTCTGACACTGGAATTTGACTTTTCACAAGCAATCTTGAAATTTGAATTTCAAAATTTCCCTTATTCCTAGTGATGTAGAATTTACTGTTTTGATGCGTGAACTTTCTGAAGCATGGTATCATTTCCTTGGTGATTAAAGGGTCATCACAGCTTCAATCATTATTCGTTTATGATGTAAACTTTGTGAACATAATGATTGATGGTGGTGTGTCATCTAGTCTTCAGAGAATGCTTGATTTCTTCATGAAGGTGTACTTTTTGATGTCCAGTGCACTTTCTGAAGTCTTTTTCTTTGATTTTTGTAGCGTGAAGCCTTCTATTGATCGTTAGTTATCAAAAGCTTGGATAATGATATAATTTCACTTCTTTAATATAACAGAACTTGTAACATGTTTACACATGCATAGTGAAACATATATACACTCCTTTGTATTATCCTTACGCTTGCTAATCGATGGAGCCTATTAAATTCTTACAAGAAACCCAGAGAGAAACATCAGTCATTCTTCAAGGTATTTTCTTTGAATTGGTTTTGTGTCATTCAAAACATATGAGCGCAAGGGTTCTGGAGCTAACAATCTCCCCCTTTTTGATGATGGCAAACCAATTTGAAGAAATTTTTTTTGAATAAATAGAAAGAGATATTGCAGAAATATAAATAAGATAAGCATATTCTTTCAATTTATCAAAAAGAGAGATCTTCAGGAAGTTTTTTCCCTTAAGGCATGAAATAGATTTAAAAAAAGTTTTTGGCCTTAAGTGACTTGGATCATAGTTGTTGCTATTTTTCATGTATATTCAGGCCAGATGTACTTTTTGAAGATATCAGATAAGTGTTTTAATTTTACTTGAGCCTTGATTAAAACAACAAGCTTGATTTTTAGTCAAAAGAAGTGAACTTTCTAAAGTTCTTTGTGCTTGAAACTTAACAAGTAATACTTGTGGCATAAAATCATGATTAGATCCTTTTCAGCACATCTTTAACCATCCATATTTATTAGAAACAGTGAATGCATATAAAATCATATGCAAATGATCGTTCATAAAAGCCCTCATAAGAGTAAAAAGATATAAGAGATAAAAGCAAGGAGTAAAAGATAATGACAGAGTTGTTATAAGAAAATAATGCTAAAAAAATAAAAAAATTTCAGGATAAAAACTCCCTCTCAGTTTGATCTTTATCTCCCCCTGTATTTCTCAGCATAATAAGATTTTTCTTGATTCTTCTCCCCCTTTAGTCGTCAACAAAAAGGAGTGCGCTGGAAACCAGTAGCACCATCATTAGCCCTGATGCCTGACTTTAGGAAGTATGTCCTGAAGTAACGCTTCTTGCTGGCGAGAGTTTGCTTCAAGCTGATCCAGCCTTTGTTGGATAAGGTATTGTTCATGCAGTAGTAGTTGTACTTCAATGAGGCTTGGCTGTTTAGCTGATGTAGGTTTGCTAGATGAGGGATCAATGCCTAGAGGAGTAAGGTCAGGAAAAGTTGACACAGGAGGCTGTTCAGCCTTTGAAGGAGAAGCAGCACTAGCAGATTCATTTTCTGAGGATGTTTCCATATCGGAAGATGAATTATGTTCAGAATCAGAGGTCATGTTGTTACTAGAGGGAGCACCTCCATATCTGATGATAATTTTTGGCCTTTTGCTATCATCTGAACTGTCCTTAAGAATGATTACTTTTCTTTTGCCTTTTCTGCCTTTGTAACGTCCCAATTTTTACCGCTGTATAAAATTACCAAAATACCCTAGGTAACTTTTGCACATAATTCGAGACCAAATAATCCTCAATAAAGGAATATAACATTAGAGAAACTTTATGGAAGGCTTGATTAGCAATTCGTACGAAAGTCGCAAACCCTGATTTTTTCTGTACGTGTAAAATGACCAAAATGCTCTTGAGGTCATTTTTACCTAGAAAATCAAAGATAACCAATCTAGATTATCTTTGAGGGGTTAGTTTAATAATTGATGGGGATTGTATGTACCTTGGGGATAAAAATCTCAGTCCTCAATTTTTAGCATATGAAAAATTACTGTTTTACCCCTATGATAATTTAACATGAAATTATGTAATCTTTGAATCTAGTTTTCACCCAAAAGTTTAAAATGTCTATTTCAAATGTAATTTGAGTATGTCCAGTAATTCCGAGGAGTTTTACGTGAAATCACCTTTTTACCCCTAATTGTGCTAAATGAGTTTACTTATGTAATTAAGGCAATATTAAACTCTAATTGAACTCAAATTGATTTCATTCATTAACCTTGAACCAAAAATAATTACTTGAGGTAATTAGAGCCTAAGATTGCTTAAAGTAAAATTGAATTATCTTTGCTTTAATTACAAGGACTCATAAAATTAATGATGTTGAGATTAAAGTTAAGATTTTGGTTTAGGTAAAATCTAGTATATTTATATTTCCTTATCCTAAGTTTAGAACTTATGTTACAAATTGATTTTAACTTATTTGAAATTAACTTCATTTACTAGTATAAGATTACTCTTTTTATCTTGTCTTGGTTTGTCCTAAATACTTGATCTTTTACCATTTACATTAATCTATCAATTCCTAAAATTACTACCTAATTAAATATGCTTTTCTACATGTCCTACTGTAACATCCTAATTTTTAACCCAATACTCTAGAACATATTTAGGTTAATCATTAGTCTATTACTCTTTTAGTCTCATTCCTTACAACCTTTCATTAAAATACTTAGCGAAAAATACGAATAAATTTTTCTTTTTGAAACTTGAAAGCAAAGCAAAGCGTGAGCGCTAACTGCGTTCGTCATAACCATAACGTGCAAGAAAAAGTAGCTATACCATTGATAATCATGAAACATAGTATTATATATAACAATCATAATATCATCACATCTTCATAGACACATAGACTACTAACATCATTGTACCATCATTTACATCAAAACACGCCCATATATGTGAAGTCATCCTTATCCACCTATGAGGTTGAATAAGTGTCAACCCAAAAAGCTAAGCTATCTATGCTCGCGGCGACCCTGCTCAAGATGCGCTGGTGTGTCCCTTAGCGAGCCTCGGAAGAAGTCACGAACCTCGTTGCCAATCTCGTCTAGAGGCGACCAGCGGAAGAAAAGGAAGGGATGAGAACTCATTCAAGATTCTGATGGGGATTCGACTCTAACACTAGTGTCATCGTAAGTCGTCCCCAGCCACCTCGGTTTTAATTATGAAAAGGTGTACATGCATAAGGATTGGTTTTAGGCTTTACAAATCTATTTATCCAAAGTGGGTGTCTTTTAGTATGTGTCTTAATGACATGAATACAACAGATATTTGATGAATACATGACAATACCATATGCACATTAACCACGAAAATTGTAATACTTGGGCACATCATAAAGCGTAAATCATATCACCCAGCGGCATAAAAAGGCATAGTACTTTTCTTGTGACATTTTCTCATAAGTAAAACTTTTAAGTTCTTTTCTTAAAGACCACCCTCTTAACATATCCACCAAAAGTCAACGATTCACCCGGCGATAATCGGTCACCAAACTACATCTCACCTATCGCCTAGGAATGAGCTCAATCCTAACTAGTCGTCACTAGATTTAACATGGGCTAATAGAGGGGTATACATAACTTTCTTGGATCACCTATCTTAGGATCATTTCCTTCTTTGAAACGCTCTCTGGTATCTAGTACCACAATGGTGTCCGCTTTGGCAAGCTCAATGTCAATACCTCACGGTTTGTTTCCTCCCCGTGGCGGGAGAAATGCGTCTCGATGCTATGTCACATACATTACGGGGTGCTCGGCCGAACGGTGTCACCGGAACCTATCCTGGGGGTGCTCGGCCGAACCGGGTGTCACTCGGGGAGTTTTCGCAAGCTTTTTCTCAAGTACTCAAGTTTGATGGAAGTCGGCAACGGCGTACACGGATTTCCATCAAACTTGCTTTATGCCACCAAACATATAGAGCATGCATAGCCATTCAATACCAACATAAGGCATCATAATCATCGTGTGCATCATAAGCACCATAATATCATAATTTTGCGTAACGCATCATGGCGTGAGCATCAACATATCAACACTATGTACTCTCATAAACATACAACCTCATGAATTCCTCATATGAATAACATCATCATCATTTACATACCACATGCATCATCATAGAACATTCAAATGTTTACCCTTACGGTAGCTTATGCTTTGACCCTTACGGGTCTAAATCTTGAGATATAGTTCTCTAACATCCGTCGCTCATAAGTTATGCACCTAAGGGCTCATAATTAAACATCATTCATAATCCTCATGTTCACACTTAAATCTGAATAGCATAGGGCAGAATTCCTAACTTGTGATTACGGGGTTCTAGAACTTACGTTTTAGACCCTTTCTTGGTTCCGTCTTCGCCTAAGGCGCTATGAATTAAATCTAAATCAATTATGAGGCATTCCTATGCTTAAGGAATAATTATTAATCACGTTTATCATGTTATAAGGGTGCTAGACAGAATCCAGAAAAATAAATGTTCTAAGAGTTCTAAACTTGTACTTTTATGGTTTTCTAGTTACTAGTTTCCCTATAGGTGTTAGAATTCGATTCTAATCCAAATGTTACCAAGTTTTTCATGTCTAAACAATCTTAATCTGAACATGCTCCCATTAAAACAGTTTGGATAAGTTCCATAAACAAATGGGTCAAAACTATGTTAAATTCTAGCTTTACGGTATTTCTAGTTAGCTAGTTTCTTACCTATTATGCATAGAATCATTTCTACATCATCATATGATATTTTCACACATTCTAACACATCAAAACATCATCATACAGCATCACACTCATCATATCAGAACCGAAAACATTTAGCTTCAGTAAATGATTTAAATTGACATTTCTAGGTACATAAGTTAACTAGTTTCTCTTGGAATCAATTTAGAATTTCTAAAACTCTTTGCAAATCATTTTAATTCATCAAGAGGCTAAGAGAAGCCTTAGGTCAGTGACCAAAACATATCTCATCTTCTAAGAGGGAATAAAGTCATATCTCATGATAACATAACCTTGTAAAGATTGTAAAGCTTTTAAGAAAAACTTAGGATATAGACTATTGGTCCTTGTAGCTAGATGAAAACTCATTGCAAGTCCATCATCACTACTTGGCCGAAAACATGCATTCAAAGAATGCATCCTCATCAAACTTTAACTTGAAATGAAATGGGCAAGTCTTTGAGCTCTAGGTTCTTAAGTTATGACATAAAATAAACATGCTCATGCTTTTCATTTTTAATCTTGCTTACATAATAAAGTGATGACTTAAATTAAATATGCAAGGCATAAACTTAAACGTGCAAGCTTGAAAGTAAATATGCGAGGCATAAACTTAAACGTGCAAGCTTGAAAGTAAATATGCGATGTTCAATTCTTTATTGTAGTGCTCTAGGCCCAACAACAATCGACTTTAAGGCCGAAATAGATAGGCATTCGAGAAATTAATTAGGTGATGATGCAAGTTCAATTCTTTATTTTAGTGCTCTAGGCCCAACAACAATCGACTTTAAGGCTGAAATAGAAAGGCTTTGAGAATTAAATTAAGTGATGATGCAAGTTCCATTTTAATCTTTATGTTCTTAGGTGATAGCTTGAAAGTAAAGGTGCATAGCAAGAATGTAAATATAAATGCAAGCATAAAATAAATTATGCAAGTTCATTTTATCTTTCTAGAGCTCTTAACAAGACTTTAAAGGAACTTAAACCTCAACCTAAACTCATCAAACCAAGATAAAGTAAAGTCTAGAGTTCTTAGAACTCAACATAACATCTTTAGAAAATCAAAACATTTTGCATGTAAAAGAAAAGGAAATGGCCGAAATCTCAAGGAACAAAAGAACATTTTGAAACTCTAGAGTCCATGATCTTGATGATATATTAACACCAACATCATGAGACCTCATCATTGAGTCCTTAGAACCATTTTAAAACACCATCAAAACTAAAGTTCTCAAGAGTTCAAGAAAGGAAAAACTAGAAACATTTTTGCTCAAGAACAAAGATTAAGCTCTAGAGTTTGTTTCAAGTGATGAACATCATCATGAAACTCTCATCATCAAGCTCTCATTTCTTTGAACTTCAAGGCCCATGGCCGAAAATGAGAAGGAAAAAGGAGAAGAAAAGAAGTTCTGAAAAGAATCAAGAGAAACTATGAACATAAAGCTAGAACAAGAACTTTAAAGGAAGGAATACATGAAAGAAAATCCCTACTTGGTGTGATGAACTTGAAGATGGAAGAAGAAGATGAAGATGATGAAGAAGATGGAGAGCTCCAAGAACTTGAAGAACACAAGAGCTTTGAGAGAAAAAGAAAAGCTTTGAGTGTTCCTAAACTTAGCAAATGATCTAAAAGTGGTGCAAGCTCCTCAAGGCATTCTATTTATAGAGAAATGAAGCAAATGGAGGGGGTGAGGGGCTGATGTGTTTTCAGCCAAGGGGAGTGCAGCCCATGAGTTCCATGAGGTGAGATGTTGTGGTCTTGAAGCATGGTGAGGTATGGTTCAAAGCATGGTGAGATATGGTTCAAGGTATGGCTCAAGCATGGCTTCAAGGAGTGAGAAAACAATTCAATCATGTGGCCAAAGAGAGCATGGCTGTTCGGCCATGTTTCAGCCAAGGGGAGGTTTGTTTTGCAATTTAATTATGATTTAGAGTTGTGTTTAGGTGTATCTTTGATTATGCTTAAGATTAGGAATTTGTAAGAAAGTGTTTAGGTAAGGAAAATGGATAGTTAGGGAGGTCTAGACATAATTAAGGAGTGGTCTTGCACCATTAGTGAGTTAGATCCTCAATTGAGAGTCTAAACAACTCTAGACACACTTCCTTGATTTAAGGAATTGGAGAGAGAAAATACTATTCAAGATTCCAAGACTAGGAATCTTGAGTTCTAAAAAGAGATTTAAGTTTCATCTAAGCAATTTTAGGTTCTAATTAACTTTAATAAATTATTTTGACTCTAGATTAATTAGGGAAATTAATTAATCTTCGTTTAGAGCCTAATATTGCTTAGGTTTGCTTAATTACGTCATTAAGCTCAAAAACACTATACAGGGAGGCAAAATCGTAATTTTGCACTAAGCTGCTGGAACCACCGAGGACTCAAGCAGATGTTTTGAAACATGTAAAAACATGGTTTTAAACCTGCAGAGGAAAGTTTCGGGCTCAAGCGGCACCTTTACGGCGTAAAGCGTTATAGGGGTATTTTGGTCATTTGACCGGCTACGGAAAAATGAGACTTTCGCCTCCGGAACCACTCAAGGGTCATTCAATCCCCTTCAAACATTGAGTTAGCCCTTCGAGGACTACCGAGTCGGCCATCCTCGAATTTCAGGCCGAAAATGACCTCAGGGACATTTCGGTCATTTTCCACTCAGACAGAAAATCGGGGCGTTACACCTACCATTTATCAAAAACAAGAAATTGTCTTCCACTTTGCATTGTAAAGCTCACGGCCATATCCTCTCCATACCACGTATTTTAATTTTTTTTTCAACAAAGATATATATGCTACACCATTATGTCATTTGCTTTCTTTTTCTTTCTTTTACATTATTTTTATTCAAAAGAATTCTTTCTATCCAAGCCATAGAAGTTCACGGCCAACTAGCTCCTTTACCTCCATATTTTATTTGTTTTCAACAAATAATACACATCAAACATCATCATCATAACTCATGCTTTCTTTTAAGTTGTTTTTAATCAAGAAAAATTCCTTCCATGATGGCCATAGAAACCATGCACCTATGACACTCCAATACCTCATACTTTATTTGTTTTACATCAATAATAAACATATCACATCATTGTCATTCCATTTGCTCTTATTTTGAGTTGTCTTAGATTAAAAATTATTCAAAAATTTCTTCCAAATCAACCATAGAAGCTTGCAGACAATATGCTTCCATTACCTCCATATTTTATTTATTTTTCAAACAAGAATACATGTACAAATCATTACTACACATTATGCTTTCTTTTCTAAGTTTTCTTTAATAAGAAAAATAAATAAATAAAATCCTTCCATTTCCAGCCTTATATCACACGGCTACTCCCTCCATTTGTCCAATAAATATGAGCTCTTCCATTGCCAAAATGTTTACACAAACACTCTTAGACGTAGCACTTGCTTACTTGATAGTTTCCTTACTCAAAGTTTACTCAAAGTTTGCTCAAAGTTCTCTAATTCTCTCAAGACTTCAAGCTTTATCCTTCTTCCTCATTTACATTCAAGAGACTCCATTCTTAACCTCTAATCAAGCTCTAAACTTCAAGCATACACATTTCAACAATAAATCAACTCCTAAACACATAACCTTTCCATTATCAAACACAAAAATACAAGAAAAATCCTTCCTCCATTTGTTCTCATCTTGGCTATAAGACATATTTTCTTCTTCTAAATTCTTTAAAGATTAAGCATTATCTTTTGTTAACAAGAAACAACTTGTTAGGGATTTTATTTCTTATTCTTTCTCTTGTTCTTCTTTTATATTTTTGATTTTATGACTAAATAATGACCATGGCTTGATGATGAGGAATCATGGTGGTGGTTATGAATCCATCATTTAAATGACCTCTAAAGCTCAAGGTTTAATTCTTGATGTCAAAAGATTAATGAAAGAATTGCTAGGTCTTGAGCTTTAAGCTTAATAAGACATAAAAATGAACTTGCATCTATATTCATATTATAAGTTCTTGCACATTATATTTATATTTCAAGATTTTCATAATCATGTTATATTTCAAGTTATCACTTTAATTCTTGAAGATAATAATATGGACTTGTATATTCATATTTATATTTCAAGTTATCATCTAAATCATAAAAACCTAATAATGAAGTTGCATCTTCATATTTATATTTCAAGTATTTCATATCATATTTATATTTCCAATTTATTACCTTATATTGATAAAGACTAAAAATGGGACTAAATAGCATGTGTTATGATTCTTGCTATCATCTAAATCTCTAAAACTCAAAACTTATTTCTTTAATCTTAAATAGGAATTTTTATTATGGATATATTTAAATTATGTTATGTTTAGCCTCTTGATGTTCTTGGTATTGAAGTTGGTTTATTTTATTTTTTTAAAGCTTTGATCTTGTCTTTAAATTACTCAAAGAACTTTTGTTAGAATTAGAAATTCAAAGAAGTTAAAGATTGTGCTTTTTCAAGCTTTTGGGATGAAAGATTTAAGTTACTGATCTGATTTAAATAAAAATGGTTAGAATGATGATTTCAAACGTTTGAATGTGTATAAATTACTTATAATTGATGTAAAAATTGTTTTTAGCATTTTTGGGGGGGAACTAGTAACTAGAAAGGATCAAAACTGTAATTTTATAAAGCTTTAGAAAATGAATTTTCTGGAATAATCACTTACTATTTTGATACTGATCTTGCTGTTTACATAAATAAGAATGGTTAATATTTGGTGTAAAATTTTTTTTTGGCATCTTAGAGATATAAAAGAATAATTACAAGTGTTAGTTTTAACCATTTTACAAAATACGGAAAGTTGTGTTTTAAACTATCAATTATATAATTTTTGGTCAAAGGATTTTAGTTAGAGTAGTAATGACATCTAATATGTCTATGTGTTTAAAATACCATGTATAATGTTTAAAAAAAAGTTTTAGAAGTGTTGGCATTTGTTAGGAGTTAAAAATGAGCAACTTTGCACTTTGACCCCTAAAGTATGTTAAAATTTGATCTATAGCCCTAAAAGGTTTTTATGATGAGTTTCAAATGATTTCTAATGATTATAAGTCTCTTGAAAGTATTGATTAATGTTAAGGATCTTTAGTCTGTAAGAATACATTAAAAAGGGGTATTTACATTTTGACCCGTAATCTTTGAAAAATTACAATTTGACCCCTTTAGGACTTAAGCGTAAATATCGATAATTTTAATGGGATAAATGTGAATGATGTTTTGTGAAGGCTATGTTCATGTGTTGAAATTTATATGGCTTATGGATATATGCAATGAAATATGATGCATATTTATGTGATTTAAATTATGGTATGTTATAATTATGCTTGATAAATTGAGATGTATGATTTCATGAAGTTTATGAGCATGAAATGTTGAAATGATGAGTTATTCATGTTTGCATCTATATATAACATGCCAAGATTAAAGGTGACATAAGACACATAGAAATGATCCTCTAGATTCCTCAAATCAAAGGTTATTAGAGGTGATCCAAATAGGAAGTGATCCTTTGGACTCTCCGAATTAAAGGTTATGAAAGGTGATCCTAATGCCCCCTATCCCGTACCTTAAAAGTTGAGAACTTAACTTATCAAAAGGAATAAGATTACGCTAGTGACAACTAGTGAGATATGAGCTCATGACCTAGAACTCTCAAGAGGAGAGAAGATATAGGGCGGCCTCCAACGAAAAGAGAATAAGAGATTTAAGTCACCTAAAGAATGAACCATATCCATATGTTCTTTATGAATGCTTAATTGTTGTATATTTTGTTATATCTTGCATATGGTATTGACATACATTCATGATACAGTATGCTATACTCATAACATTAAGATTCATGCTAAAAGATACAAGTCTCGGCTAATGGTATTTAGAACTTAATAAATGAATCATGTATATGTCCATATTTTCATAAAGAAACCCAAGGTTCATAGGGACAATGACGATGACACTTGTGCTAGAGTTGGGAAGCCCTACTGAGATTTTTGTATAAGTTTCTCGCCCCTCTTCTTTTCTGTGTCGTTTCCAGACAAGGATGATGGTGTAGTTTGTGACTTTCCTTGAGTAGTGGACAAAGGAGCTACGTTATAAACAAGAGATTCAATGGAGATAGTTTTTCCCTTGGATATTTGCCTTTAGAGTAATCATATCTAATTCATTAGTTTGTATTTTATTGATGGATATATATATATATATATTGATGGCCTTTATGTTTATAGGACATCACTATTATGATACAGTTATTGATATGTTATTATTATTTAAGTTATGTCATGTGTAACACCCTGATTTTCTCTAAGCGTAAAAATGACCAAAATGCCCCTGAGATCATTTCTGCACGGAAATCGAGCGGCCGTAATGAACCTCGGCCATCCTCATAGAACTATTGTAATGTTTGAAGGGGATTATATGTGATAGTGTTTAATAGAAGCGAGAAGAATCTCATTTTTGAGGTTTAGTGTAAATGACAAATACCCTTGAGTAATTTAAAGAGTTTAAGTTCCGTTTTGACCGGACTTTGCCAGGAGGTTCAAAACAATGATTTTTAAACACGAACTATGTTTGTTTAAGGTTTGTTTAAGTCGGTTGGTCAGAGCGGTTTTGAGTAAAATTACGATTTTGCCAATGCTTAGTGCATTTTGGGCTTAATGAGTTATCTAACTCAGAACCTAGGCAATATTAGGCTCTAATTAAAGGTAAATTAATTTTCATAATTAATCTAGAGCCAAAATCATTATTTAAAACTAATTGGAACCTAGAATTGCTTAAGGAAATTCAAACGTAATTCTAGTCTCTTCCTTTAAAGAGAGAAAATATCTATGAATAGTATTTTCACTTTATTCAAATCCCATTTCCAAGAAAGGTTGTCACACTCACATCACTAGGCATAGAGGTTTTGACTCCATTAAACCTAAAAGATTACTTCTAACCTAAGGAATTATAGCTTTAATTAACTAATTAGTTTACTTAAAGTACCTACTTAACAACCCTTAATCCTAAGTCTAATCCATAACATACCTAAACACACCTTTAAACCATGATTAGCGGAGATGAATTTTGCCCCCATAGCTGCCCAAAAATGCATCATTTTCTCTCACTTTGCATCACATGTTGTTTGAATGTAGCACAAAATGGCCATGTCTCAGACAACTACTCATTCATTCTCCTCAGCGCACTTCCTTCATTCTAGAAAAAACCACATGGCCTCTTCCCTCCACTCATTCATGACTCAAGGCTCTATATAGCTTGCCTTGCTGAACATTTCTTTACTTTAGTTCATTTGCAAAGTTTAAACTTCCAAGAGCAAGTTCTAGTCTCTCCAAGTTCTCTCAAATTTTCCTTTCTTCCTCCTTGTCTAAGCCAAAACCGCCACCTTGTCCACCTCCAATCTTCATCTCTTTTTCTTCTAAACACACATCCAAGTCCAAACGCAAGCCAACAACACATCCTTCCTCCATTTCCTTGTTTGGCCGAAAATACATGCCAAAGTTCAAAGGAGATTTCTTCTTCTTGTTTTTCAAGATCAAACCTTTCTCCATCTTCAAGAGCACAAGTACTAGGTCGGGAATTTTTCTAAAAATGCTTTCCTTGTTCTCTATGTCTTGATCTTGTTGGAAAAATTTTGTTTGGATGAACATCCATGAAGTTTTATGTTCGGTTTCATCCTTTTCCTTTTCTTTTATTTTCGACCTCAAGGCCAAGATGATGATGGCTTGATGATGAGTGCTCTCCAAGATGTGACTATGAGTTCGTCTCAACATGAGGCTTCTAAAGCTTGAATCTTTTTGAAGAAAAGCCTCACCTTTTTTCAAGTTTTAGTCAAGTATGAGCTATGTTTCTCTTGAATCTCTTGGAACCTCACTTTCTTTTCCTTGAATGTTTCGGCCATGTAGGCCTTGGATGCTTGGAAAAATGGAAGCTTGATGACGAGGGTTTCATGTTGATGCTTGTCACATGAACAACCTCTAAAGCTTGAGTTTTTAAAAAGAAAAGTTTCATCTTTTTCAAGATTTATTCAAGAATGGGTTATGTTTCCTTTGAACCCTTAAAAACCTCATTTCTTTCTCTCAAGGTTTCGGCCATGAAGGCCTTTGAAACTTGGAAAAATGTAAGCTTGATGATGAAGGTTTCATGATGGTGCTTAGCACTTGAATAACCTCTAGAGCTTGATCTATGTTTCAAACAAACATGGTTTTCAGTTTTCTCCTTTCCTTAACTTGTCATGAACTTTGTTTTGATGATAGTTTAGAATGATGTTAAGTACTCAATGATGAGGACTCATGATGTTGGTGTTAACACATCACCAAGATCTTGGTCCCTAGAGTTTAAAAATGGTCCATTATTCCTTGCTAGGATTCAGCCATTTCCATTCTTTTGAGGTTACCACCTCTATGAGTTCATTCTCTTTATGTTTTGCTTAACTCACCATGGTTTTATCCAAGAAAAAAAAAAGAAATTAATAAGGTTTTCAAAAAGTCCATAACCTACCCTTGTCAACCCTTAAAGTTGGCGTACGTTCTAGAGTTCTCTCTAGATAGGGGTTATTGGGCATTAATAAAGAATATGACATAGGTCCCTTTATGTTTATATCTTTAAGGCTTAGTAAAGCTTCTTATCTTTTCTTGTGAGGATGAGTTTTGGGTTGGAACTTAGTTCTTTTAAAGTCTTAAAAGAGCTCTAGTCAAGATGTAAAAGTAACTTGCATTCACGTTTATTTCACGCTTTGTATAGCACGTTTATTTTCTATGCTATCACTAAATCCCAAGATAAAGAATGAACTTGCATTATGCACGTTTAAATTCCAAGCTTTGCATCTCATTTTATATTTTAAGTCCTCACTAAACTCAAAGAATGAAAATGAATATGCACTTCATATTTACTTTGAGCTATCACTTTACTTTATAAAGGACTCTAAAATGAAATGCATAGCACGTTTATTTTATGTCATCACCTAAGATACTAGAGCTCAAAGACTTGCCCATTTCATCTTGAGAAAAGATCTATCAAGGAGGTATTTCTTGGATATGCATTCGGCCATGTGATGATAATGGCTCAAGCATGAGTTTCATTTAGTTACAATGGCCTATAACCTATGTTTTAGGATTTTCTTAAGCATAGGTAGTCTTGAAGGATGCTTCAAGCATGTTTTTATGATTTAAATCCTAACCATGATAGAAAATAGATAGGTACTGCCCTATGTCTTTTGTAAAGGTTTTTGACAAGATAAATTGATTTCCAAAGAGTTTTAGAAGTTTCAAAAGTGTTCCAAGAGAAACTAGCAAACTATGTGAACTAGAAATATTTTATTTTGAGCATTTACATGCCTTCAAGTTTCGATTCTGCCCTTTTATTTTCCAGCACCTTAAATTCTATTTTGGGTGGTCTATATGTGTTTAAATACCTTGCCTTATGTATGATAAAGGTTCTAGGCATCTTAGGCATGCCTAGTAACTTGAAATGATTGAAAATGTGAATTCTAGAACACTTAGAATCAAAAGTAAAACTGTTTCTGTCCAGCAACCCTTAGGTGCAGAAATCATGTTTTATAATTGGATTTATATGTATAGGAATCCCTTACAATTGGTTTAGGGATGACTTATAGTACTGGCGAAGGAGACTTAAAAAGTGCGAAAGCGTAGTTTCTAGAACCCCTGCGGAACTGAACTTATACATTCTGTTCCAGCCTTGTTTAAGTGTATAGAATCACATTATATGATGTCTAGATGAGTGAGGGTGACTCATAATTGGCTTATGTATTAATTCTTGCATCATAGGAAAAGTCGGTAAAGAGAAAGGATTTAAAACGCAACTTCTAGAACACCGTAATCCATCAAAACTATGCTTACTGCCTATGCTGCCCAGCCATAATAAATTAGGTTCTAGGACTTAATAAATTATGGTAATGAGATTAATCAATCCCTTAGAGGCATAAGGAAATAATTTGGAAGTTTGAGGTTGCCCGATTTAGGGGTTTATTCTTAGGGGAATGATTTATATGTTCTATGTGAATGATGATGGATTATTGTGTTGTCTCATGACCACGATGATGCTATGCGAGTTATTGATCTTAAATGATGATTGTATCATTTGCATGTTATGGTTCCCTTTAGAACTTTAAATATGCCTATGTTAGAATTACATGATATATGTGACATGAATGAAATATGTAGCATCTTGCTATGACTAAACTATGAGAAAATGATCCTTTGGAACCATCAAACCATAGGTGGGGATGAGGTGATTCATATGTAACATGCATGAACTATGGGGCATCTTGTCATAACATGCTAAGACTTAAGGTGACATTAAACTATGAGAAAATAATCCTTTGGAACCATCAAACTACAGGTGGGGATGAGGTGATTCTATGCCCCCTAGACCCGTACTTTAAGTTGGGATTTTTAACTTATCACAATGTGATAAGTCCAGATGTTAGTGACGACTAGCTGGGTATGAGCTCATAACCTAGAGATTTCTCAAAAGGGAGAAATATTAGGGTGGCCCCTAGGAAGAAAAGAATAATATGTCAACGTCACCTACGTAACCAAGTTAAGCTACCATGCACCATGTTTTAAGTACCAAGTTCTACACTCCACGATTCATGTTTTATGTACCATGTACTATGTATCAAGTTCCATGTTCTATGTTTTATGATCTATGTTTTTATGACCCATGTATCATGCACTATGTCTATGAATGCTATACTTGCTATAAAGCTAGTTCTGTTTGCATATGGTATTGTCATGCATTCCTTCAATATGTATTGCATTTATATCATTAAGACTCATGTTAAAGACACCCGCCGGATAAATAGATTTAAGAAGTTTAAAATCGATCATATGTATGCACACCCTTTTTTATAATGGCCGGAGTGGTTGGGGACGATGGCGATGATGGCGATGACATTTGTGTTAGAGTCGGAAATCCCTCTTTGAGAATCTTGAATAAGTTTCTCTTCCTCTCTTTTCTTAGTGTCGTCTCCAAACAAGGATAATGCTTGAGGTTAAGTGACTATACGAGGTTAGGTAGCAAAAGGTCACTTGACAAGCGGATGCCAGGGTCGTTGGAAGAATAGATAGGATAGTCTCTAGGTTGTTACTTATCCAACCTCATTAGGTGGATAAAGTATTTCATATATATGCATGTTTTGGTGTGAACAGCGATGCTAGTACTATGTAACTATAATGATGTGGTTATAATATGTGGTTAATATAATGTTGTATTTCATGTTTATATGTGATTTCTTTTCCTTGTAAGTTATGTTTATGAGCGAAAGGTTTTATATTAATGTGAGGCTCACGTTTTTGTTTTCAAGTTCAAAAAGAAAAAATTTATTCGTATTTTCATAAGTAATTTAAAGAAAAAGATGAAACTAAGTAATAGACTAATAGTTAACCTAAATACATTCTAGGAGTATTGGGTTAAAAATTAGGATGTTACATTTTTATAACATCCTATTTGCTTTATGGATTGACATTTGTCTCCAAACCAACATGCAGGTCTTTTCAGCGTGCTTTGTCTCACTCCTTGCGCTTCCTAGGAAAACTTCCCAGGAGGTCACCCATCCCAAAATTGCTCCAAGTCAAGCGCAGCTTGCTGTGGAGTTCTTTCGATTTGGGCTATCGAAAAGAAGATGCATCTTGTTGGTATAGGTGGTACAAATCAATTCATATAAGCCCTCCTTTGCTGTATAGTCTCATACCTACAAGTCTTAGGATCACTCTCATTCAGTGTATGTCGGTTCATTCATGTACCCTCGCTTCGAAGTCTGCCAGGAGCGCTCCTTGTCCGTGCCTCCTTGCAGCGATCACTCCCGACAGCAATCCCAGGCGTTACATGCCCGGCTTCCGGCTTGGCAGTTCGTCCCGAACCACAAGTGATTGGGAGAGGTGCAGGCCTACGATACCATTTGTAACATCCTGTTGCTTTATGGATTGGCGATTGTCCCCACAAAACAACAGGGTCTTTTACCGGCGTGTTTTGTCCTCATTTCGCCGCCTTCCTAGGAAAACTTCCCGAGGAGGTCACCCATCCCAAAATTTCTCCAAGTCAAGCAGCTTAAGCGTGAAGTTCTTTGATTTGGAGCTCTTTGAAAAAGAAGATGCATCTTGTTGGTATAGGTAGTACAAATCAATTCATATAAGCCCTCCTTAACTGTATAGTCCCATACCTATATAGTCTTAGGATCCCTCTCATTCAGGTGTGTAATCAGTTCGTTCATGTACCCCTCTGCTTTCAAAGTCTGCCAGGAGCCGCTCCTTGTCCGTGCCACCTTGCACCGGTGATCACTCCCCTACTTCGCAATCCCCGGGCGTTACATCATGCCATAGTTGTATTATATATTTACCTGTTATTTGTTTCTAACATCTCTCTTACGCAGGCAAGATGAATGATGTTAGATACTTAGTATGCGCGGCCCACGTTTTGATATTTAAGTTCAAAAAAAAAATTACCCATATTTTCACTAAGGTATTTTCAAGAAGTTTTGAGTTAAAAACTAGATCAAAAGAGTAATAACTAATAATTAATTTAAATGCATCCTAGGCGAGTTGAGTTAAATATTAGGGTATTACGGCCTTCAGCTTTTGTGGCTACCTTTTCAATGGTTGCATCCCTGATTCTTAAACTTCATCTTCTACCAGTAGAAGGAATAGCACCAGTTGATCTCTTTAAGGTTCTAAAAAAGTTAAAGGTGTACTCTATATCTTCCATGTACTCATACCATTCATTTGCAAGAGGGTAATGCAAGTACTCAAAGATTTTGGTTAGCAGAATCCCATAAGGTACAACAGCAGTTTTTCTTTTCTCAGAAGAGATAGTACTTAACATATGATCAAATATGAGTTTGGGCAGGTTAACTCTTTATTTTGTTAATAAATAGAAGAGCAGCATACAGTCCATCCCAACTAAGAAGTGGGTGCTACCTAAAAGGAAGCAAAGAAAACTGAATGACTGTAAAGACTTGCTTTGCCTTTGTGTTTGGCATAGCCATAGTGATCTTACTTGGATGATGTTTAGAGACCCTAATAAGACAACTGGAAACCTCTTCTGATGTAACACCAAGAGTTGTAAACCATTCGGCTTTAGTCAAACATCTAAGTCCTTTATCAAGAGCATGAGTGATGTTGGAGAAATCCATGATGCTTAGCTCTAAGTCTACTCCTCTAACATATGATGTTAGCACAAAGTTGGTTACTTGAACCAATTGAAAATAGAAGACAATGACCATTCTGGAGAAGACTCGGTCTGATAGGTCAAGAAACCCTTCCCATCCCTGAAATAAGAAGACTTCAAGAAGAATGAAAACCTGAGCCATCAGTACATGTGTCAGCCTTTTTTCTTGGTGCTATGGGATGTCATGAGAAGTTCTCTTCATAATAGTCTTGATGAATCTATTCTGAGAACATCTGAAGGATTCTCATTTCAACTATTCATCCAGAGGAGTGCTTTCCTTGAGCTATGATTAGATGATGAGGAGTATTGAAAAGCAAAGGTTGAGGCTTGGAAGAAGAAAGAGGTTAACGAATGAAGGTTTTTGTGAGAAGATGAAATGGTTGAGGATTTGTGTTTTTTAGGAGAGGTAATAACGTGTAGGGAGTGGAATTTATTTAAGTGATGTGATATACCTGACAGAAGGTGAGATGACGTAGGAGAAAGAAAGACTTAAAAAAGAGGGAAATATCCTGCCTCATCATTGATCTTTCAGAAAAGAAATTTCTGCCTTTTGAGTTCATTTTCTAAAATAATTTCTTTCTAATCTTTACTTTGCACTTTCTGACTTAGTAATTTCTATCTGCAAATGCTTGAGATATTCGTCTTCTTTCTGAACTACTTTCTGACCTTCAACAAATGTACTCAGTCTTGCAAATTGACATCTTGTCCTTTTGGGATCCAGTTTGAAAGATAAAGGGGAGAACCCAGAGATGGTTTACTTATGAAACATTATGCAGATTTGAAAACAATTAAGTTTAAAAACTTTTTCAAAGCACAAAAATGATCTTCAGCTAGTGGCTTTGTGAATATATCTAACACTTGGTCTTCAGTACTCACAAATAGTAACTCTATATCGCCTTTTGGAACATGATTACGAATGAAATGATGTTTAATGTCAATATGTTTGGATCTAGAGTGCTGAATAAGATTATTTGCAAGATTTATAGCATTTGTATTATCATAGAATATGCGATTTTTGGAGTAGCTTAAGTGATAATCATTTAGCTGATTTCTTATCCATAGTATCTGAGAACAGCAGTTAGTAGCAGCTACATACTCGGCTTCAGTAGTAGAGAGAGCAATAGTATTTTGCTTTTTGCATGACCATATAATTAAGCTTTCTCCAAAGAAGTAGCAGCAACCACTAATGTTTTTCCTTTCAACTCTATCTCCAGCATAATCAACGTCACAGTATCCTACAATGTCACAAGAAGAGTCTTTCTTGTACTAAAACCCAAGATTAGTATACCTAATAAGTAATGAAGAATTCTTTTGACAGTATTTAAGTGTGATTGTTTTGGGTCAGATTGAAACCTAGCACAAATTCACACACTTAGCTAAATGTCAGGTTTACTCACTATAAGATACAGTAGTGATCCAATCATTCCTCGATAATTACTTTCTGATAATTTCTCACCATTCTCATCAGCATCTGTGATTTGAGAGGGATGCATGGGGGTGCTTATAGGTTTTGCTTGATTCATATTAAATCTCTTTAAAAGTTCTCTTATTTTGATGGATTATGATGCCATCCTTTTGTTGTTTTATTTGTAAACCTAGAAAGAACTTAAGGTCACCCATCATACTCATCTCAAATTCACTTTTCAACAGATTTGAAAACTTTTCACAAAGAGAATGGTTAGAAGCTCCAAATATAATGTCATCAACATATATTTGAACTATCAGAAAGTTTTTTCCTAACAAAGAGTAAAAAGAGTAATGTCAACATTACCTCTTTTGAACCCATTCTTAAGCAAAAAGGTGCACAGCCTATCATACCAAGCATGTGGTGCTTGTTTAAGACCATAGAGAGCCTTCATTAGTTTATAGACATGGTTGGGAAAGTTTTCGCTCTCAAAGCCAGGAGGTTGCTTTACATATACTTCCTTGGAGAGGAAACCATTTAGAAACATAGACTTGACATCCATTTGGTAGAGGATGAATCCCTTGTAGGCAGCAAAAGCAAGTAACATTCTGATGGCTTTAAGCCAAGCTACTGGTGCCAAAGTTTCATCATAATCAATTCTCTCTTATTGATTATAACCTTGTGCAACCAATTTTGCTTTGTTCCTTATACCTTTCCCTTTTCACCCAGCTTGTTTCTGAACACCCATTTTGTGATGATGATGGTTTTTCCTTTTGATTTTTCAATAAGATCCCAAACTTTGCTCTTCTCGGATTGATTCAGTTCTTCTTGCATAGCATCCACCTAACTTTGATCACTCAAAGCTTCTTCAATGCACTCAGGCTCAATGGTGGAGATGAAGGCATAGTTAGATGTATTTCTAAGAGATAATCTCGTTCTTACACCTTAAAAATGTCTCCAAGAACTTTGTTTTGAGAAACTATTCTTAAATCAAAAACTCCCTTGTAGTTCCTATGACTTTGAAATATCTCAGCTTCTTTTTCATCTTCAAATTGCTCTAATTGGTGATCAGAAACATCACTTAATGATATTTTAGGTGACTTGAGTAAGTTATCTGAAGTGTTTATGTTTTGGAGCTTACTTTCTGAAGATCTGTCCTTCATCATCTTGCTGTCAAGAGTACTTCTTAGGTTCATCTTTTCAAGGCTTTCATCTAGATCTTCAAGATCGTCAGCAAAGTCCTTTCTAAGCTCTTTGAATTTTATGTGAATGGTTTCTTCTACGCAAGAGGTTCTCTTGTTGTATACCCTATAAGCTCTAGATGCAGAGAGCAACCTAAAAAGATACCATCATCAGATTTTGGATCAAACTTGACAAGTTTGTCCCTAGTGTTAAGAATAAAACAGGGTGAGTCAAAGATGTGAAAATATGATGGGTTTTCTACCCTTCCATAGCTCACATGGAGTTTTCTTGAGAATTGGCCTAAGAAAGATTTTATTTTGAATATAGTATGAGGTATTTATAGCCTTTGCCCAAAATCCATTTAACAAGCCACTTTCCAAAAGCATAGTTCTGGCTATCTCTTGCAAGATTCTATTTGTCTTTTCAGCTACCCCATTTTGTTGGAGAGTTATAGGTGCAGAAAACTCATGAAGAATGCCATGTTTTTCACAAAACTCATTAAAAACATGATTTTCAAATTCTCCACCATGATCAGATCTAATAATGTTGATTTGAGATTCCTTTTCAATACAAACTCATTTTGCAAAAACTTTGAATATTTCAAAGACCTCATCCTCAGAAGCTAGAAAAATAACTCACGTAAATCTAGAGTAATCATCCACTATAACAAGGCAATATTTCTTTCCAGCTAGACTAGCAGTCTTGGTAGGACCAAAGAGATCCATATGTAACAGCCCAAGTGATTTAGTGGTTGAAATCACATGTTTGCTATGGAAAGAAGCTTTGGTTTGCTTGCCTGCTCACAAAAAACATAGGTTGAATCGTTATCAAATGTGATTTTTAGAAGACCTTTAACAAGTTCTTTCTGATATAGCTCAGAAACAAGCTTCATATGAGCATGTCCAAGCTTCTTATGCCATAATAACTTATCATCTGTGAAAGATGCGAGACATTTTACATTTTGATCTCTTAAATCATCCAAGGATAATACATATGTATTATCATGCCTTTTTCTAGAAAGGATTACTTTATTTGAAGTAGGACATACAACTCTGCAAGTATGAGCATTAAAGATGACATTAAAACCTTGGTCACAAAATTGGCTAATACTTAAAAGATTGTAAGCCAAACCATCAACTAATAAGACATTTGAAATTTGGTGAGAATCATCTTTACCAACATCTCTTATGCCAGTGACCTTAGCTTTGCTTCCATCTGCAAATCTTACAAATCCTGATTTTTTCGATTGCAGATTTCTGAACCACCTTCTTGATCTGGACATGTGTCTGGAACAGCTATTGTCCATGTACCATTTGTTTTCAGGTTCCATGTGCATCCTTAGGCATATCTGCAATGAATGCATTTTTCATTTTATGTACCCATAACTGGATGGATCCTCTGGAGTTAGTATAAAATGAGGACTGCCCAACTTTTCTAACATGCTTACTTTTCATAAAGCATTTGTCAGGTGGATGTTCCCTCTTAAAACAAATAGTATAGGGTGCTTTTCTTTTAGCTTTATGAAGAAAAGTTGATTTTCTTTTTTCATCAAGCTGTTCTTCATATCCCAGTCTGGCCTTTTAAAAATATGGTCTCTGACTACCAAGCATTAGATTAAGATTTCTTGATCCATTTACCATTTTTTCAAGATCAGTTTTGAGAAGCTTTGAAGTTCTTTCAGCTCAAAAATGATTTTTTGATTGTTTTCATTCGTATTTGCAACTTCAAATTCTAAGGCTATAAGTTTTACATTTAGAACCTTGTTTTCTTCTTTCATAACTTCCTTCTCTAGCCTTAGATTCTCAACTTTTGATTTAACAATTTTAAGTTCTAAAACAGTTTTTTGTTATGTTCATTTTTCAGACTGAGATAATGAGATGAAAGAGTTTTAGAGTCTTCAAGCAACTAAAGTGATAAAAGCTCATCATAAGAAAGATCAGAGTCAGAATATTTACCTCAGAGTCACGTTCAGGAGAATATCCTACCATGAAGCATAGATTTACAATATTCATTTCTTCTTAGTCTTTTGATTCTTCTTTTTCTTCATCTGATTCACTCCATGTCGCCAACATGCTTTTCTTTTTGGGGATGAATATTTTCTATGGACCTTTAGACTTTGGACATTTTGTTTTATAGTGTCCTTTTTCTCCATAACCATAGCATATGATGACTTCGGGTTTTGGCCTTCCTTTTCAGTCCTTTTTGAAATTGATTTTCTTCTTTTCTTCGCTTTTCCCTTTTAGAGTTTGGACATTTTTCTAACCATCATGGAGAGCTCATTTCCACCTTCACCATTTGTCTCTTCATCTATCTCATCTTCTTCATCAAAGATTTCAGCAACTTTCATTGCTTTAGCTTTGTTGATTTTTTGATGAGACGATTTCAAAGCCGTGGATTTGCTTATTTTACTGGGTCCTCTATGCATCTCAGAGAGCACCATTTCATGCATTTTTAGAGACCTAATAAGTGCATCCAAGCTAAGAGTTTAAAGGTCTTTTGCTTCAGTAATGGATATGACTTTGGGCAGTCATTTTGCAGGAAGACTTCTCAAGATCTTTCTAACCATTTCTGAGTTAGAATATCTTTTACCAAGACTTTTAAGCTGGTTTATAATATGCATAAACCTGGTAGTCATTTCATCAATATTTTCCAGATTAGTCATTTTGAACAGTTCTTATTGATGAACCAGCATGCTAATCTTTGTTTCCTTTACTTGATCAGTCCTTTCATGTAACATGTGAATTCTATCGCATATTTCTTTAGCCGTGTCACAAGCAATGATTTTGTCATATTCAGTCTTGCTTAGTACACACATAAGAAGGTATTTAGCTTTTGAGTTCAGTTGAGCTCTAGTTTTTTGCTGATCTATCCATCTACTTCTCGGGATTTCTCTAGATACTGAAGGTACATCATTAGTTCCTGGAGTTTCCTCCCTTGGAACACAGTCTCCTTCATGTATAATTTCCCACAAGTCAAGACTTGTGTATTTTATGAATAAATCCATTCTATCCCTCCAGTAAGCATTGTCTCCACTATCAAAGAAAGGTGGTCTATTGATAGAATGTCTTTCAGCCATGTGAATGTTGTTTTGGCCCATGAATACCACGAATCTTTACCTCTGCAAATGTTAGAATGCTTAACCCCTTAGAGGCCAAGCTCTAATACCATTTGTAAGCAAAAAGTCACACGAGAATGGAATAGTGTTTTTCCTTTTTCTGCCTTGACTGAAAATTTGAAAAACTGAACTTTAAAATGGTATCAAGATGAACTTGTAGCGCAACGGAAAATAACGTTAAGAACCTTGAGAAAGCTTGCTTCCTGAACTCGATTAAAAGGTAAGAAGAGATTTTTAAAAGCTTTAAACTTTAAATAAGAACAAAAAGGAACGAGATAAAGGAAAAAGAAAAAAATGAACACTGAAGGATTTATACTGGTTTGGCCAATCTTGCCTACATCCAGTTCTCAACCACCATTGAGTTCCACTACTTTTTTCCTCCAACTACAGAAAGAGTCAAGACAGTCTTTTCAGTAGCCTTCTTAAGCTTTAACAAATCGACTAGTAGTCACTTCTACTGTCTCACACCAAGTAGTTCTTTATCAGCCTTTTCAAGCTGAACTAAGCAGTCTTAAACTAGCTTCTCCAAGTTAAACTTGTGACTGGTAAGACTCAATTACTGTCATGTTGCAAGTAGTATTTAACAAGCTTCTTCAAGCTATCTCACACTAATCTCTTCTAGATCAAGGTTACCATGGTTACAAGTTTGGGTTGCTACTCAAACTCACCTTCACTCAAGATTTCTTTAGATATACATACAATGAAAAGATCTTCGGAATCTTGAGTGACTTCTTTCAAAAAAAATATTCTTCCTTAGAAGAACATATGAACAATGAAATGTTGAAAGAAGATTTTGTACAAGAAAATAATTTACAGTAAGTGATAAACTTGTTCAAACAGATGGAGAGAAAACTTAACAGCATTTTTGCACTTTGATCAATGTTAGTCACTTGTTCATGAAGAGTGCTACATCTCTATATATAGAGGTTTTCTTTGAGACTGTTGCCTTCAAATAGACCTTTAGGGACACATGATGATCATCTATTTTTGTCTTGGAAAGGAGATCTAGAAGAGCAGCCTTTCTGCTTTGTCAGATCAATCTCCAGAAGCTGTTGTGAGATAAAAAGGATTTTTGATGATCTTCAGAAGTTACCTCTTACTTTCTGAACCATGGTTTCTAAACACTTTTTTTAGAACATTTTAACAGTTGACTTTTGAAGACAAGAGAGATGATTTACCAGTTCTGACACTAGAATTTGACTTTTCACAAGCAATCTTGAAATTTGATTTTTAAATTTTCCCTCCTTCTGAGTGATGTAGAATTTACTATTTTGATGCGTGAACTTTCTGAAGCATGATATCTTTTCCTTGGTGATTAAAGAGTCTTCATAGCTTCAATCATTGTTCGTTTATGATATAAACTTTATGAACATAATGATTGATGGTGGTATGTCATCTGGTCTTCAGAGAATGCTTGATTTCTTTATGAAGGCGTACTTTCTGATATCCAATGCCATTTTCTGAAGTCTTTTTCTTTGATTTCTTGTAGCGTTGAAGCCTTCTATTGATCGTTAGCCATCAGAAGCTTGGATAATAATATAATTTCACTTCTTTAATATAACAGAACTTGTAACATATTTACACATATATAGTGAAACATATATGCACTCATTTCTATTATCCTTACGCTCGCTAATCGATGGAGCCTGTTAAATTCTTACAAGAAACTCAGAGAAAAACATTAGTCGTTCTTCAAAGTGTTTTCTTTGTCATTCAAAACACATGAGCGCAAGGATTCTGAAGCTAACATCATCTCTCTATGGTATGACCATTGGATTGGGGATAATACATTATGTGATGTTGTGGATTATATCCACATCGGTGATTCTATGTTTCAGGTACATGATCTCTGGGAGCATGGGAAATGGAAACTGGACAGGCTTGCTACTGCTATCACCCTTAATCTCCACGGCTTGATTGAAGATAAAGACATCCCTGATATGGGTACCTGTTCGGATTACTGGCTCTGGAGTGGCAACTGCTCTGGTGTTTATACGGCAGCTAATGGGTATAGATGGCTAACTCGGACTAGGTGGGACAAACCGGTGCACCCTTGGAACTGGATTTTTGGAAACTTAAAATTCTTGCTAAGATCCAATTCTTCTTATGGCTTTGTTTGCATCTATCCTTACCAACTAACAAGTTTAGACACCGTCGCCATCTTGCAGCCTCCCCCCTCTGTTCTCGGTGTTCCAGTGATGAAGAAGATATCCTTCACTGCCTTCGCGAATTGCTGCTTCTCCCGTCAACTCTGGGATAGGTTGGGTTTCACTCACTCAGTGAGTTTCACGAGTATGGATGTTCGGTCGTGGCTGGAAACTAATCTCAATAGCAAGTATAGTCACAAGTTTGTGGCTTCCATTTGGTGGTGTTGGTTATGGCAGAATAATATGATTTTGAGTGATGATGTATGGAACTTCTATCAAGTTGCCTTCCGAATTGATCTCTTAGCTTCAGATCTCATGTCTTCTTCCCCAGCCATACGAGTTGAGGCAGCCACTGCCCTTATTGAGGTTTGCTGGGTCAAACCAGATGTGGAGAGCATAAAAATTAATGTCGATGGGAGCTGTATAAACGATCCACGGTGGGCTGGCTTTGTGGTGTGTTGCACGATTGTTTGGGCAACTGGATTCACAAGTTTTTTGGCTTCCTTGGTGAAAGAGACATATTGTTTGCTGAATTGGTTACGATCAAGACTGGGCTCAGGGTAGCCTGGGAATTGGGCTATAAGAATATAATCCTTGAGACTGACTCTAAGGAGGCCTGGAGACTTCTTTGTGCACATCCTAGTACCTTTCATGTCTATAGCATTATTTTGGCTGATATTCGATATTTGGTGGCATTAGACTAGAATGTCTAGATGCTCCATGTTTTTCGGGAAGATAACTTCTGTGTTGACTTCCTAGCAAAATAGGGCTCTAACCAAGCTTATGCTCTCTGGACTTGGCACTCTCCTCCTGAAGGAATGCTCGAGCTGTTCGCTGCTGATAGTTCTGGCAATATTTATCTTAGTTTGTTGTTTTGGCTTTTTCCTCGTCTGTTCACCAAATATATATATATATATATATAATGAAATTTGAAATGTTTCTTATTTGATTTTAATTAATTTTACATACTTTAACCTTTTCATTATATGACTATTATAATTCAATTACATAAATTTTTAATATTATTTTTTAATTTATCAAAAATGAAGATCAAAGTATGACACACACAATCTATCAATTAAAATAGAGGTTAAAAATATACATTATACATTAATGGGAATATTTTGATAATTTTTAAAACAAGTTTAATTTCTATCAACTAAGAGTGTAAAATAAATTTACACTGTCAACCAATAAAAAACTCAAGATACACATGACTTTTGAAATATTGCAGATTAAGAGTCAAACTTGTTTTGCAATATGATAAAATGTGATTAGATGACTATGTGAAATGGTTTTACATTGTTAGTTTATCTTAAAAATCTTATAAATAAAAGCATGTGATTGTATAATAGTATAAAACTTTTTTACCTTAATATGCATCAAAATTGATCTCTATTTTCAAGACATTGCCTAAATTTGAATGTGGTGCCATAGTACTAAAGATATTGTAACCTAAAAAAAAAAGAAAAACTAAATGATGGATAAGGGAGAAGGAAAAAATGAAAAGGATAAAATAGGATAGGAGACATAAAACATGAGATATAGTATGGATTAGAATATGAGGAGTGATACACATACATCACCACACTTACACTACACATTTACATCAAGTTAAAAGTTGTAAACTTATGTATAAAATATTGTAAACCTATATGAAAAAGTTGTAAACCAATTTGCAAAAAGTTATAAACTAGTATGTTGTAAACCTGTGTATATTAGTTTACAACATTTTACATCTGGGTTTATAACTTTTTGCATATTGATTTACAACTTTTAACTTAGTGTAAGTATATGGTGTAAGTATAGTGGTGTATGTTTATCATTTCTCTTAGAATATTAGGAATAACCAAGACACCTATGTTTGTTGGGTCCTCCACTTTTTTTTCCATCCATCCATCCATTATGCTTAAGAAATTCATTTTTTTGTTTTAAGGATGATGACGTGTGTAATTCTCACACTTTACGAATATCATGCTCCTGTCATTCTTTCTCTTCTCATTTCTTGTTTCTTAGTCCATCATTGCCTATATATAACATTTCCTTTTACACACACATTCCATTTGGAGGAGAGAGAGAAACAAGAAGAGAAAAGCGGAGAAAAAAAGAGAGAAGAAAGAGAAAGAGTGTTGTGCGAGAGAGAGACCAGATGCCAAACTCTATTTTTACATTTTCACTTTCATGCTACCTCCTTCTCTTCCTTCTCTCTTCTTTCCCTTTCATCCTTCCTTCAATGCCTTGGTATGCTATACAGGGAAAAAAAATAAAAAGAGAATAAAAACATTCTTTTGAAATTGTTTGAATTATAGTATTATTACTGTTATTATTACGTGTATGATCGTATTGTCTAACTTGCATTATTGTGTCGATCAGTGTGGGTGCAGGGTTTTTATTCGGGGATATACATATATATATGTATATATATATTTAGTTTTGTGAATTTGGGATCACAAATATGACTAACAAAAGTGGTGAATTGGTTCAGGTAAAATATCTTACAAATTATATATACTCAGGATTTTCATGCAAAGATTCCTTGTTTAAAAGAGCTTGTGTAGTGATTTTTTTTTTAATGTTTTGAATACTAATTTGGAACGAGGGATTAGTAAGTTGTGTGTGTATGTGTGTGTGAATTGATAGGGATATGCTGGTGCTCCTCTTACCTCACTTTATATTTAATAATAATCTCATATGTTTATCTATTTGTTTTGTAGGGAAATACTGGTGCTCCTCTTACCTCTCTTGATCTGCAGGCTCAACCTCAGCCTCAACCAAGACCACCAGATCACCTACAGTCAAAGAGTGGCAAAAGCAGCACGGTAATTGTGTTTCTTTACAAATGTAGGAAAGGATCTAAGAATTTTATGTCAATTTTGATTGTTTCGGAGGCATGAGATGTGAATGTCTTCATTGCTTCCTATGTTGAACTTTTTCACATGACTGTTCAAATTTTTTACCAATTGTCCATGAATTTTAGTTGATAGCTAAGCGCATCTTCATTGAATTGACCTACATAATGAAGGAAGTGCAAATTAGAAATTAGTTTTCATTGCTATTAAATTTAGCTAGTTTGAATTGGGCACAATTTTCCAAATCACAGATGAGTTTACTCTTTGTTAGTTACTTACTACTGTTCAAATTTTTGTCATTATATCTCTTGCAGATTTTCAAGAGTGGGCCACTTTTCATATCTTCCATAGGTATGACTTACTCCTCTAGTTTGTGCCTTTGCTTTTGAGGAACAATTTTAATTTCCTTCTACTTTTACCCATGTCCAACCCATTGTCCTAATTACTTTAAAAGTTTTTTAAAAAATCACTCAATATTTAATTTGTTTTCCATGGTCATTAAATATGTTACACGTGTTGATGCTTTGCAACACATCTAAAGTGATTGTTGGATATTGAGGTTCCAATCACCCATGGTATTTTTTAAACAAAATCAAATTTAAAGAAGAAAAAACTTAGGTAATCATGGTAAACAATGTTATACCCCTAAGAAGAACCAACAAAAATTGGTCATCTAGAAATGAAGAGACCTTTGTAATGATCTTTGAAGTATAGGCAGAGAAGAATGCTCTATTCTAAACTGGTTTTAGATGAGTAGGACTTTAGGTACTAGATATGCTATTGATGAATTGAAATATTTTTCTCTTTGCTAATGCTTCTTATTATTTTAATCCTTATCAAATTTAATTGGAGTTTCTTTTACTATATATCATACTCAATTGCAAAAGATAAAATCAAACTCTTCCTAGAATGATTGGTTTTTGTGAACTCATTATTTATCACATAGTAAGAATTTCATGATGTGCAGGAATTGGATGGACATCTTGGAAGAAAAGGTGGTTTGTTTTAACGCATACTTCGCTTGTTTTCTTCAGAAGTGATCCAGTAAGTCATTTTGTTGTAATTTAGTTTATCCATCGTTTTCACCTGCTTTACTATCTGTATCATGTCCATGGTTGGTAATGTTTTTTTTACACCCTTCCTCTTGGAACAAATAACATGTTAACTAGTCATACAGTTCACTCACTTTGAGACTAAAGAGTAAAAATTAGTTTCTAAGTCTCATTTATCTTTTCATTAGTAGAGTTGAAAGTAAAACTCATAACTTCAAAAAATAACATACAGAATGGCTGAATTGCTTGAGTATGGCTATCAGAAGTATTAATTATATGCACAAAATAATACAATCAAGTGCTTTGATTCTATGAACCAAATAAATTCTAATCTCTTATTCTTTACTATATCGAATTTGTTAGCAATCTTTTAGCACTCATCTCAAGCTGGATCATATAAATTTTATTCACCATACTTGTTATATATGAAAAATACCTAAAGACTGCTAAGAGATTCAGCAAAAATATTAGCAAGCTAATTATTTGAGCTGATAAAAGTAGTTACTAAATCTCCATTTTTTATCTACTGTCTTACAAAATGATAATAAATTTTTGTGTTGGTCCTCTTGTGGAATAACAGAAAGGAAGCAAAACCAATATGTAAGAGTGTCTGACTATGACCAATAAGCTCTATCTTGCTTGGTTCACACAAGTAGAGTTTCTTGATTAATTGTTTCAGCTACATAAGCTTACTCATAATTGAACTTCAGTTTTCACTTTATATAAAGAACACAACATTCAGATGTAGAATATCTATTGAATGGTACCTGCCTTGGTTTCATCTATATATCATATAATATGAGTGTGATCTTTACATTTGTATAAAACGTCTCTTTTCCTATAGCACCCTTAATATATTGAGAACTCAAAGGTTGGGTCCCAATGACTTTCATATGATAGGATATATTTTTGGTGATTGTTAAGTAATTTAATTGGCCAATCATCCTATGATATATTCTTTATTTAGATAGTGGTTTTGCCTGATTTAGACTGAATTTGGAATTATCATCTATTGGTGTATTTGCTGGTTTGGAATCTTATGAGATGCAAATCTATGTATTTGTTTATGTCATTCCCGAGCTTAGGAATATCTCATATTTCCTTGATCCTTAGTCTAAAAAATGGCCAAACAATTTTAGTTTAAACTAAATAATATTTTAACAAAATCATTCATATACACTATCTAGGATATTGAAGTTTTTGCTAAGTATAGATGCCAGAGAGTTGAGTAGTTTACTTCACTACAAACTAGTGTTCTGAAAATTGGACTAGACTGGTTGATTCGACCGGTTGAATAAGGAACCAAACAGGGGGATGTTGACTTCTACCTTCCTAAAGGTCTCCAAGAGGTCCTTCTCCAACTCCAACTCATTAGGCCTCTTGGGTCTTGAAACTCGCTGTGGGAAGGGCAATGAAATGGGTCTTGTTACCTGTTCTTCTACTTCTTTTTGCTGGGGTGCAGGCTTATCTTGTTGCACCTCTGGTTGAGCTGTCTCATCCTCCTGACTCTCAACCACAATCTGTTTTGAAAGACCAGCAACCTTAGGTAGAACTGTATCAGACCTCAAAGTAATAGCAGATACGCTCCCCTTCAGGTTGGGAACTGTCTGTAAAGGAATGGTAGATGCACTTCCCTGCTGGGGTTGAGAATTCTCAAGCCTCACAATTTCATTCCTCATTTCTTGCATGGCTTGTTCATGTTTCCTCTATGTCTTAATCATCATCTTCATCATCTCCTGTCGTGGTGCTTCTGAAGGGGCAAGAGGTGTAGGTAGTGCTGGAGGTTGCTGGGGGCTGGGAAGCTATGGAATAGGTGGTGGATGGAATGTTGGCTAGTTATGCTGCTACCTCTGTTATGGTGGCACATACTTTCATTATTGCTGTTGAGGAGCACTGTTCCTAAAGTTAGGGTGATCTCTCCAGACGGGGTTGTAAGCATTGCTGTACGAATTGTACCCCTATTGTCCACCCTGATTTTGAGGCCTACCAGGAAATATGTTACCAGCTGCTACTGTGGTGGGATCTTCCTGCAACTGAGGACACATGTCTGAAATATGTGTCTCTAGGAACAAATGCCACACACTTGTACTGCCTTGATTGGAGGAGCTTGGTTTAGTGCAATTTGTTTCAGGAACTCTATAAGCTTGTCTAGTTTCTTCTCTACCTTGCTGCTCTCACATGA
Source organism: Dalbergia cochinchinensis (assembly GCA_031216125.1). Taxonomy (NCBI): domain Eukaryota; kingdom Viridiplantae; phylum Streptophyta; class Magnoliopsida; order Fabales; family Fabaceae; genus Dalbergia; species Dalbergia cochinchinensis. The sequence continues at coordinate 25,668,941 of CM062376.1, forward strand.
AAAAACTTCACCCACCTAACGGGTACTACTGCCAGCTCGAGACCTAAACTACTGGGAGTTTTCTGCCATGTTATCAATCAACAGTCTAGCTGCAGCAGGGGCCTTGTCAACTAAGGCACCCCCGTTGGTAGCTTCTATCATACTTCTCTCCATGACCAATAGCTACTTTGAAATCTGATGCTATAGATAGCTGGCACACAACCTCTTGAACCTCTTTCAGTACTCGTAAAGAGATTCACCCTGCAACTGCCGAATGCCACAAATGTCTTTTCTGATAGCGGCTGCTCTGGAAGCTGGGAAGAATTTTTCAAGGAGATGCGCTTCATGCCGGCCCAGCTGTCAACTGCCTATTGGGGATGCAGAAGAATCAGTCCTTGGCAGCTCCTTCAAGGGAAAATGAGAAGGCACTTAGCTTTATTTGCTCCTCCGTTACCCCTTGAGGCTTCATTGTCACACAGATAACATGGAACTGCTTCAGGTGTTTATGTGGGTCCTCCCCAGACAACCCATGGAACTTGGGTAGATAGTGCAGGAGTCCTGATTTCAACTCAAAATCACCTCCCTGTTTGGGGTAGACAATCCTTAACTGTTGATAATTCAAGTCTTGGGCAGCGAGCTCCTTCAAAATTCGGTTAACTTCTCCCATGTTACCTGAAACACTAACAGTAGGATCAAAAAGTTTAGGAAAATAAAAAGAAGAATTAGTAAGTTCCCTGGTTATATCAAAAAATGAGGGGTTGCCAGATAAATTAACTCTTTCCCTCACAGCCTTCCTAAGCCTTTTGGCAGTTTTCTCAATCTCCAGATTAATCGAAAATATAGCAAAATTAGGAAGGGAACAGGTCATAAAACTAAATTATCGCAACCAGCAAATACACCAAGAAACAAAGAAAAGATAAATAAAATTAAAATTTAAACTGATTTTTTTATTTATATAAAGAACGAACAGAAGTTAACAGACCAAAGAATAAAAATAAAATAAAATAAAATAAATAAAAAATGAAAATAAATAAATAACAAAAAGGAATCAATAACACCACTTCCCTAGAAACGACGCCAAAATTTGGTACAGATTGTCACTACTGGCAATAAATTAGAAAGTGTTTTAGTTATTGAAATGCACCAAAAATGCAGTGATGGCGCAATCTGGGTCATCTCACGTGGAAGCAATGTAATTGATTCTGAGCAATTGGAGGTCTGGAACTGTTGGAAAATAAATTAAGTTGAGAAAAAATTATAATGCAAAAGTTACTTGCACAAAGATTCCTTCAAATCAAGAATTGTTCTATCACCGGTTCAATCAAATAGATTCATGGTGGCGACTACCTACGTGAATTATGCCTTCGCACAAAAGACGACACAATTCTACATGCTTGCGTTAAAGGTTCAACTAACACAAGAACTACTGATTACAATCATGACCCTGTGAACTTATACTAGTTTAATTATCAATTGCAATAGTCTAAGTCCTAACGGAGTAAATTCTGACCCTTTACTAATTGGAAATAATCAAATCAATTGACCCAATTCCCCCAATTGTATTCAGATTATGCAAACAAATGAATACGCAATCAACAACTCTTAAAACATAGTCACAATAATCATTGCAATCAAAATTTAAAAGAGAAAACAATAGGGATGAAAAACCTGCCATGAACTAAATTTAAAATTGGGAACCTCAAAAATAATTCTGATCTTCATTTATCTCTGTGTGTGGTAAGAAAATTACTCCTCCATAGGGGGAGTATCACACTCGTAGTCTGATGAAAAAGCGGTAAATTACAACCCAAAAATTTCAATCTAAACACTGACTAAGAACTCCTAGAACCTTAGAGAAAGAAAGAGAATTTAGAGAGAGAAAATGAACATGGAAAAGCCTATAGACTGAAAGCTACGTTTTACGTCCTTTCTTTACAATTGGAAAATGAAGTTATAACTCAATGTCTTGCGATAGCATACAAAGACACGGAGTAACACAGAGAAAAACATCCCACTTATGACTGCTATAGCAGTTAGAGACCGCTATAGCGGTCCAGCCCCTTTGCACACACGCTACAGCCCAAACCATCCCTCAGGTGATCGCTATAGCAGTTGGAGACTGCTATAGCGGTCCTGCCTTGTATGGTTCTCATCCGGGGGTTTTGAGATCTTTTCCTAGCTTTGCTCACCAATAAGAAGATCCTGTTATTCAACAAAACTTACACAAAAAGGTTAATAGCACAGATAATTCCTAAGAACAATTATTTTCTTCCAAATGGTGTTAAAGGCTATGAAATCACTCAACAAAATAAAATGAGGACAAAGTCTAACTTCGCCAATTAAATACCACTTAAAAACAATTCAAACACAAAATATTTAGAGTTAGGATATAAAATAGGTGCATGAATGCAACCCATCACAACACAAAAGCCTTGAAAAGCTCTCTCTCCCTAACCCACGTCTCAATGTATTTCTTGTGATCGATGTATCAAGGTGTGCATAAGCATTCATTACTATGTCCATGTCAATTGAATAGCTAATTATACATCATATACAGACACAGATACCATCATGTACTTCTAACACAAAACCTAAAGAGAAATTGGCCAAGGTTAATAACCATACACCATCATCATATCGACCTAGGTCTTAAATACGAAAAATGGAGATGCATCAAATGAGGGAGTTGTTGTCACTATGTTTAGCTTGCAACCTAACCAAGTTTCCTTGGTTGGAGGGAATCACACTGTAGTCAGATTTTGTACTCGCTAATAGGCCCCTCTCTTTTTTTGTCTCTCCTTCTCTCTAGCCCTCTTCTCTTTCTCATTCTCTACAATACACTATCAATGTTATAACTCTCTTTTCATTCACATCAATTCTCTACTATCTTTCTAAACAATAATATCACCTTCGTTGATTGCCATATATGATAAACACCTATAATTGTGTTAAAATATATGGCAGTCGACCTAGTCGGTTCTACATTTGGAACAAAGGAAAAGTTATTATTACTAATAAGAAAAGTAGTCAAGCACTTTGCCTTATACCCTGAAGCCTATTATCTCATCATTAGATTCCCTACTTTCAAAATGTGGAGAATTTGTTACTATTTGCTTATTTTGGTATTGGTTGCTGCTTCTTTTCCATTCATAAATTCTTCTTTCCCTTCAAGAACCTCTCTTGATTCAACATTGAATAATCCACAAAAACAAGATCACGATTTCATCAACATGGATGGGATATTAACACTTTTCTTCCATTACCTGACCAAAGAAGGTCTCATGTGGAAAACACAAAATAAGGCCATTTTGTTGAGCAATGAAGAAGGGTTTCAAATTGTGATCGATTACAACATGGACCACATTCCCTTGATCGATTCAAAAAAACAAAACTCTTTATTAGATGACACTGTTGACTTTGTTTACACAACTAACTTCCCTGCTGCTTTGGAGTTCATAGATAGGACCTTGAGAACTGGTGGTGTCGCCATTGTGGTTTTGAAAGACAACCCTCCTGCTGTATTTTCCAAGCCCTCCAACTATAAGATCGTATACATGGGGTGCTTCAATCTGATCGATGTGGCAATGAAGAAAACTTCACAAAGAAAGCTATTAGGGTATTGTTGAAACTCCTTCTTACACATAGATTCTGTTATAATAATGGTATGATGGCTAGATTTTTTTTCAAAAACAAATTTTCAATCATGGAGGCTTCTACCATGGTGGCTTCAAACTTGGAGGCTTCTAGTATGGTGGCTTCAAACATGGAGGCTTCAAGCATGGTGGCTTCAATCTTCAACCATGGTGTGCACTCCAAGCTTTATAAATAGAGCTTGATTCATCAAGCTTGATACACCAACAATCCATTCCTCTCTTCCATTATTCGAAGTATTTAGGGAGTATTTTGTTTCTTTTGTTTTCTGTTTATATTGAGAGTTGACAGTATACACTGTTGGGTGTATTTGGGATTAGAGTGTTAAGTGGAGTGTGTTCACCTTTGTATCTCCATCATATTTCCATAGTGAATTATTTGGTTGTGGTCTTTGCCCATGGATGTAGGCTTTTAAGCCGAACCACATAAATTCCTAGTGTCATTTATTTTATGCTTCCATATATTTTATTTTGCACTACTCTGATCCCGTCATTTCACAACAAACTGGTATTAGAGCTTTTATATAGTCCTGGGCTAATTTGTTCAAAAATGTCTACTGCAAAATTTGATATTCAACAGTTTAATGGCTCATTAATTTTGGAATGTGGAAAGTCTACACGATGGCTGTTCTTGTACAGCAAGGTGTAAAAGTAGCACTTTCTGATAAGGAAAAGAAGCTCGAGACAATAAAGGAATCTGAATGGGAAGATGCCAATCAAAAGACTCTTTCTATTATTCGGTTATGCATTACAAACGATGTACTGCAGGAGGTCCTTTTAGAGAAAATAGCAAAATCGCTGTGGACCAAATTGGAGTCATTATATATGACTAAGATGGTGGCCAACCGTCTCGGTGTGTTGCAATGTCTGTACATGGTTCGTATGACAGAAAGGATATCAATCTGGTCTCATATAGCTGAGTTCACATCACTCGTTACAGACTTGAAAAATATGGACGAGATATTTTCAAGTGAGCAACATGCAATGATGTTGCTTTGTTCGTTACCTCTTTCATATAAGTACCTTCATGAGACACTCATATATGGTCGTGAAAGCCTCAAAATTAATGAGGTAAAATTTGCACTTTTAAGTTGCAACAACATGGAGCACGATACCGGCAGTCATGATAATACTGCATCTGGCTTGGTTGCCAGAAGGAGGTCAAAGGAGATTGGATCTAGTAGTAAAGGAATGTCTAGATCTAAGTCTAGATATTGTAAAGACAGGTATCAATATTGCAAGAAGGAAGGACACTGGAGAGCAGAATGTCCAAGGCTCAAAGACAAAAAAAAAAAAGATTTAAGTGATGCAACAAGTATAGCTGAAAGTACTGATAATGTTCTCATCGTATCAACCAGTTCAATTGGTGATACTTGGATACTTGATTCAGGTTGCTCCTACCATATTTTTCGGAATCGGGATTAGTTTACAACTTACCAGTCAATTGATGGTAGGGTTGTCCTTATGGGAAATGATATGCCCTGTAAGGTCATTGGCATTGGAATAGTCCAAATCAAGTTACATGATGGGATTGTGAGAACACTGACTGATGTTCGGTACATACCATACTTGAAGAAAAATCTCATATCCTTAGGTGTCTTCGATTCTCAAGGTTATAAGTATTCTGCTGAAGGTGGAGTTTTAAAAATCTCCTAAGATGCTCTTATTGTGATTAAAAGCAAGTTGGTCAGCGATCTTTATTTACTTCAAGGAAGTTCAGTTGTTGGTATTGTCTCAATGTCATCTACAACCAATTTAGATTTAGATACTACTTGTTTATGGCATATGCGGCTAGGACATATGAGTGAAACAGGAATGTCAATTTTGAGCAAGCGCGGCTTGCTAGGTGATCATAAAATTGGGAAGCTTGACTTTTGTGAACACTGTATCTACGGAAAGCAGACCAGAGTTAAGTTCAGCACTGCTATCCACAAGACTAAAGGCACAGTGGATTATATCCACTCTGACTTATGGGGCCCTGCACCTGTTTCGTCAAAAGGTAATGCTAGATACCTATTGACATTCATTGATGATTTCTTGAGAACGGTATAGGTTTATTTTCCGAAACATAAGAATGATGTGTTCCATACTTTCAAGAAATGGAAAGCGCTTATTGAGAACCAGACCGAAAAAAAAATCAAGCTCCTGCGAACAGATAATGGCTTAGAGTTCTGTGGAGGTCAATTCAACGAGTTTTGCAAAAATGAAGACATAGTAAGACATCATACTGTGCGAAAGACTCCGTAAAAAAATAGAGTAGTAGAATGTATAAACAGAAATCTTTTGGATAGGGCTCATTGTATGCTCTCTAATGCTAGTTTGCCTAATGAATTTTGGGCTGAAGCTATCAATATAGCTTGCTATTTGGTGAATTGGTCTCCATCAACTATGATCGATTTGAAGACTCTTATTGAGGTATGGTCCGGTACTCCTGCTGATTATTTGAATTTGAGAATTTTTGATTGTCTTACATATGCTCATATTGATGATGGAAAGCTTGAGCTAAGGGCACTAAAATGCACATTTCTCGGATATGAAACTAAGGTGAAAGGTTATAGATTATGGTGCACAGAACCTAAGTCATCCAAATTCATAATCAGCAGAGATGTCAAGTTCAATGAATCATCCATGCTTCATCCAAAACTGGAGGTTGGTGATGCAACAAAAGACCAAGATGCTAGCAGGCAGGTGGAATTTGAAGCTGAACCACCAGAGCAGATGGAAGAAGATGTGTCTGATCAACCCATTCAAGAAAAAGAACAAGATATTGTTGATGTTGTAGATGCAAGACAACAATTGCAGCATTATAGCCTCACTAGAGACAGAGAAAAGAGGCAAATAAAACCACCACAGAAGTATGATTATGCAGACATAGTCTTTTTTGCATTATCAGTAGCTAAGGATATGGAATTAGAAGATCCCACCACATATCACGAGGCTATCTCAAGTGAAGAGTCTAGACAATGGATTGCTGCAATAAGTGAAGAGATAGAGTCTCTTAATAATAACCAGACTTGGGAACTGGGGAAACTACCTAAAGGAAATAAAGTTGTTAGCTGCAAATAGATCTTTAAGAAAAATGAAGGATCCCCTAGAGTTAAACCGGTTAGGTACAAAGCACGTTTAGTTGTAAAAGGTTTTAGCCAAACGGAAAGAATAGACTTCAATGAAGTATTCTCTCCTGTTGTGAGACATAGCTCCATTCATGTATTGCTTGCTATGGTTGCACTGTTTGACTTAGAGCTTGAATAGCTCGATGTCAAGACAACTTTTCTTCATGGTAAACTTGAAGAACAGATCTATATGCAGCAACCAGAAGGTTCCATTGTTCAAGGTAAGGAGGATCATGTATATCTCTAAAAGAAGTCATTATATGGCTTAAAGCTCTCCTCGCCAGTAGTATAAGAGATTTGATACTTTCATGTTAGGCCATGGTTACTCAATGAGTGACTATGACTGTTGTGTTAACCACAGAAAGCTCTCAGATGATTCATTTGTCTATTTGTTGCTCTATGTTGATGACATGCTCATTGCTGCTAAGAGAATGTCTGAGATCAAGAAGCTGAAGAAGCAATTGAGTGGTAAATTTGAAATGAAAGACTTTGGTGCAGCTAAGAAGATCATGGGCATGGAAATTCATAGGGATCGTCGTGTTGGCAAATTATATTTGTCTCAAAAAAAGTATATTGAAAAAATACTTGTGCGTTTTGGAATACAAGATGCAAAGCCTGTGAATACTCCATTGGCAGCCCATTACATTCACCACAGTTTGTTGAAAAGGAGAAACAAATGTCACATGTTCCCTATGCTATGCAATTGGAAGCATAATGTATGCTATGGTATGCACTCGACCAGATATTTCACATGTTGTTAATATTGTTAGCAGATATATGAGGCATCCTGGCAAGATTCATTGGCAGACAGTGAAATGGATACTTTGATATCTTCAAGGTACTATCGATGTTGGCTTAGTATATGACAGAAGTTCTAACACCTGTGGTAGTGTTATTGGTTATATTGACTTTGATTATGCTGGAGATGTTAACAAAAGGAGGTCTTTGACTGGATATGTCTTCATGCTCTCAAGTAGTGCAATTAGTTAGAAAGCGACTTTATAGTATACCATTGCATTATCCACTACAGAAGCCGAAAACATGGTAGCAACAGAAGCGATGAAGGAAGCCATTCGACTTAGAAGTTTGGTAGGCAGTTTGGGCTTTGACCAAAATGTTATAACTATTTATTGTGACAGCTAAAGTGCTATACATTTGACCAAAAATTAAATGTATCATGAAAGAACCAAACACATTGACGTTAGATATCACTTTATTTGGGAGATTATTTCTCAAGGTGCCATTGCAATGAAGAAGATTGGTACCTTAGATAATCGAGCTGACATGTTGACAAAGTCAATCACTATTGCTAGGTTCAAGCATTGCTTGGACTTAGTTGGTATTCACAATATGTGAGTCTGCCCCTATGGGCACATTGAAGAAGACGACTTCAGAAATTTGAAACTTGATGAAAATCAAGCCAAGGTGGAGATTTGTTATAATAATGGTATGATGAACAAATTTTCAATCATGGTTCTACCATGGTGGCTTGCTTCAAACATGGTGGCTTCAATCTTCAACCATGGTGTGCACTCCAAGCTCTATAAATAGAGCTTGATTCATTAAGTTTGATACACCAACAATCCATTCCTTTCTTCCATTATTCTAAGTATTTAGAGAGTATTTTATTTCCTTTGTTTTCTCTTTATATTGAGAGTTGAGAGTATACACTTGTGAGAGAAACATTGTAAGGTATTCTAGGTGTATTTAGGATTAAAGTGTTAAGTGGAGTGTGTTCGCCTTTCTATCTCCATCATATTTTCATAGTGAATTATTTGGTTATCGCCTTTGCCTGTGGACGTAGGCTTTTAAGCTGAATCATATAAATTTCTAGTGTCATTTATTTTACGCTTCCACATATTTTATTTTGCGCTGCTCTAATCCCGTCATTTCACAACAGATTCAAATATTCCTTATTTCTCTATTTGAGTTAGAAATTTTTCTAAAATCTCATTCACATCTAAGTCATTATCACAAGAGAAATAGTCCACGGTCACAATATTTTCAAAATTTATTTGTTACAATAATGTGGTATTGTGGTATAAATATATGTATTGATTTTTTAATAATTTTTTGTGTTCTGATGAGAGCAAGTCATCTTATTATTTCTCTTATCCATTAGTTGCGCATGCATGGTATATCAGTCTTTTTTCTCAACCACACTTTTGTAGGTCAAATTTTTTTCTTAGTAAGTACTACAAAGCTTATATGACATGTATTAATAGATTAGAGTAAGAGCAGTGACTTGTTCTTTTTGCAAATAAGATTTTTTTTCTTCATATTTAGATGAATAAGTAGATTATATTACTTAATTTCATCTAACAAGTGTAATATTACTTCTATTAAAGTTCTTGTTCTAATATTTATACACATAATCAATCAATCTTTGAAAAATTGTAACTAATTTAGCTCAACTATTATTATTACAATTCTTATCAGGTATGCATGCATCAGATGCAAAGAAAGCTGCATTGCAGAACCTTGAAGACGTGCTTCTTGAGCCACCACGTGCAGCTTCAGGGAAGTCAAAGGTTTACCTGAAGCGCACTAGGTACCTGCCAAACTTGATGGGAGACTCACTTGAGGGGTACCCTCGTCGAGTTTTCATCGATGTGGGGCTGCCCAAGAAAAATGAAGGGAGTGGAACCGTTTGGCTCCACAAGAACTACCCTACGAGGAATAAGAATTTTGAGATGTACAAGATCGAGATCGTGAGTGAGTGGTCTTTAGGCAAAGGGGTGCCCCAAATAGAGATGTCTGATTAGTTGAGGAAGAATGTGAAGGACGAAGAATATTTAGTGGTGAAAGCGGAGGCCGAAGTGGTGGATGAGCTTTCTTGAAATGCAAGCCACATTCATCAACACAAGGTCAAAAGCAGGGGAATGAAGGAAACAATAGGAGGAGCAGTAGGGCTTATTGGGAGTTCTTGGCACTATATGGAAAGTTAAGAGACGAAAGTGTGGCGGTGCACCAATGGTGGGGTTAGACGCAAAATTAAAAATAAAAATATGCTAGCGAGTCAGAATTTTTTTTTTTCCGAAATTAGTTTTCTAGAATAATGTGACATATTTATTGATTCTTTGATAAATAAGGGGTCGTACTGGTATATTGTATCCAATAATTATCCATTTTTTTTGTTTAAAATTCTAACAATATCTTCTGGTTATATAGCATTATTTCTTGACACATAAAAAGAAGTGTTATATGTGTTGTTCAATTTGTGTTTGACAAAGAGTTACTGTTGCATATAAAGAGAAAGGGGTGTTTGTTACCATTTACCAAGTTAAGGCTTCAGAGAGTTAGAAAGATTGAGAGTTGAGTGTGACCTAGAGCAAAAGAGCCAAAGAACTTTTCTATGTTTTCGTAATTTTTCTTCTTTTTTATTTTGCGTGTTGTGTTTTGAGATCTTTAATTATTATTTGTATTTTATGTCTATGTCCTGGACGCTATGGAAGTCGCTGTTGCTGGGAATTTCGAAAGGATCATAAAAACTGTAATAACCTTCACAATGATACAATTGAGGGATGTATTCAACAAGAGGGGTAAAATATGTGTAAAATGTAAGAATCGAATGAATGTTACTACTTTCCTTTCTTTCTTGGTTTTTGTCAAGTTCAGATCATAATATGTGTGATCTGATGGTTTGAATTTCAATCCTACTCTACTCCTATGTTACGTGCATACATTGCAGAGTAAAAAGTTAAAATTGCAACATCTTTTCTTTTAGAAACACATGTACCTTGGCATGACTTTTAACTATTACTGCAAGCTAATAAATGAGACCGTGACAATGAATATATTGAATGGCATTTTTGAGTGACGATGTGAAAAAAATAGCATTTATGCTCTTTGGTCCTATACATGATCTTGATGGTTATGCCATAGGGGTTAACTTGTGGACATGTTATTGAAGACTCTACCTAACATGACCAACTGAGTGATAACGGTATGTTGTGGGCAAGTACAATGAGAAGTGTTGCAGCTTGTACCTGATGCAGATATTGCTATTATTTAGCTATGTAATCTCCTCATGTAAAATTGGCCTCTAATTCACATGGAGGATTATTAGGAGTTGTTTTGACATTGATTAAGTATAGGTAAGCTATATATTTAGATGATATTTTATATTTTCATTAGAGAGCCTTAGAACTTTGACTAATATTTTGTGGTTGAGACTATTGTTCTGTTATTCTACGTCTTCATTTCCTTTATGGTAGTGAATAATAATTATAAAAAAAAAAAAACTATTACTGCAGGAATCAAATGCTTGTATTGGAGAGCTTTGCACTGTGATCTCTATAAATAGAGCGTGTGATCGAAGCTCTTGGCACCAACAATCAAACCATCTCCTTATTTCAGTGCGACAAAGAAGAGTTATTTGGCTTTTGTAAATTATTCTCGTTATTGAGTTGTGAATACATACCAATAAGAAAATACTAATAGGTATTTGGGTATATTTAGGATTTGGGATTTAAATAGAGTGTGTCTACCTTTTATATCTTTATTATATTTTCATTATAAAATATCTTATAGTCATTTTTATCCGTGGACATAGAGTTTAAGCCAAACCACGTTACTTCCTAGTATCATTTATTCTGCACTTTCACATATATATTTATTTTATGCTATTCTGGTTGTGTGTTTTTATGGACTTGTTATTTCACAACAGAATGTGTGTATATTTATATTTTTTTCGATAAAAGATGTTTTATATATATAATCATTTTGACGAGCAACATAGTTAAGTTTCTCTGGAACATTTTAATACTAGGCTCAAAATCATACTAAGCATAAGGCAAATGCTAAAATGTAATCCGATTCCTTATGATAAATTATTTGCAAATTTTATACAGCATTGGCTGATAATAATAAAAATGAACTTTTTTGTTCAATTTGGATCTAATATATATGCTTGGATTTGTAACTGTCTTTGAGCCTTTTTATTAATGAAATTTCTTCTTTTCCATAAAAAACAATAAAAATGAATGAAATAACAAAAACATTGATAAATGTGCAGAAAAAATGAATTAATTCTCATACATCACCGATATAAAATATCTTTATATTATCAATCAATAAAAAGTTGACAGCTCATGTATTTTGTGCAATTTTTTTAAAGTTTAAATTAGATATGATTTCATAATAGATATGACAATTTTTTATTACTTAACAATATAAAAATGATTACACCATGGGTGCATAGCAATTACACTAAAGAAGAAAAAAAACTACTTCTACCAAAACTAAGTGTGCAAATTAAAGTACGAATCATATCAAGCACCAAATATTATTACACCTACACAATCAAATGGAACATTGTAATTATGAGTGACATATGACGTGATTTAAGAGAACGCGAGACTATCCAATTTATTATTTTATTATAAAAAAATGGCTAGACTCCCCCAACATAATAACACGAGAAAATAGCATCACAAACCCGACTTCCAAATTTTTGATAAGGCATGAGCCACTTAATTCAATGTCATTTGGGGAGAAAATCCAAACATTCCCACTTTTATATATTAAATTATTAATAGATTCTTCGACAATGTATTTCATTCTCAATATATCTTTGAAAGTCCAGATTAAGTGACATGGCAGGAGGGATCGGAACTTCTCCCGAAAAGCATGAGCAACCCAATAAACCTACGAGGGATTTAAAATCAAGCTGGGTAGCTAGTTACAAAGCTCACGGGCGATGCCAACCTTATTATGAGCCGTATCAAACAGTATCCTAAGGTTCTGTTGCTGCAAGTTGGCAATGACATTCAACACCGAGTTCACGTTGTTGGGCGCCGCCGCCATGGCCAAACAAGCCAGCGACCCCGAGCTACTGTGTATGAGGCTGTTCTCCAATGGCAACTTGAGGTCCAAACCCTCAAAATGCAGCGTCACAAACGGTGCCAGCTTCTCATACGTCTTCACAAAGCACGTGTCAAATGCCCCCAAACTAGAGAAAGGCCCTCCCACCTGAGATGAAAATTTGTTTGTGTGACTTCACATTTGTTTTTTCACATGAATTTCGTATTAAGAAATATTTATAATCAATGTGATAATCAGTTCTTATGATAAAAATGATCAATTACGTACAAATTTTTGAGCGTATACATATATTATAAATAATGTAAGAAGAATTATTAATATAAATATTGCTTATAATATATATGCATATATATATATATATATATATATATATATATATATATATATATTATCAATTGAGAATTTATACCAAGTGAAACCCTAATTTGCTTCTATATCAATTTAGAGTCACTTGTACTTTTATTCTTAAACTTTAATAATGGACTAAAACCCTAATCTCGTCTCCGAGAAATATTGTGGGGTTAAATTAGGCCTTACAATTTAAAAACTTTTACATGATTCCTCATTTTTTCAGAAAAAAAAAAAGATATATTAATCCGTAGTTAACTTGTCACTCTAGCACTAGCTAAAAAGCACACATTGACCTACCTGTAAATTATTGATCAAACCTTCTGTTGTGTTTCCATAGTGACTTATTACTAATCTCTCTCGTCAAAACAATCATATTTTGATATTTTTCTTTATTAGTCATGCTCATATATTCTTGGACCTATGAAATTTCTCATTCTCACATTCCTTATTCATTGCCACACATCTTAAACCAAAACGAGGTTGTTATTTGGTGTTATTAATTATGGAGTTTAACATAGCTACATCATTAATTAACGATCACGTGTGCTTTGATTAAATATTAGAATGACAAGTTAGTATAAGGATTACTGTGTCTTCTTATGTGTTATGTGATCTGTTTGGAGGAGTATTATGTCTCCCACAATAGTTATCAGAGTCAAATTTGAGCTCTTACTCTTAAAAATGTATAACATTATCCCAAAATTTAATAACTTTAGATTTTTCATAATTTTGTCAATTTTTCAATTATAAAAATTGTGTATAAATTTCAAACTTAAAGTACACTAAAATTTAAGTTAGAGGAGATAATAGAACAATAATTGTGTGATTGAGTTTGATAATATTTATGAATTTAATTTATAAACATTATCAGCATAAAAAAAGATTTACATATATATCCAACTATGTGTTATAACATTAGTAAAAGAGTTAAATTTAATTATCTATTATCTTGAAAATCTTTATAAATAAAAGCATATAATTAAGCAACAAAATGATCAACAAAATTAAAATCAACTCTTATTAATAAATGAAAACTTAGAGAGGAAGATCAAAATACATATTTTAACTTTTCGGAATTAAATCCTCATAATTGGAGCACCTAAATATGTTTCTAGTTCAAAATATTAATGACGTGTATAAAACACTTCTTGAATATTATATAAATTCCAATTCAACATACCACTGTGAAAATAAGTTTTTATAGTTGATTATTAAGAGCATGCACCAATAGAATACTTATGGATAAATTGAAGTTGTTTCTTTGGCAATCGTTTAATTGAGCATAACGAGACTGCTTATTCACCTGTTTCCTGAACTCGTCCCTGATGGCATTGTAAACCGGTTGCACGAACCGGGTTATAACTGTACCCGTATCAATGATTGTACCGGACCCTCTATTCGGGTCAAACGCCAGAAACTCGCTGCGCAAAGGGACCCGAACCGGCCCCACAGTAACTCCCGTTAGGTTCACATAATAAAGCGACGGGCGGCGCGGGTTTCGCAAAAGCGGCGTGGTTCGGATCCTCCTGGGCTGACCCGAGGGCCCAAGTTTGAGCGACCCGGAAAAATAGTACGATTTGAAACTCGGGAGACAGTAAGAGAACACGCCCGAGTAAAGCCGCCCGGGTTGTGACATCAGCGACAAGGGCCCGCGGCCCAAGCCCAATAACCCTTGGGCGGGAACCGACCCGCCAGAAACCGCGTTAACACACCCGAACGCGTACTTAGCGATGGTTTCCCTCCCCAGAGTGAGCGAGTCTTGGACGAGCGTGGCGGAGAAAGTGGAGCCACCGTATGTCTGGTTGAAGGAGCACGCGGCTGGGGCATGGCCGGTGGCGGGGCATGGGAGTCCGCCGCGGACCTGGGCACATCTAGCGACTAAGCAGTCAAGTGAGCCGCCGTAAGTGGCGGAGGCTTTTGGGGAGAATGCGGGGGCAGTGGACGGGCAGCCGGTGCAACCGGTGCATGGGACCCAGGCCTCGTCGGTGCTGGTGTCAAGGACCATGAACATGAGCTGGCCCGGGGTGCCGAGTCGGGCCCGAACCACGTAGCTGCCGATGTTGAAGGCCTGGCCTGAGGCGATCGGGGCTGAGGAGACGGGCTTTCTTCGGGCCCAGAGGGAGGATAGATAGATGAGGCGGGCCGGGTCGTCCTTGGAGGCCATGGTGATGATTGTGTCGGCCCATGGGCCGGTGTTGGGTGGGTTGGGCTGGAATGGGGAGCATTTGCCGTAGATGGGGATGACGGTGAGGTCTGTGTTGTTGGGCTGGGACGCACATGCATCAAGGGCAGCACTGGTTGTGAAGGAGAATGAGAGGTAATAAGCTGTTATTGAGAGGAAAAGTGTTAAGGTGGTGGTGAACCTGGCACCCATGTTTGGGGTCGTGCTTGGTCAGAATGGTGGTGGATAGAAGGAGGTGGAAGTGTGCATGCATGGCGGGGTGAGGGCTCTTTAATACATGCCATGGCGAGGGTGGTTTGGTAATTTACTTACCATATATATATATATTCTGAATGTATGTATGTATCCTTCGAGTTTTTCACCCTATTACGTATCATCTATAAAAATAAAATTGAAATTATTGAAGCATAGTACTAATTTGTTTTATTCACGGAATTAAAATTATTGTCGCATGGCTAAGGTGTTAAGATTGAAACTTTAACGTGAAAAAGATAGGGCTTCAAGAATTGAAAAAATTACTGGAAAAAACTTTTAAGTGATTCTGGAGCAATATACTGTTGGTCTAATTTGTAGTGTCTGGCGCGTCAATTTTATGGGTCACTCTTATTTGTTTTTAACTATCAATTTTCATTTTTAATTTCTAGAGGTGAAGAGGTACATATATTAGAGAGCAAGAGATCAAAATTGGGCTTAACCACTTAAGCTAAAAACTGATCTAAATGTGCAACTTACATATTACAAATGAGTAGTGTTATTTGAATATCCAAAAATAAATATTTATTCGGATATCAATTTTATAATCATTAAACATGATAGTAATCCTCATATATCTCATTCATTCATCATATTTAGTAATTATAAAACGAGTTTCTTAATAAATACTCACTTTTAGAATATTCAAACAACATTTTTGTACAGCGAATACAAGTGAGGTTAGTGCCTAAACTATGCCCCTAGTTTTTATCTCGTTGCATTACAGTGTCATTGTTTGGAATCATCGGGACATTTAGCCCAGCTGTGAGACTGAGAACGAGGCGTGTGGTGTTGGCGGATAAGAACTACACGAGGGTTAGAAGGACTGCGCTTGTGAACAGTTTGCGGGGATTATTATAACAAAAGTGTTATCCTAACACTAAAAAAATAAATATTTATTGGAATACATACTTAATAATTATTGGATATGATAATAAATTTTACACACTCTACCTATTATATCACATCTAATAATTATTAACTATGTATTCTAATAGATATCTATATTTTAAGTGTTTAAATAGTACCACTCTTATTATAAATGGACACGCCTAGGCCGTAGATATTTGTCCGTGGCCGTGCATGAGGTGCGGTCGGTCACGGGCATTCACTTGAACCCTTCTTTTATGTAGTTCATTGCATGGGCCACACATTCAGATCCGCAAAACCAGTTGTCAGTTTACAATTACTCCGTATATTCCAACTTAATTTCCTCTTTCATTTTTTTCAGACATTTATAAATCAATATATGTTGATGCAATTAATATATTATGATATGAATTATATCAAGATATATTAATTTAAGAATATACCTAAAAGATGAAAGAAACAATTAATTTAGAACGGAGTGAGTATGACTTATAACACTACTTCACTTCATTTATACTACTTCTCTTTTTTAATAAATGTCCATATTTATTTATGCATATGTATCAAGAAAATGATTGTGTGAATATAATATTAGATAAATTTAAGTATATTTTATAATACTATCTTTATCACCTACTTCAATTTATTCTCTCTTATATTTAATCTATCCATTAACTTTTTCTCTTGTAAGGATATTGAGGAAAAACTAATTAATATTATCTAGAATTATTAAACTGACAGATAATAATAAAATAATAAATTTTTATAAATGGATATTTATTAAAAAATTGAGGCAATAATTGTTTTTTATTTAGGATTTTAGCACATAAGACTTCATTAAAAGTGCACAAACACACACACAAGTTTATGTTGACAAAATTGTACTTTTAGGAAATTGTGAAATAATTATTATGAGTGTGTGAAAGAGAATACACGCAGGAACAATAAAAGTGGAAAAATGTTTCATGATTTTCTTTTTCTAAAAATTAAAGACAACTATAAGTGAGCGGAGGAAGTAGCAAACAACTTACTTAATTAAGCTATCTTTTAATCGTGGGAATGGAGTGAAATAAAACAAAGTTGTGATGGAATATTAATTCATTTTATTTAATTCATCCAATATCCTATTAATAATTTTTTCTCCTTTAATTTTGAATTTTTGATGCAATAGAATAAAATAGATTTATAGTTGATTCGGTTTAGATTCTCTTTAAAGGCAGTTGGCATTTAGTAGAAGGAAGCCTCTACTTCTTTTGAAGAAAGATAAATTGAAAATCATGTTTTCACATCGCAGTAATAAGTATGGTCACGTTAGCAATATTTTTCCTGCAATTTTAATTTTTGCTGCACAGTCATAAATAGCGACCATAGCCACACTTTAAAACCATGATAACACAATTGGGAAAGCAAACAATCATAAGAACCCAGGCAGCTTGATAATTTTAGCTCTAGCTAATTCATTTTCTTCCATTCTTCACTTCTATATTAAGCAAGTCTCTTTCTAGCCAAATATTGTGAACTAAATTTTCCCCTCCAGTTGTCCTTTTTAGCAGTATATTTCATGCTTCCGTGTTCAACGGATCGCATTCAGAGTTGGACTTGAACAAAACAAGCGGAAAATACTAGCTAGGAATCCAAAGAATTGCTACGTACATTGATTTCCATGCATTGGCAAAAGGAAAATTTTAAGGCTAGCTTGATTTGAGTTTCTAGTTTTCAGTTTTCATTTTCAGTTTTTCAAATTTTGTAAAGGGAATACTAAAATTTTTTAAAACTATAAATTTTAATTTTTAGTTTTCATTTCCAATTTTCAGTATTTTTTTCCCAAAATCCTGAAAAATTGAAAACTGAAAATTAAAACCAAACTCTTAAACGTTCATTATACCTTGCATTTCTAATGTACTACGAACTCTTAAACCTTAGCTTAAAAAAAGAACAAATTATTCTTGAAGAGCCCCACCAGAGCTACCACACATTCACGAGATTACATTGCATAGTTTAGTATTGTCAAGCATTTATTGGATTTTCCAATTATAGTATCTCATGTCCCTTAGAGGAAAGACCATAACGAATCCAGTTTCTAGCATCTTTCCTTTTCATGGAAAATTATGAAGGTCCTTGGTGCATTACTTTTTAAGTGTTTACATACTTTCTTTTTTATATAGGAATATTGCTCTTATAACAGGACTTTTAGGAAGAAAAAAAAATGCTCAATTCCTACGTTAATTTTTCCACACAAGAAATTAATTAACTAACCATGACATTTCTAAATTTCCTTATCATAAAACATATGAATATAAATTGTTAATACTCTAAAATTGCATATAGCCGATGGTAGATAATTGCAGAGAAGAAATAGCCAAATAAGACAATAATTAAGAGACAAATTTAGCCGACAGCTGAGAGTAATCAGCCCATGATTATGTGATGATCAACAAATCTGTTGTTGAAGAAAGTTCAGCTCAAAGTAACAACTAAAAGAAGTTAAAAACTCTTGACCTGACTTTCATTGGCAGTTGGTTGAAATCCAAGTATCAGAATGACTATTATTTTACTGTTTAGATATTGTTTCAGCTACTTTATCATTTTTGCATGGTCAAATTTAAATGAGTACATTATTATTATTATTAGTAGCAGTAGTAGTAGTAGTAGTTAAGGCTCTAATGAGGCCTAGTCACCTGTACAAAGCGTTGTTCATAAGGACATTAGTCATTAGCCAATGGAATGAGTCTGTTGTTAAACCTTATTGGTTGTGACATTTTGCCACCCACAAACCACTTTTGGACACTGATTGAAGAAGAAATGTGCTTCAACAGTTGGAAAAATAATTTTAACCAAGTCTACAATTGTTTCTAGAAAAATAGGAACAGTTGAGAAAGACTATTTCTGGTTCAAGAAGTGGAGGAATGGTTAAAGCACAATTCTAGAAGCAGGTTACAGCAGGAAGTGAGAATTGCTTTTGACATATAATGGGATACGTGGCAAAACCGTCAGTGAATGACTATTATTGTAGACTAAGTTTTCTTCAAAAGCATCCCAGAAATTACATAGCTGGATGTATGACTAAACATCCATGACAGTTTGTTCTAGTGGTTTTGTCTTTATTGCCATAAACTCAGAAGCAATTGACAGAAATAATTTGATTTTCTATTGTAAAGCAGGACATCTCCTTATCTATATCAGTAAATGCACACTCTTTTTTTTTTTTTTTTTAGGAAAGAGTGTGTCAGCAAACAAACTCGTTTGAATACAAAGTTGGGGGTAAGAATTAGCATTTTTCAACCTTATGTTGCTGTTTTGGTGTTTTAGACAATCCATACTTATATATTTTTAATGGTGTTTGGTGTAATTTGTGGCAATTTTTAATTATATATTTTCAATTTGAGATGGCAATTTTTGATTGGGAGATAGACAAGGGGACACTAAAATAGAACATGAGATTTTATCACCTTCATATAGCTTATCTCCCAATCAGAAGCTGCCAGGTATAAAATCATGGGTAGTTTTAAAATAGTTGGTTTTAGAAAAAATATAGGCAATGTCATGTAACTATACAAGTGGCAACTTTTGATTAGATGGACAAGAAAGAAGATAAAGAAATGGTACAAAGATTTTCTAAGCCCTCTCTTAGGATTGAATTCCTCTGTTTTCTTTTTCCTTCTCCATTAGAAAGTTGTTATATGTAAAATCATGGGTGGCTTTCTTTTGGGAAAAAAAAAATGGTATGGGCAAAATTGTGTGTTGTAAAGATAACAGGTGTGATTTGTGGGTAGGAAAGGGACCAAAAGAAAAATATGACAGAGAGAATTTCGGTTCCTCCGCATTTTTATATGAAAGATGCGTAGCTCAAAGTTCGGCTCCAGTGAGAACTACAGTATGCTGTGGAATCTATGCATGCTACCAGAAGTTCATTTGTTAAGGTGCAAAAGCTCAGTCTGTATGAAGTAGTTTCAATGATTTACAATTGTATTAGGAGATGAATCAGATTCATTTGTATAGGCTTGGAAGATCTTAGTGTTATAATTTGACAAACAATTTGAAAGTTTATTTGTGCTGCAAACACTAATGGTGCAAGTTGTGATTGAAAATGTGAACAGTAATGAGTAGGTATGAGTTATCCAGTTCAATCAACTAGCCAAGCCATAGAAAATCTCTCTAGTTTTCACAAGATGTGTTGGCCAGTCACACTAGAAACAATTCGCACCACACAAAGAAAATGGAAGTGCTACAAAAGCTAGTCATCAAATAAAATATTTAACCATCTGAATTTCTTTCTGCTTGAAACCACATTTCTCGTAGAAGGCCTTGTTGTCAAGGCTGCAATCAAGAATGACCTTATAACACCCCACTGACCGAGCATGATCTGTGAGGAAGTTGATCATCTTCTTTCCCAGTTGCTTTCCCCGGGTGCTAGAATCCACAACAACATCCTCAATGTGTCCCACCTTGCCACAGTTTCTCAGAAACTTCTTCTCAATGAACACACTCCCTGTTGCGATGATCTTTGCAGAAACTTCATCTTCGATGATACAGATAACATGGTCATCTCCAAGGGAACTCAGCTCATGAAATCTATCCTCGAATTCCTTGTCAGAGACAGAGTCACAGACACTAAGTTGTTGCAGTAGCTCTATAAAACCTTTGGCCTTGTCTGAGATCTCTAATTTTCGTACTCTATACTTTTGTTCCTCATTATGTGAATCAATGGATTGCATCTTCTCCAGTGCTACTTATGTACTTGTCAAAGTGGTTACCTGGAAACATCCATACAAACCAACAAGCACCGATGTAATAATCATTAGTACAGATTGCAGGCTTTTATCAAGAAAAAGAATCTGCCAAATTATATAAATCAACAGAGATAAACATTAAGCGGAGTGGCAGGTAGCTGATTTCTGACTACTGAAGTATTAATTTATCATATCCATGCATTCCTTAAAAACTCCAAATCCCAACTTTGTAGAGGTATTGTGCTTACTCGTTATTCATGATGTGAGGTAAAACCTACAGCTCCCATTGTTTGAACATATCATCAATTCCAAGAGGAGTTACCTCAGTTATCTGGGGTCAATTGCAAGTGCAAAGATGAGCACTAAAAGAGTACATTTCTCAAGAAACACACAAAACCTTGAGCTAGATGAACTGAGGAAACAAGAAATCCAGAACAATGACATATGGCCAAATAAGTGAATATCATAATCATCATCATCATAGCAATTCGAAATTAGTTCTGATCCCGAAAGTGAAAAGAAAACCCAGAAGCAGATATAGGAACAATGAAATCCAGACTATGCTGGGGGACGATTGATGACCAAAAGAAATTACTATTATTATTATTATTATTATTATTGTACCAAACCCTGATCAGAAAATTGAAGTAGCAGAAAGAGAAAAGTGGAACAAGTTGCAATGATAGAGAGATTTTGGGAAATTCTGAGGTTCTTACTGTTTGTTTATCCGGAATGAAATAACAGCGGAGGATCTGCAAATAGAATAACTTTGGTGTCTGTCTCTGATCAGCTGATTGGAGACAGCGGAAGGAACAGTAAATTTCGGTGTGCCTTGGACCAACCCTTTTATATTATTCTTCATCACAATTTTATTTTTTTCAATTATATTCTTTTGGATGGCTGGGTAGATTATGGACCGTTGGATTATATATTGATGGCGTGGCCAAATCTTAACCGGGAATTAGTTTGAAGGGCAAAACCAAACCAACGTCTGTGTCTCTTCTTTTATGATTTGATCAAATTAATTTGGGATCCAGCCAGCTTTATTTCTCTCGAGTGACATTTGTTGCATGTGTGAAACCAAAAAGGGGGCATAGCAATAATCCCATCTTACATGGTTTTCTCTGTAATTTAATTTAAGGACAACTTCTCTTCTCCGCTTAATCAATGGCTCACTGCCCCAAAAACATTTCGAAAAATGCTATTTTGATTCATGTGTCGTTACAGACACACAAACACAACGGCACTCCTCTGCTTTCATTTTGTGTTTGCTCTGTTCAAATGATGTCTGTTCGACACATACCGTGCTTATTCTGGAGAGAGAGAAACACAAACTTAACAGCCACCAATTATGCTTTTCCGTAGGTTTCTGTCCCTCTTTTCTTTTTTCGTTGGTCCAATTTTTCTACCTGCAATTGGGTTATGTAATCAGCTAATGTCATTGAATTAGGCGTAAACCATAAAATTTCAAGCTAGGTGGTTGAAGTGAAGGAGTGCTTTGGGTATTATTTGTGATAGAAAAGTACCAGCTTAAACGTAAATTTTACCACATAGTTGTAAGACCGGCAATGTCGTATGGAACTAAGTGTTGGGATATAAGAAGTCAACAACGAGAAAATAAGCTAAATATTGCGGAAATGAAGATGTTGCAATCTATGAGTGGACACACTAGACTTGATAGGTTAGGGATGGGTGTGCATTAAAGAGAGAGTTTGGGTACCGCCTACTGTAGAGAAGATGGTCAAATCTTGCTTTAGGTGGTTTGGACATGTAATGGAGATCCATAAAAGCTTTAGTAAGGAGAGTGGATAATATGGGGAGTAGTAGTCTTGTATCTAGAGATAAAGGGTGACCTAGAAAAACTATAGGTTGAATAATTGAACGGAAATAGTATGGCTAAGGAGGGAGTAGAAGATCCCCCTCCCCTAACTAACCTGTTTTAAACAAAAATGAAAGAAGGTGAAGCCCTCCTAGTTTTCTTCAACTAGAGTGATGGCCGCAAGTTTCCTTCTGTGTTATGCAAACATATTGTTATCGCAGGTTGTTTTTTGTTCATCCAGGTTATTCAATTAAATCTTGCAGTTACTTAATGCATTACAAAATCTTGCTTGACTTGTCAATTATGATGCACTAATTTTTCTTTTTTCGAATTCTGGAATCTTATTTTGGTTTGATGGATTGACCTGCGTCCATTTGCTTTCAATTATACTGGATAAATTCAGGAGCTTGTGTATCATTGAAGTGGTCAACAATAACCCATTTCTGCAACTTTTGAATATGGAGCAGAGAATGAAAGAACTGGAAGCCAGTGAACCAACAGGAGATGGAAAAATGCTTCGTTTGAGCGTAGAAACTGGTGGATGTTCTGGATTTCCGTATGTTTTCAACCTGGATGACAGAATCAACTCAGATGACAGGTAGTCCCTTTTGACCAGTAAAACATAGTAAACCCTTGCCTCAGACTACTTACTTGCTTTATTATATTTGCAGAGTTTTTGAAAGGGGAGGAATTAAACTTGTCGTTGATAATATTTCATACGACTTTGTGAAAGGTGCAACTGTTGATTATGTTGAGGAGCTAATCCGTTCAGCTTTAGTTGTAAGTCAAACACACTTATGAGCCATGTATAAACTTGCTGTGTTTGTTCATAACTATCTTCACATTCATTCCTTTTCACTTCACACGTATTATGATGGGCCTGTTAACCTGTTCAAAAGGAGAGATAAAAGGATGGAAAATGGGTTGAAAGCCATAAAGCAGAGACTAGCCACCTTTAGTGACATGTCCATTCACACTCATAGCACTTGCGTATGACATGTGCTGGACATGGACACTCATAGGAGACAGGACAAGTACCATAAGGACGTGCTGGACACACATCCTTATGGGTCTGATTTTCTTCTTCTTCTTCTTTGAAAAATTAGGCTTGGACGCTTGGTGTTCATCTAGGAATTTTTTTGAGAAATGTCAATAGAAATAATACCCCGTGTTTTTTTGGAATGGGCTTGTTGACAGAGAAGGGATAGAACGTGAATAAAGGGAAGGGTGAGTGTAGTGGAGGAGGAGAATCGAATTTTGGGAGAAATTGGGGCTTAGGCCATGGAGGGAAGACTCTGTCTAACAGCTCTTGCCAACTTTATTTCTCCATTTTTCTATTTTCAGTTCCTTTCCATTTCCAGTATCAGCTCTTCTATTTGTGCTGAGCAGCTTTTTGATGCCATAAAAGGAGTTTTCCTCCTTCATTTGTGTCCTAATTTCAGTACAACACCAATTCCTATTATATCACTACATGGAATTTTATTACAACAGCAGTGCTGCATTGAACAAATCAAATTTCGTGCAGTGTGATGACAATTATTCAGGAGAGAAGGTGCGAATATTAAGGAAGAGAGAAACACTGGGTTACAATCTTCGTACTGCCATTAGTATTTTCTTATTATAAATATGGCAATTATTAATGAACAAAGTGTCTTAAGATGTATTCTCCTTTGAAAATTTTTCTATGAACTGTACCATAATTTTCCAAACATGTTTTATGTTTCTTGCCATCATTTTTCTTAGAAAATGCTCTGGTCATACACCCTTAAAAGCGGCGTGTTCTGTTTACACCAAGTTGCCCGTGCTTTCTATGTCAATGTGTACGTACATGTGTTGATGCGTGAGAGAGCAAAGGGATATCATTATTCTTGTTTATAAGGTTGAACAGCATTCTTAAGGAATTTACAGTCAGTGTGTTGTTTCATTTGTAGGTAACGAAAACCCCAGTGCTGTTGGTGGTTGCAGTTGTAAAGTTTCCTTCATGGTGAAACAGTAGTTTTTGCAGGTCCCTTTTGACCCTCCACTGCAGCTCAG
The DNA here is from genome assembly GCA_031216125.1 of Dalbergia cochinchinensis. Taxonomy (NCBI): domain Eukaryota; kingdom Viridiplantae; phylum Streptophyta; class Magnoliopsida; order Fabales; family Fabaceae; genus Dalbergia; species Dalbergia cochinchinensis. Next base: position 25,693,747 of record CM062376.1, read on the forward strand.
ATATTAATTTCAGTCCTTGAGAGCTATATTAAATTCAGTCATGGTTTTTGTAACTCAAAAGACGATTGATCAAACCAAAGATAATTTTCTTATTTTTTCGCTTGTATAATGATATCAGTGTAACATGAAATTGTACTAGTAATATGGCATTTAACTAGCCTGTTCTAATATCAAGAACTCTTTACTGCTGCTAGTCAAATTTACAATGAGGCTTGCAAATGAGATGTATAGTCTACAGCCAGTTGCAAGGGCAATGGCATATAAATATCAGCTTAGATCAATTTCATTTCTGAGAACTGGGAATTACTTTCGTGTTAACAGGCAAGTCCACCTGAAAGAGATGAAAAACGACTTCTTAACCCACTGTATATGTGCATGATAAAATGGGTGTATAAATTACGTGAGAAATATGTTATATTTAGGGTAAAATTGACATGTTTGAATAATGAATAATGGAAGAACAAGGAAAAGAGGGAAAAAGAGAATCAATTCCTTATTTAATATTTTTTTATTAAGGAAGAATTTCCCTTATTACTTACACTTCAACTAACATTTTTTCGGAAGCAGTCACTAGGCCTTGTTAGTTTTCATATGGTATAGATCACCATGTTCATAAAATTACACATTAATCTTAAGTTATTTAATATATTTTCATAATCGTATATGTAATAAATGTTTTTAATATATAAAGATAAGGACTATTTAAGCACATCACATCTTTTATAAGTGCCTAATTATTTTAAAATTTGATACACCAGTGAGCTATCAAAAGGGAAAAAAGGAAAAACTATTCGAAAAAGGAAAAAATTATATTCCAGGTTATCAAAGGCATAAGGATATATTTATAAATTTAAATTATTGAAGAAAAAGATTGTAATATAAAATTTTAAGATTTTACACTACAAATCTCTTGTTCCCATCCGCTTCATTACCAAATCAAGTTTTACACTAATATGAACAGATCTATCTTTTTTTTCGGTAAAAAAAATAAAAGAAATCATTAGCTACGTTCTTGCTAAAAGTTGTAACATTGCTTTATTACTTATATCTCTTTCTAATCCAGTCATATTACTTCCATTTAACTGTTACCAAAGTACCTTAACATGGCTTTTGTTACCAAATTTTAATGTTCAAGGTTTAAATTTCAAATAACATGTATAAAAGAGCCCGTCCATTTGCAATTGATTTATTAACTTTTGGCACATCCAACACGTCCATGTTTTAAAACGTCATCTCATGGCTCAAACACGTATATGATTGATTCTAGGAAGCAAGTTTCATGATTGGACCAGACGTCTATGATCTATAAGGCATTTGGCTTTCCTGACCAACAAAAAAGCGCATTTGGCTCTTACATCCCACGGTTTGTCTTGCAATAACACTAGAGGAAGATTCACCTTTTCAACCAGAACTCGAAATATTGGTTTAGCGTATTACTTTGTTCTCAAACATCAAATAAAATGCAAATAAACAGATGTAATCATAACATGTCCATGACCAACATTAAAACATCTAACAAGATTGATATCAAAATAAACTGAAGAAAATCAAAGGGACATTTCACCGTCACCAATAATGTTTGGCCTACATGCCCAACTTCCCAAAAACAACAAAGATAAATCTAAAATATGCGGACAGCACTCCCCATAGAACTTTTGAGGTACAAGCACCTGACCTGGTACATATGAAACGAGGAATAGAGATGTTAACAGCCAACAAACGATAGCGGAGCAAAAACATTTTTCTCTAAAATAGAAATATAGGTATCAAGAAGATTCTCTGCTTTACAACCAGACGCATAATATTGGACAATCCAATATTTATAGCATAAAGACTTGCCAAAATAAATAATCATCAATTCATTCTGTGCTCCTATGGCAAACTGACTGATGGAATTTTTGAAGAAGATACTTCTACATATATAAACAAAATCTCTAAAACATATTATTCTAATTTGACACAATTCTCCCAATATTTGGTTACAAAACACCTATCATGCAGATATGCATAGATGCCTAGGCCTTTTGTGATCAAGCAAATGGCAGTAATATCAAATTTCAAACATGTTCATGCTTGTTGAAAACAGCACACACGGACATTAGAAATATACACAACACTGAGATTGATGATCTCACATTCAACCTTTACTTTTTTTACTAGATTTGAATTGAACAATTTGGAATCTGAGACTATTTGAATATTTGCAACCATAATACTGACAGAAGGCCTCAGAACTTACATTTTGCCAATTTTTCTTCAATAGTGAAACCAGGAAATTGACACTGAGTTGAACATTTTGGAAGATTTGCTTCTCTTACATTGTGCAATTTCCAACAGCAACACCCATACAAAGAACCTTCTTCAGTTGAAACTTCACCATAGCTTTTGTTTCATTAACCTTTGACTCCAGAGATTCCTGATGTGTCACCATTGTTGGAAACTTACCTGCATCCACATGTTCATATGGTCTTATACACAAACACAAACAACATTACATGATCCGAAACTACAGGGACTGACTTTTCAGCCATTCCCAAACATTAAAATTGGTTCAGTTTGATGTCCACCAGCTAACTGAGCCGAGTATGAAACGTGACTATATTCATAAGGATACACCGGCATAAATAACATGGATTGCTTGAAACGCTGCATGAGAAGCTATGGTGTAAAAGAAAATTTCCACTTTCTTCTAACACTAATTTTCAATCATAAAACTGAACCCAAATAGAATGGAAAGGAGAGAAGTGGAGGGCCAACACTACAGCCTTTTTAACATGCAACATTGCTAACAAATTCAATGGCAACAAAATTGGGCAAGTCCATTGGCCAATACTTAGAAACAATAGATGCGATTAAGACCAACAAGCTGAACAAGGAGAATTATTCAAAACTTCAGCAGTCATTGTATTACACAAAAAAAAAAAAAGAGTTACAACACTGCTGACTCCATTCTTGACAAAAAACATAAGAGATCACAGTGCTGAGATGGTTGATCAAGAAATTCTTTCTAAATCTCAATGCACATAATAGAAAGGAAGGCAATGATGCAATCAGAACAACCACATTTCTAGACAATAATATAAAGGACAAAAGTCACAAAACAGGGAACAATCAGAAAAAAAGCAGAAAACACTGAAATCATCTTTTTGAGCTACACAGTGGTAATAAGAACAATAAAGATAACCAATATTAAACCAAGTGAAGCTACTTGCCTGCCTTGTTTAAACCAGGTCCCAAAAGGCGAGGAATTTGCTTGATGACAGCTTCAGAAGCCAGAAAAGCATGGTACTTCTTGGCAAGCTTCTTTATAAGTTTCTTGTTCTTGTTAAGCTTTTTCAGTGCTTCCACATCCATGTAGTCCAGCCCAGTTTTTTCTGCTTGTGGTCAATACATGACATCAAGACCATGTAAATCAAAAAAACTTATACAACGCTCTTGAGATAAAAACAAATCAATATTAATTTAATGAGACAAGACCTCAATATATACAATCAACGAGTAAAAATGCACGAGCAGCATATCATAGGCTAGCAAAATCATAGCAGTTGCAGCATTAAGAACTAGAGTTGTGAAGATACTAATTCAGTGACATGCTAAACTATTACCAATTCATCATCAACACTAAAAATTAAAGGAAGAGGGAGTATAGTAATGATGAACCTCTTCGACGTGCTGAGAATCACCAAGCATACAGATCTTCATCTTAGGGCGAGGAATGTGAGGGAGCTTGACAGAGCCACTGAAACGCTTGTCCTTCTGAGGATCATAGTTCTTCAGCCCAATCCGCAGCTCAATAGTCTCCGTGAAATTCCGCTTCTTCTCGATTGCATTGGCAACCACCTGAGAAATCGCCTCTCTCAGTGCATCACTTTGTAGCTTACTGTCACAGAGGGGAAAAAAATTAAAAAACACGAGTAATTCAAATATTTTCACAAAAAAAAACAACAAATAGCAATAAACATGAAACAGTGTGTACGAAATATTGAATTGATGGAATCAGGGAGAAGCACCTCATTGTGAGAGGCTGAGGATTGGTGTTTCGGGCTTCAGCGCTGCCTATGGGTATAAATGAACGAGGCGAAGCGAAACGAGGCTCGACGACATAAAAGAGGTGAAACGGTGAGGAGTACAAACCGTAATATAAGTAGTTGAAGGAAAGAAACCTAGTGTTCTCACGCGTCATGTGCAATTTATGCTGGGCTGGCCCAATACGAGCCCATGGGTTTTTGTGAAAAGCAGGTGAGCCCAATACGAGCCCATGAGTTTTGTGAAAAGCAGGTGCCAACAGGCATGGCAATCCTGACCAAAAAGAGCTTGGCACTTCTCAAGTCCAAAAAAAAAAAAAGCCTTCTCAATGGATAATACAGCCAGGACCAAAACCAAAGAGAAAAAAAAGGGTCTCCAAAAAGATCACAGACAGAGCGAAGCCATTCGCGCTCCAGCCCCTCACCCTCGCTCGCGCCCTCACCTCGTGTTGCCGCCACCGCCGCGAAACGCGAGACCCGTCGTCGCCCCTTCCTCTCTCTGCCGCCGTGACTTCACCCCACGCCTCCGCGCCGCTGTCTTCCCCACCGTGAGCTGGGACGCCACCGCCGCTAAAGTTGAAGCTCCGCTGCTCCCCTGCTAGCGCCGCCGCAACAGCCGCATCGGAGTCGCCCCGCACAAGAGGAGGGCCGAACGACTACGCTGTGAAGCCAGCCTCTCTCTACCGCCACGGGTTCGTCGCCATCCACCGCGAAGCTTCACCTTTCCTTCTCTACATACCATCGTCGCCTCACCCTCCCTGTTTGTGTTTCTATGGATGTCAAGTACAGTTTTGCGAATGAGTTTAGGTCCTTTTTTATTTTTTCTTTGGGCAGATATCCCTTTTTTAAGCAGTTTTGTCTTTGGTTTTTTCTTGGGTCTTGCAAGTCTTAGGTCTCTTTGTTTTGGGCTGTTTGTATGTTTTTGGATTGTCTTTGTTTTTGTGTCTTAGTCAGCTTTCCCTTTAAAAGGTCTCAAAAATCAAAAATAGAAAATAAAAAATAATTTTGTCTATGTAGCAATCAATGGTTGTGATTGAGGAGTCGGTGCTCCCTTTGCCACTTTTGAACTGTAAAGGAGTTATTAAGTAGTTTGATACTGGCTTGGATCTTATGCATGATCAAATGTTTCTTTTTTAATCCATTTTAAAAAAAAAAAAATTTCACAAATAAAATTAACCAATACACTTTTTATTTCTCTTTTAATTAAAATTCATCAACACATTTATTTTCTATAAGAATGACGTGGCTTTGAGTTCCTCATTGTTCCAGAGGATACGTCAGCATAGCCAACAATTATCAAATCTCTTTTTTATTACTTTCTTTTCTTTCCTTTTATTTATTTTTATAAATATATAATTGTTATAATTTTTGGGAAAAAATATTTTAAAGTTATAAATTAATTTATATAATATGCTCTATGGTAACCATATTTATATGGATATATTTGGGGTGCAGTGGGATTAAATTTCCACCAATCCCTAATTATAATTAGACTATCGAACCTCAAAATCTCTTTAAAAGACCAATTTTGCAAATCAAAAGATTTTTCAATTTTAGCCATAATTAAAATTGGTGACTCCTATTTATTTTAAATTGATTGTCATTTTCATCGTGGCATCCTTCAAGGACGTTGAGACAGCTTAGCGATTCCACTAGGGAATTAAAGAGAGTCAAACTTATTAGAGTAAATTATGCAAATAATTATAACTTTATAATATTTATTTTTCCCCTTCACACCATATTTGCTTTTTATATTTGTAAATAAATGTCTTTTTCTTATTTATTTGTACGTAATTGTTTACTTTATCTGTAAATATTTGTCACTCAAACGTTAGGGTAGATGACCTTTTGTAAATATATTGTTTGAGCTTTTATTTTACAGGAATAATTATACTCCTTACACACTGTGCACAATTACTATCTCACACACATTTTTGGCTTTATACCCGAGCTTGTGCAACCAAAGGATTAGGTGGCATCCCAAAATTATCATTGAGGGGCTTCGTGCTCATTTGGTATTTGGTGGGACACCACTCAGATTGTTACCAGTATCATGGATCAGTCATATTGAGAAAGTTTATCCCTACTTGTGATTCTTTCATGAATTAGGTTTCTATCTTATGGGTCGGGACAATTTGGGTATCATGGCCTTTAGAAGTCTATACTCGTCCCAAAGCACTGATAGAATAAACCTAGTGGCTGAACATCTGCCCTTTAGGTCTCACCCTTTCAGGACACCACAGGGCATTCATTTTCCTCCTTATCTCACTCATTCATTATCTCCTACATACATGCATATATTTTTCGATGAATTTTTTTTTCTTGTAAACATGTCATAGATTATGCATCCATTGCCAAAAACAAAAAACTCATTTCACATATATTGCATCTCATGCATATCTGGCATACATTACTTCCTGACATTAGTCATGGATAACACACAAAACTCGTCTTTATCACTCATTGATGCATGCATTCTCATCATATTGACATCATCCACATGAAAACAAAATCATTTGACATTCATTTTTTCAAATGGCATGCATTCATCCATACATCTTCTTTCATAGTCCACATTCATATTAAAAAAAAAAATCTTGCATGCATCCATGCATACATTTTCTTTTACGCATATCCACTTCCACCGAAAAAATTGGCATGCATTCATGCACTGTTCACATTCATATAAAAGATATCATTCATTCATACACACATATTCTTTCTCATCCATAGTCTACATAAAAAAAATAAAAAAAAGTAGTGGATATGCATTCGATATGCATTTTTTTTGGCATAAAGGGAAAGTCATAATTTTCAAATGTTCATGCATGTAGTTCATTCATTATGCATGCATCTTGCACACTAGCATAACCTCAATAGGAGGATCCATTTTCCTTTCATTATTTACGCTCTTGGTTAACTTGTTTTCAACGATTTGCAGTTCCCAAAACATTACTCCCCCAAAGGAACTTTATCTGATTCCAAGTAGCTTTGTTTGAAGAGTCTATCAAGAACCCATGGCAGGAGAAAGGAATTTTGGAGAGGAGATTGATGATTTAAAGGCCCTGATGCATGAACAAGTAAAGGCGGTCAATGAAGCCATTGCAACCATAAGCAAACCCGGGACACTGGAATCAACAGCTTCAATGAAAGAATAGGGATATGATTCAGAAGGGAATGACAACAATGCAAACCCACATGACAAGCCTGAGAAAAAGGTGGAGCGACTAAAACTTAAACAAGAATTGGAAGAAAGCATGCAAGAACAGTCCCCAATGCTCAAGGACCCAACCCCTATGGCCCAATGAGTATCAATGACCCATGTCTAGCTCCTAGTGTTGCCATTCTCAAGAATTTCAAGATGCCCGAGTTCATCAAATTCTATGGTAGCACCAATCCTATCATGCACCTTCAAGTGTACTACACCAAGATGGGAATATAGTCCAAAAATAAGAATTTCCTAATTAGTTTTTTTCCAAGAGTCTGGATAGGGCCGCATGGGAGTGGTATATGCAGATGAAAGATACGATGAAGAAGAAGATCAAAGAAAGGAAGAGCTTAGCTGATAGAAAAGGGGAGAATAGGAACACATAATAGAGAGGAGTTAGTGTTGTGCTCTGGAGGCACTCTCAAACCAGTATGCTTGTAGGGTTTCATAAGAGAGTGTTATAAAGTTGATTATTTTTACATTTATGCCACCACGTTTTCAAAGTTTTCTTTCTCATTCTCAAAGCTTTCAAAGGGAAGAGTGAAAATAGGTTTTCATGGTTTTCAGTTTTTCTGCCCCTTTTTGAAAAAAATTTTTAGAAAAGTTTTCCAAAATTCCAAACCAAACACGTTTAGCCAAGACACTGCTATTTAGCGTTGAATGTTATTGGCTATTACTAAGTAGCTAGTACGAACAATGTTGAACAACTATTTCTACGCCTTTGAATAGCTCTGAATGGTACTTGTAAAGGGGCAATAACACATCAATCAAACAAGTCTAATTTACATTTTCATTTATTTTTCTGAATATTAGTTTTCGGCCTTAAGAGAATCTCTAATGGTGGAATTAATTTTAGTCCCCTTTCTAGGTGCCATCATGGACATACATCATTATTCTATCATAAAAATTACATTAGGACTAATAGTATCCATCTTCTCTTCAATTGAAGGGATCAATTTTCCTCTTTTAAGTCCTACATTTTTTTAAATTAAACAAATTAATATAATCATGAAGTACTTTATTGTGATATATTGTATTATATACTTTTATTTTTGATTTTGATAAATAAAATAAAATTAATATTTTAGTGTATTTTTTATTTTAAATAATTTTTTAGTAAATTAAATTGAATTAATGTGTAAACATTGTTTATAAAATAAAATATTAATAGAATTTATGTGAGGAAAAAAATAGAAAGCATTGGAAAAATTGAAAAATAATGGTGAAAATCAAAATTAGTTGATATTTGTGAAGTTAAAAAAATTAACTAATTTCTTTGGAAAATGACAATTAACATACAGTAATATATCTTTCTTTTGCTTTTTATTAAAAAAATCCTATTATATTACACTTGTCACATTCATATTGGTCCAAACAAAGTCCCTCTTTAGAGGGATCCAAACTCATGGGGACCCAAGCCAAGTCCTCCAACTTGTCACTTATCCCCCCTCCATTGGCATGTGCCTCCTCGCTGTGCTTTGTCAAAAGGAGATGCTCAAACTAAAGAATTGGAGATGCTCTGATTTTCCAATTTTGTGGTCCAAACCTCTACTTTTTTGCTTTTATTCTTTTGCACATTACACTTAAGTTGCTAGGAAATCTCTTTGTATCACACATAAACACTCTTTGAAGTAGTTTAGGAACCCATCAGGGAAAGCGAGATCCTTCTCTTATCATCATTGCCAAAACATGGGAATTATTAGTGTTCAACACAAGCCAATTATGCCAACTGCATCTTAAAATAGTTTCCTGGCTTCCCTCACGAATCGGCTAGCCTAAATTTATCTTGTGAAACATGTTGACTTTAGTTCAACACCCCCAAATATATGAAACGCTGTGGTCACAACCCTAACTGATGGTGCATTTATTTGGGATTCTAGAACTCCAAAATCAAATTTTTTTTATACAAAAAAAGAATCACTTTTTGTGTATTTGAATAATTTTTAAAAATGATCAGAATCTCAAAAATTAATTTTTAGCTTTTTTGTAGAAGCTAAAAAGAGTATCTTTTAAAGAAAATCAATTTTTAACTTTTTCAATTAAATATAGAATTTAAATTTTATAATCACTTTTTTCATGCAATACTAACGCACCTGAATTCCCAACTTCACAATTGGCACTTTGTAAGACTACTCGCCAGTTTGCTGCATATGCACAACTGACGAGAATTGGCTTATCGCCCAGAGCAGCACTACTGAATTAATAATGAAACATTTACAACAACATTGTTACAGAAATTAAAATGGAATACAAGCTTTCTGGGGACTGATATTTGAAACACTTTGCAAATTGCAACAACAATCAAAATTGTAACACCACAGGTGAGAGCAACTCTTAACTGCAAGAACATCACACACATGACAGCAGCATTGTTCACGAAATTTGAAAACACCTAGTTGTAGCAGGATCTGACCATCTTTGGCAGAGAAGCTTCAAAGCTCAGCTACAGATTAAGTCCAGAAAAGAATACAAATCCCAAGCACGAAAAAGCTTCTGACCAAACGAATTGAGCAAGCAGGGATACAGCAGCAACACCTAAAACGTGGCAACCCACCTAAAGAACCCCAAAAATGATATCAGAGTTGTTGTTTCAAAACCCCACTACTTTGTAAATTGAATGTAATGACTAAATTCGGCTGTAAGCTGTAAACAAAGTTCCAGAAGATGTGGAAACGATTAACTATCATAGATATCCAGGTACTGAGAAATTCTTGAAAGTTGAAACTTTATAAGCACCAAAGAACAAGAAGCATCCCAAGGCACAGCATCAGCCAAATAAATGTTCTCAATTACTAGAGGGGAGAAATTGCTAGAAAGTTTCCGAAACCTCTATATCCTCCTAGTTTTGTTTCACCTATGTATATATAGAGTAGAGAGCAATTTTTATTACGAGGGATGGGAGTAGCTAATATTAAATTGTACATGAGTTATCAAAAATTGCAAGTTACATGAAGTTCACATAACCACTAAAAAGACAAATGACTTTATGTACATATCCTAACCATACATGAATGATTCAATTATTAGGACTTCCTCCTCTTATAGTAAATCAGTCCTCTCACTTGATATCTATATTGCACCGAAACGCATACGAGTTTCCGATACAATATGAGTACGGTACAGGATTACGGCATCTTCTAAAAAATTAAGATATGGGTACGGCAGGGTATGGCATGTGCACACACACATATAAATTATAAAAACATGTAAATTAAATCTAAAATTATTGTAAGAATTATAAAATATGCCATTTTAAATAAATCTTAATTGCATGTAAAAAAATATCTATATTTCAAAGTATAACATAAATAATATCATGAAATAATAAATTCAAATCTTATTTATTGTTACTAAAAATGTCATCAGTATATCAAAGATTGCTTTTAAATTTTGACTAGGCATGGATATCTTTCAGTTATTCTTTTTAGGTCAGATATCTTTCTGTTAATACAAACTTTTGTTAGAGGTTAAAAAAAAAAAACCTAAACAAGGCTTTTGCTTTGGCCCAAAAAAAAAATACATTGGCTTTTGCGTTTTGGTGGCACTTGGAATGCGAACCCGTTTTGGTACGTCCAGAAAACGGGAACTGCTTGCTTTTTGCCGTTCCACTGCATCATAGCTTGATATGCAACCTACATTTCTACTCCAAATAAATGTATGATTAAAAGTCCTAGGATTGGATCTCTATCACAGGAAAGGTTGAGAGAAAAAGGGACGAGCAAGGAAATGTAAAACACTACCAAGGAAACCCAAATTTCAAACCAATTCACTCCCTAAAAGTGTGTATATGAGTCTGATGTTGGAGGGAAGGAAAGGGATTTGCAGAGTAAAATTTTGAAATTTTACACAACAATCTCCTTCCATTACCTCCCGTTCTCTCCAAAACTCTAACTCACAAACACATCCTAAAAATAAACACAACTCTAGGCATCAAAATTAGCTTAATAAAAAGAATAAAGTGGAAGACCAAAGGAAAACAAAAAGGCTGCTCCTGTGCTCACACTAAATACTATCGATAATGATTGCACAGTTTGAATCCAAATAGCATGAACTGAGCTCGTACTAGATTAGTGTAAACAGCAACATGCTATAGTCCTGAAAACACTAATTATTTCCTCTAACTCCTGCGTCATTCTAAAATTTCCAATTGATTCCAAGAAATATTTTTGCTCCAACTATTAAAATCAGGCCATATATTTATTTCATCTTTCATTTAAGTAGACCACTACTAGTGCTAACAGCCAAATTCAACTATTAACTGCAAAGTATTCAAGATTTGAAGTTCAATAGCACAGAGATATAAATGGGTAGTCATCAAATATATTTTCATCTGCTCTCCAAACCAATGAGATTAATTAACAGATGTAAGAAAGATAGACCCCTTAGTTCTAGTGCCAAATTTTACTAAGATGTTCTTCTCTCAAATCCTAAACAATCTATGGCAACACAGCATAAAAATGGGGCCAAACCTTCTGATAATAGCAGATGTATACCTAGTTTCCCTTGTCGACACTGTCCTTTCCCTTGATAATAATGACAGGACACTGAGCATGATGAGCGCAATAGTTGCTAACACTTCCAAGGAACATCCTGTTGAGGGAGGGAAAGAAGCAGCATTATGTCCGACATGTCCAGGGTTTCTCTCTTCAAAATTCCGATAGTTTAAAACAAAATGACAGTATCTGATGAATGGCAATGAAATCCAAAATGTAAATGGAAACATGTATATTTGCAGAAACAGGTTCAGAAGTTGCTTTAATTTATAGTATTGAAAACATTTTAACTTTATTGGCCTAATAAGCAAAAGTTTTGTATTGCTACTCCACTCTGCTATGCTATGCTGTACTTCTTATTAGCCAGTATATTGCCACCAAAATAACACTAGTGGCAAAGGAATAACAAGAGCATGTAATTGCCAGAAATTCAATTTCTTCTGCAATAATACAGTTGGCCCACCATGTCTTAACACTTGTCAACATTTCTCATAAAGGGAAATTACCATCCAGAGTGTTTATCAAGTCATTTAATGATATAAGCCAGTCCTAAAAAGCATGCCATGTGCTAATGCAAATACACGCCGTTACTTTCAAGCAGTTTATCAAGACTTGTCACTAGTTAATATGTACCACCTCTTAATAGGGCCAAATGCACGGGACCCCATCACAAGCACATCAGCATGCAGATCCTGTACAGCTTCACAGATCTTCTCCTTTGGATCTCCCACGACAACATGGGTCTTCACCTTTGATTGCTATACATAATAAAGACAGGTCAACACTCCAATCACATCAGTCGTATTTGTGCATTTGTTTCTTTTTTTTTTCCTCGGAAAAGTAATTTTTCTGGCTAAAAAAATATTTTTTTCATAAAAGTTACTTATCTAAGCTTCTACCTAAAAAGTTTTTTGAAAACATTTATTTTAACTTTTGAGTAAACTCTAATTCGAATAGTTTTTAATTAAAAAATTTCAAAAAAACAATTCCTGTCAAGATAACAAGAAAAAAAGGTGAAACAATTGCATTCTCCATGACAAGTTTTATAAATGATGGAAGGGAGTGGCTAATAATGAAATATAAAAGAAAGGTATAGAGAAGATGTCAAAATAAAAAAAAAATTAATTAAAAATTTTCAAAAAACCAATTCTTGTCAAGATTAAAAAAAAAAAGTGAAACAATTGCATTCTACATGTCAAGTTTTATAGATGATGAAAGGGAGTGGCTAATAATGAAATATAAGAGAAAGTTAATGAGTAAAGTGAGAAAGACCATGTTAAATCCTTATTTGGATGTTGCACTCATTCCCTTTCTTAACCCCCTAATTTGAAGGGTAAAAAAAGTTTATTTTGAGTGGCAAGGAAGAGACACATTATCCCTTATTAACCATACCACTCCCTACTTTTTTATTCTCGCCAGCCGAAAATCACTTTCAAACCTTATTCACCAATAACAACTAAGCATTTCTTTTTCACCCAAGTACGATCGTATCAAACAATTTGTTGCGTCCTATCATAAAACATAACAAATCTTCTTGATCAATAGATAAAAACTTTGTAAAAGAAAAAAAGATAGTATCCAGTGAACAAGTAAAATGAAAAAAAAAATTGATGAAAACACATACATTCAAATTGAAACACTTTTTGTGGTAAATTGAGCATCAATTGAAAAGAAAAGATACTATAGTCAAAGTAAAATGGAAAAAAAAAAATGAAAAACGCATACAGTCAAATTGAACTCAGAGCAAATTCCTAAAGCGTGATCAAGTATGGCGTCAGTGATGCGCTTCTGGTGAGCTTCGATCGCCGCAGTGAAAGCCGGCACTTCCAGTTCACCTGCTCATCAAGTCAAACCTCAATAATCAAAACATCAATATTCACAACAAATAATAATAATAACAATAATTAAATTTATAAATTAGAATTATTAATAAAAAGGATGCTAATTAATTAATTGATGTGAAAGGGAGGAGAGGGAGAAGATGAACAGAACTGGGGCCACCGAAGGGGATTGCGCCGGGGTTGAGGCCGGCGGCGATGGAGGGCGGTGATTGGACGTGGAGAACGGTGTAGGAAGCGTGGGTGGAGTCGTGCGCAGGTGATCGGAGCTTGAGGTTTTGGAGTGCCCAACGGAGAGCGCTCATGCTCTAATCGCTGCCGTCCACCGCCACCACGGCGCAACCGATGTTTCCGCCTTCCGACATCGATGACTCTGGGATTTCGCTGAAATTGTTGCGACTTGTTTTTTCAGACTCTGTCGCCGCGCAAGGTAAGGGACACTTGTTTTTTTCTCAAATTGTTGCAACAAAATTGTTTCTCATTTGACTTTGCTTAACTCGGGTGCGTTTGCTTTAAAAAATACTTTTCATTTTCGGTTCTCATTTCCGGTTTCCGTATTTTCATAATATTTATGAAAAAAAATTAAAAATTAAATAAAAATAAATAATTATCTAAAAATAGGAAATAATAATTAAAAATTATTTTCCGAAACTTACCGCCCCCTCAGATTCCATAACTAAAAAAGAAAATAAAAAATATTTTATAAAATAATTCATTTTATAACTATTTTATTAGAATTTTTATTTTACTATCGATAACAAATAATTTACAATTCTCGTTTTATATCTCAATTCGACCATGGAAGCAGTTTCCCTTATCAGCTCTAAGATCTCAAAACATGGGAATGGTTATTATCACATCCTTATATCTATTGTTATATCCTATTAATTCTTTTTCTTCGATATTCCTAAAATATTCTTAACTAATAATTATTCTAATATTTTGCCTATTGTCACACCATTTAATCTCATACTATATTCCTTACATTCTAAATTTTCTTCACAAATTTTACATTATACTATATGTGGTTTTATATATATATATAAGAAGTTAGTTTAATAAATTTAAAAATATTTATAGTTTTATTAAATTTTTAATTAGGTCTATATGATTTAAAAACTTTATAAAACTGATATAATCATTTCTCTAAGTAACCTAACGTGATAAAATCTTAAAATTTTAGATGCTTTTGATATGAAAAAAGCAAGACTAAGTGGTAGTCAATTAGACCTTTGTATATTTGTTGTATTTAAAATTTTTAGCACTAGGTTGCTTTTGTGACTTGATTATAATTTTTTTTACAATATAGTAATTTGATAAAAGAAAAAAAATCAAACTATAGAGGCTTAATTAAAAAATAAGTAAAATTATCATGATCTACCTATTTATTAATGCTAGCTTATGACTTTGTTAATTATTGCTTATGACTTTGTTAATTATTGGATAAGTGTTTGGTTAAAAAATAAATTTTGGTGTGTACAAGTTTAAGATACAATAACTATATGATAAAGCATGACAATTGATTTTTTAAAAGTAATAATTCATATAAAATTTGAAAAACAATAATATTTCTACACAAATTTGCTAGACGGGCTTTCAATATAACAACTCAAATAATAAATCTTGAAATTCATGATCGATATTCATGTCTATTTTCTATAATTTTTAAAATTATATTTATTTTCTTCACTTATCAGTGTACTTGGATCTATTTAGATTTGGTGGAACAAGTTGATTTAGAAATTATTTTTAAAATATCAATGAAAATAATGTCATGATTTTTTATTAAAAAAATAGTTAACTTTAAATAAGGGTGTGGCAATAGTGAAAAGGTTATAATAATCATTATTTAACAATATTTTAGGAATATTAAAGAAAAACCATTAATAGGGTGTGTCAATAGACATAATGTGTGCCAATAGCCACCTTCTCAGAACTTTTGTAGAAATAATACTTATTTTCGACAATTTTATATGACCCATCAATTATTTTTGTTTTTTGTGTTTCTTGCGTCAATAGATAATCAAACTCTAACAAAAGAAATAAGAGAGGGAGAAATGAAAAAAGAATGAAGAGAGAAAGAAGTAAACTTAAAGATATTAAATACAGAAGATAAAGATATAAGAACAAAATTATTTTAATATTCCAACAAGTTTAAGAATACAAATTATAAGTACAATGATGGATATCTATAATACTAATATTTCAGACTCCAATGTGGGAATCTTTTACAAGTGTCGCTTTTAGAGCAATTTTAGAGCGATTTAGGTTCCATAATTTTTATTTAGAATTTGAATCATCAATCTATATTTATTACACTTAATTAATAAATATCAGTGACATTAATCATAATTAATTATTAATTATGAGATATCTCTCAATCCCACTTCACAATCTAATTAGATACTGCAATATCACCATACAAATTTTTTCATTGGTTGATTTTACAAATTTTTATTCTATATTTTAAATTTATGGAATAGTATTTTTTCGTTCTAATATATTTTAAATTATTTTTTATGATTAAATTATTTAGCTTATTCATCAAAAAATTATTTGGATTAATATATAGTCATGGTTTCTTTCAAATGTATTATAGTTCTATATGAAACACGTGATTTATATATTATCAATGAATGTATAATTTAAATCAATATGTAATTATTAATTTGTAACTAATGTAATCTATACAATGATGTCAATCATAAATAACAGATGGATATTTTAAAATTATATATCATATTTGAAAAACATGTCTATCAAGATAAATAAATTAAAATCTTTTGGAATTAATTCAATACTGGTTTAAATAATTTAGTTTACCTTTTGAAATATATTTTTACTTTTAAAAATATAAAATATTTACTATGATATATTTATTTTAACCTAAATTCAGAGAAATTAATGCTTGGATATTTTTTATAAACTCACATTTACACCATTATCATTTAGTTTTGATATAAAATTTTCAAGTATGGAAGTTATTCATTTATTTTAAATGGTATATGTAAAGTTTTTTTAGGGTTTTCAATATGGTATAAATATGATATTCTTTTTATTTTACTATATTAGTTTTGATATTTTAATAAAACTTAATATTATAGTTAATGTATTTTCAAAGGATTTAATATAATCTATAATCTATCTATAATACTAATAATTAAGATTCATTACATAAACAGTTTTTTGTGTGTCATTCAAAGAGAAAATTATGCCCCCACCATTTTCATAATCTTAATATTAAACTAATTTTTTATATTTAATTTATCTTCTAATTATTAATTATTTTTCCAACCATACCTTCATATCTCTCTTCAATAAAATTATTTAACAAAATAGTTCAATCAAAATTATTTAATAAATAATAAATAATATAAATAAAATGATAATTGAATGTATTTTAACATTAAAATTTTATATATATAATTATAGTATTAAAGATAACAAAGCTATTATAATTACAATACCAAAAATAATTATAATTAATAATTATAATTATAGTATTAATGATAACAAAACTATTATAATTATAATAATTAATGATAACAAGAAAATCTTATAGCACATTTATTTTTTAATTATCTTTGTTGGATTAAATTTGCATCATGTATGTATTTTTATTTCTAATTTGAATTATGTTGTATTAGTGGTATTTTTTTATTATGGATATTTGTGTTTGAAATTTCAAAGTATTTTGAAATCTTTTCTGCTTTTTAAATTTCCTTAATAAACTTATGAATACTAGTAGGGATTCAAATCCTACTAGGAATGAGAAATGGAGACCCGTGACAAAGATGAAAATGGGGATAAGAGACAAAATTATAAATGAGGACAAGGTCGAGGGAAGGGAAATTTCTAACTTCAAATGAAGAGTTTTTGAAAATCATAAAAAATATATATCTACCCATCTCATTATACCATATTTAATTCTTTTATGACCTAAACATTCCAACTTATCAATTCCACAATTGTTTTATTTTAATTTTTTTGAAAAACAAGAGTTCAATATTTCAACATTAAAATATTTTAAAAAAATCAATCTCATAACTTACACTTCTTTAATAATGATACTAATTATTTAATAATTATTTTAAAAAATTAACAATTAGAAATTTTTTTTATTAAAAATAATTGTATAATTGATATACTACTCTAATAATTGAGATGACATAAATTAGTATTATATGTGTTTTTTTTACTAATTATAACACATACATTAATTATAATATATATTTTAAAATTGATATTTTAATTTACTAATAGTATATACAAGGAAACAGGTATAATTAAAATCACATAAATTAAATTTATTAATTATTTTTTATTAATTAGGAAATATGTTTTTATGTTTTTATAAATTAAATATTTTAACTTATTAAATACATATAAATGGCTAGGGATGACAAAAAAATCACTGAAGTAGGTGCACGTGGGATGAGATCATCCTCAATAGAGATAGGAATAGTGACCGATTTTGTCTTCATGAGAGTGGAGTCTCCATTTATTAAATGGGACAAAGACAAGAATAACACATCTTTATTTTTTTCAATTATCTATATTAGATTTACATTATATATGCATTTTTTTATTTTTAAATTTGGGTTATATTCATTACTAATATTTGTTATTAAAGATATTTATAATTCAAATTTCAAAATATTTTAAAAAATTTTCTTTTTGTAATTCTTTTAATTAGCCAGTGAATATGCATAAGGGTTCAAATCTCCACAGGGAATAAGAACCTATGATGGTGATAAGGATGAGGGATGAGAGGAAATTTTCTAAATGGGGAGAAGGACATAGGACATATTCTCTCTGTCATAGATACCCACTGTCATACCTATAAATAACTCATGATATAATAAAATTATCCATTTATTCTCTTTCATTATTTAACAATTTCAACTTTTAAAGTGTGCAAAATTTTCATAAAATAGGCTCTTTATTATTATAGATCATCTATTGAGATTTTTTCAATCTTATAAACATGATATTTAAAATAAGATATAAAATAGAATGACATATTTATATTTTATCAATTTATTTAATTATTTAACTATTAACTTATTTTCAAAATAAATTTATATACTCAATTTTCTATAAGATATATTTACATAAATTATTTATTTTCGATAATGGTCAACAAACTATTCTTATTATTATTCTGTACATCGCATAGGTCAAACATCTAGTTTGCTATATTCACTAGGGTTGTAATTCACATGTGTATTGGCTTGCAATCAAGAGAAAAGGGAAGCACTCCAACTCAAAGCTTGGTTCAAAGAGATAGAAAGGAATAGCAAATATAACCCCAAGTGCTAGAGCTCATCCTCATCCTCATTAAGCTATATGAGGATTGCATTGGATCTATTAGTGACAAGCTTAAATGTAACATCCCGATTTTCTTTTAATCATAATTATGTCTTAATTAGAATTGATTGAGTTTAATTAGGGAGTAATATCCTTAATTATTTAGATGATGAATAATTAGACATTCCTTTTTTTAACGCATGATCATGTTGGTTGTTGTGTTGAATTATTTAAAAATTAAGGATTAGAGTATTTTAAAAATTTAGAGTTTCCTTCCAAAATTCAAATTCTAAGACACTAGAGTATAATAATATTTGTTTGAATTAAAATATTTGTGAAATTGCTATTTTATTTCTATTTAGTATTATTTTAATTTCTCTTTTATTGTGAAATCCCTGAACTACCCCTCACTTACCTTTATTATCTTATAATTACACCTCTTCTATAACAAAATAGTACAGAACCCCCACCCCCACTAAAAGAAAACCTGGTGGCATCCCTCTTTCCCTTTCTCATTCACTTGTCTTTTCTTATCCAATACACTTCACCTATGCCTCCATTATCTCCTTCATCTTCAAGCTTCAAGAACTTAACCTCAATCTTACCTTCATTTTCTCCCAAACTCCAAACCAACTCCATTCCCTCCATCACAAGATCTCTCTCCATTTCCATTTTAGTTCAAGAACCTAAGTCTTCCATCTGTCTCTTTGTTGGCCGCGGCTTCCTTTGCTAGAGGAGGAGATGACTTTTCCTTCTCCTCATATCTTTGAAGGTCCAATGTTTCCTTCTCTCAAAGGTTCATCTAAAGCTAGGGGGTTCTATGTCTTCCTCTTTGTCTTTGTTGAATCTTAGGGCTTTAGTGGTCATATTTATAATGAATGTTGTTGAGTTGTTGTGACTCTTGATAAATGCTTGAAATAAATCCTATGATTGATATGTGAAATGTTAGGATGTTGTTGGAAAATAATCTTTGGTTACCCTTCCCTATGATGCATTTCCGGTTTAGTATTTGGGGGCCATTTTGTATCATGCTTTTCTTAAGTTTTAGGTGGGATTATGAGAAAATTTGAATATTGGATGTATACATATCTATACCTTTGTTTTTAATGCCTGAGAGCTCGAAAATATGACTTTAAGTGGGGTGTTTGGAGGTGTGAAGTATGATGCATGAAAATTGAGTAAATATGCATGCCATGTGTTTGATAAAACTTCTAAATTGAAGTAAAGGCTGTTTGGAGTTGAGCTTTTGCATATTTATTGGATGGGTAGTTAATTTAATATATAGCTAATGTTTACAAAAATATAAATCTATGTTAATGAGGTAATCTTGGAAGTTATAGGCATAAATATGTAAAATTCAGTTGTGTTGAATAGGTACACTTTACCACATTTTTGTGATGCTTTGGGTTGGATCTTTATAAAAAATTAATTGTTTGAACTATATATATATATATATATATATATATATATATATATATATATATATATATGCAATGCCTTAAACTTAGAAATATGACTTTTGGTGCTGTTTTGAATGGTGAGTAACCTCATGCACAAAAATTGCTCTTTATGCATGCTAATTGTTTGGTAAAATGTCTAAATGAAAGTAATAATGGGTTTAGGTTGTGTTTCCTTTTATGGATTTATAATTCTTGAATAATGTAGCTCTAGTTAAGATAATATTCTTTTTGGAAGTGAAAATGGAAGTTTGGATGAGTTTTAATTTACCATATGGTAGCATTTTAATCTATCTTAGCATAATGGATAATCAGTTACTAATGTTTGTACTTACCCGTTGAGTTATTGTTGTGATCTTTCTTACCTTGAAGAAAAGGATTTAGAATTCATCATTTAAACTTATGCTTATATTGTTTATGAAGGAAAATGAATGACTTTGAGGAAAGAAGAAAAAAAGGAAAAACTAAGGATAAGGAATCAAAATTAAAACATAAAGATTAAGGGTCGACTTTTGAGGAAAACGGCAAAAGAAATTAAACTTTCTATAAAATGTTTCTTTTTAATCAAGTTTTTGCAAAAGTTTTGAAAAGATACATATGCATGCATAGGTTTAGTAGGCCGGTTCAGGTGGCCCAAACCCAATAAAGCAAAACTATTAGCCAATTGAATTTTTCATAAACCTAACTCAGTTTTTTACCTTAAACCAGGTCTGATCTAGTCCGAATTGATTAGGTTCAGTTCAAGTTTATAGGTCAAATTGAGTTCTATACAACCTAATATTCCTAGTGTTGGATTAGGGGTTTCATTGAAATTTTGTACTAGCATGAAATTGATGGCCTACACCTACATTTCTCGTCTCAAATGGATATTCTTATTGTTTTTCTCACTATTGTTGCCTTTATGTCTCATAAAGGAAAAAGGAAATAAATTCACTTGGTTTGACAATCCCCTGAGAACATAAGGTAACATGGGAAAGGCTACCTAGAAAAATAGTTACTTAGGATATATTTGGTCGGGGAGTAAAAATAGGGGTAAATTTTTCATGGATGAGGTTTATGTATAATTTTACACATAAAGTTCATCCATAAAAATTTACTTCCTATTTTTACCCTCTAACCAAACATACCCTTAGAGTGAAAAAAAGTATACTCACAAACAGTTGTGAAGCTCTTATCTTAATCTTCTAATCCTATCCTCCCATCCAGAGCTACATAGGTGTTAATGAGGTGTGCAAAGAGTAACTAATGATTATTGATAAGGGTTGGATGGAAAAGGATGAGAATGATGAGGACTTTTTTCAAAATGTTCTATAAAAAGCGAATACGTGTAAGAGAAAAATTGTGGACCAACATCAAAAATGTTCAGCAAATCTAGGAAAGAAATATATAACCTGTAGAATAGAAGAAGGAGCATTTGATATGGATGGATTCTCTATAGTCAAAAGGAAGATCATCAAAGTATGTTAGTAGCAGGAGAAATATCGTGTCAAGTTAGGGGAGATAAGAATACATCATTTTTTATAAGCGGGAGACACATCATTTGACCCCCTAAAAAACAATCCAATTGACAAAATTAGTTCTTGAAAGATGTTTTACTAGTTTGTGATACCTTAATGATCGAAGCGCCAAAAAATTAATTCTAAAATATCAATGCAATGATAATTAGCCCCTAAAAGATTAATATGCAGACAAATTAGTCCATAAGACATCTTTATTAAACACTAATGAAGCCCAGTAAGTAATATAGGAGTTGATCATTAGGATACACATATTAATAAAACACATTTTAGCTAATAATTTGTTAGCACATTAATCTTTTAACGGTTAAAATGGTATTTTACTCTTTGTGCCACTATGGTTCAATTGAAGGACAAATACAAGTTGCACTGATTGAAAAATGAACAAGGAAGATGGAAAGACATTATAAAGACAGTGATGGAATATTATACAAACATATATACCTTAGAAGGAACCTAGAATTTATATATAAAATAAGTTAACAGCTTTATTAACAAGTTAGAAAAAGGAGAAATTAAAATAATGTTAGCTCCGGAACCTAAAATAAAGCATTCACATGCTTAGATAGTTTTGATGAAACAATACAAATACTAGATAAAAAATTTTCTTGATATAAGTTGACATGTGTTCAAGTTTATTTGTTGAATAAAACAAAATCAGGCTCAAAGTCTCTAATTCTTTAAGACCAGACACTTACTAAGGAGACTTGATAACTAACTAGCAAGTGCAAATCATTCAAGTAGTAAAATAGATGAGTATGAGTATCATCCCGTGAGGATTGAGGTTATCAAGCAATATTTCACTAGTTGAATTTCTATCTACACTGTGAAAATATTGTTTCAGTTTTAGGGAAAAATAACTTTAGCGACAAAAATAAATTTAAGCAAGAATTAACAATAAAAAATGTTAGAGGTTTGGGTTAGTCTTAGCTTTTTCTTGAAAGCAATCAGTTCTTATTACCTGAGTTGGAGCTTAACAAATTAAAGGATAGATTATAAACAACTGACTTTAATTCCTTGGTAACATCAATTCTCCTATTTCACTCTAACATATTAATTCCTCAATTATGTGTTGAACAAATATAGGGTGAAATCATACAATTTTCAATCCAAAGCTGCACACAATCACAAGATAAATTTCTAAACCTTGAGAAGTATGTAGTTTATCCCTAGAGCTTGAACACACACAAATTTCCCAATGATATGCCACATCACAAATTGTAAACAAAGGATAAACTTTTAATTAATCAATCCCAAAATCAAGAAATAGAAATTCATTCACAATTCATTCCTAATTAATATTCACTTAACCATAACAAAAACCTTACAAACTCATAAAGAAAAAGCAAAATGAAAGAAGGAAGACAGAAAAACCAAGAATTGGAGTGCCGATTCCTCAATCCTTCCTCATCTGGCCTTCCTTTACTTCCTCTTGGAGTTTGGGGATGTTTTTCCTTTATTTTTAACCAAAGATTCCTTGAAAAAGACTGCTTTTCTATATTTAAAAGTGAAAAAAATGAACCAGCTTACTGTGGGCACCTAGGCGCCAGGTGGCAAAACCCCTAAAACCATAGTTTTAAAACTTGAACTGAACCAATCAATCTGACTAGTGAACCGATGAACTGGCTAGTAACTGGTCCCAGTTGTATAGTAGATCAAATTTGCATAAGAAGTGGCAAGAACAAGTCTGGCTCAGTGGTTTTTCATGAAACCAGTGACTCGGTGAGTCATCAGTTTACACAGTTCAAATAAAAAAAAATTTCGTTCAACAATTCTCAAGAAAAGAAAAAAAAAGAAACATGGCAAGTGAGTTACTAGGCGGCACATTATATTAATTGTGATTGCCATGTCTATGCTACTTCATATCAGTCACTGGTAAGTCACCACATCTCTGTGACCTCAGATCCATTGTTGGTTCATATGTGAGCTACCACATCTTCACTGTAAGGGGGGAGGAAAGCCATATCTTATTTTGCTTGCATGTGTGTGTGAGAGAGAGAGAAAAGGGGGAGAGAGAGGGGACTTGAAACAAAGAAGAAATGACCAGATGGGGAGGAAATAATGCAGCTAAGGCATAAAGAGTGTATGGTGATATCGAGAAAGTGAGGTAAATTAGGGTTATTAGTGTTTTTCTTTTTTAAGGTTGCTTTTCACTTTTTTTAAAAATAAGGTTATAAAATCATAGTGGGCTTTTGGAACTCAAGTAACATACAAAAAATGCAATTTTTTATTTTAAATGCATATATTATATGGTTAAAATGTATTAATTATTAATTATATATAAGACCAGAAAATAATTATATGCATATTTTTATAATTCCCTTTATATTTATATAAAGATATAAATTTTTAATATGTCTTCAATTGTTAAGTATTTATGTTATTTTATTGTAATTATTTTAAATTTTTATTTTTATATATTTATTTAAATATGTCCAATTCAATCAGCAACTCACCTATTGAACTAGTAACCCACTAACCTAGTGACCCACTGGCCCAATGTTCTGGCCAAGTCGATCATCAAGCCGAGTTTTAAAACTATACTTGAAACCAACTTCTCTTTTCAAACTTGCAAGCACCTAGGTGCCTGGGCCCTAGAAAACCAGCATTAGTGCTATGACTTGCAAGTGATTTTCATCCCTTAGATATGTGAACTGAATTCAGTGTCTTCATTAAAATTGTAGATTTTTCTCTTAGCTTTCTGATGCCATCAAAGTCAACTCAATCCGATAATCCAGACTTTGGTTATGCCCAAATCATCACAGAAAGGTCAAAAGGAACACAACTTGGATTTCTCATTAAAATTGATTTCTTCTTGAGATTATTCATTCAAAATACTATCAAATATCATACATAAGAAATACCAATTACTATGAACATAAAAAATATAAATAAAAGATAAACAAAATTCCAACAAGAGCAAATGATTCTAATAAAAAATATCTAAGTTGGAAAATAAGTAAAATTAAACTAAAATAACTTAAAATCTTAAGATCTTATCATATTTGAAAATACATTATAATCTCAAATAACTCTATTTCATAGAGTTATCAAGACTTATACAAATCGTATCCAAATTCATAACCAAATAAAAATTCTCAATAAAAGGAGAATAGAGAAGATTTAAGTATAATCTTTCTTGAGAAAAGAATATGAACCTTAAAAATTAAGACTCTCACGTCTCAAGTAAGATGAGAAATTAAAGTTATATGTCGTACAAAATGTTCTAGAAAATATGGTTATAGACTCAAAAGGATAAAGCTATAATTCAAATTAGCTAGAATCATCATAATATCTTCAAAAATATACCACGATCACTTCAATCAACCCTAAAAAGATCATATCAATCCTCAACCAGTTCCAAAAAGTTATTGCAATGACTAAAACCTCTTCAGAAAGTTGAACAAGCATATAATTCATTCAAAATAAACACTAGTGTTTCAAAGATATGTTTTCACTTCAGAAAAAAGATTTTTCAGGCTTGATATCTTTTAGAAACATGTTTATGGTCTTGAGAAAGCTTTGTAGACATCAAGAAAGATATTTGTACAACATTCTAGTAAAAAATGAAGCAAGTACAAAGGTACATTGACAAAGCATTCTGTGACTATACTTTGTCAAAGCATAAGCCATTGTACAAAGGTTTTGTCCACCATGAAACATGATCACATGTCACTTTAAGGGTTGACATAGTCTAAATAGTGTCAAACATTCAAATTTTTTGGTTATGCCTATAAAAGAAAGAGCTACAGAAATATGAGAAGTTGATGAATCAAAAAATCAGAAGAGAAGATACGCACATTCTGTGTTCATAGCTTTCTAAACTTCACTAAAGGCAAATCTCAATTTTACACACAAATCTTCTTAGAAAAAGGTTAGAATTAGAAACCATCCTCTCCTAAAGAATTTAGCTATAAGAAGTCATTCAAACTCTTAGATCTTTCACTTTGTTATATCTAAAAAGAGTTGCGTGATTTGATCTGTATCCAAACACAAACCTATATTCTATCTTGTAACCTTAATCTAGTAAAGGTCAGGTTGTTTAGCTGGAAGAGGGTAGGAAAATACTACGTGGTTGTGAAAATCAAGTTTGTTTATTGCTTACTTGAATAGCTTGAGAAAGCTAGAGAAATACTACCTATTTCTAAAGCCTAAAGAGGCTTGAACAAAATACTTAATGGAATCTCAACTTGCTGATTAGGGACTGGATGTAGGCTTGGCAATAGCCAAACCAGTATAATCTTATGTGAAAATTTTTTCCCTACCTCTCTTTTTAACTTCAACATTACTTTATGTATTTGTTTTATTTACTTTCAGATTTCAACAAAAATTTAATCTGTCTGATCTAACTCTATTTGCTTCCACTTGTTCCAAGTTTTTCAACTTGAGAAAAGTTGTTTCAAATCTTCTCAAAATTTTTTAAAGAAACAAAAAGCATGATTCGACCCCCTTCTTGTGCAATTTCTCATCTACATTTGGCATCAAAGCTCAAGCTTTAGAGGTTAAGCAATCTAACAGTTGCAAAGTTTAAAGATCCAACGATATAAATGGCCCAAAATGTTATGCATATTAGTGAAGGTCACTTCATAAATAAGCAACCCTATTTTTGTAGAGAAGACTATGCTTACTGGAAAGACATGTGTTAAATTTACAGGATCATCTACCAGAAATTAGAACACTAATATTACACATAGGAATCCGTACCTCTTTGATTCCCAATAATGAATCATACCTTTGTCCGTGAATACTCTAGTAAGAGAAAAACATACACAACAGTGTATGCTAGGGACAAGTCTTCCATTCCTTCTTTGTCTCCTATGCCAAACGTCGCATCAATGGAGTTGCAGTCGTTAAGAGACTTTTGAGTGGAGTGGGGATCCTGTCCAAAGAATGAATATATAATAACCATGTCCCATCCATCATGGACCTAGCTTACCCTGGGTCATTACACCCTTGAGCACACTCACCATTGGGCTCAAGCCTAATGCCACATGGTAAATCCCAAACCCATAACGAATCACATCATAATAACATGGGTATCCAGGGAACAATCAAGCTATCCATTTAACCCGTTTTATAAAACCTAAATACCTACCAATCAATAGTAGCCCAAACTCGAAAAATTCTAACATTCTCCCACTTGGACAATATTGATTGAGTTTTGTTTTATATTTATAAAACATTTGGAAAATGGCCCTCGAGTTGAATAAATGTAGCCACAAATTATGGCCTGAAAAACAATCACCACAAATCAAATCAGTCCGGCTAACAAAGCTACCAACTAAGAGCCTTAAGCAAATGATAAACTATAAAGAGTCCACTTTGCCTATGACCACATAACCACATAACCTCATCAACAATGATCCACAAATATAAGTGTGCAAGGTGTATACGCATCGTAACATAACATGTGATCCTTTCAATGCTACTGTGTATGGATCCTCATTACACCTTCTCAAGAATACATAACCAATCTCCGACAAGGAAATCATAATATGTTTCTTAGAAAACATCATTCCCATAAGAGAATAACATCTTTCTCATGAAAGACTAATATTTTCTAAAGAAAACATCCATATCTCAAGATATAATAATGGTAACAATATCAATTTATCATAACACGCTCACCAATTTATCAATCGGATTATATAAATCCAATATAATCAAATGAACTTAACAACTCCTACTAACCCAATGCATTAAAGGAGCTTACAAGACCCATATCTCAACATGCTTCATGAATACAATGGGTCTAAGTCCCATAGTTAGAGGATCAAACAACATCTTATTAGTACTAGCATACTCATGGAAGTCCCAACCACACAAATAAAGAGCAATAATAATTTTATCAACTCTACTAACCAATCACATTGAAAGAACATAAACCATTAACTCTTAAATATGTGGCTTTGAACAAGCTAACATAGCTTCACTATTAGATGGTTTTAATAGCTTACACATAATCATTGCAACTTTGACTACAAAATATCTCTAAAACCATATACATAGCATGTAAACAATACCAAATGATTAGTTCCAACCAAATCACTATACAATTACTTAATTATACAATTTTAAAAATATGTAAAAAAATTAATTATGGGTATAATCGTGTTCTTCATGAAAGGTTAGGCATATGATTGTAGAATTACCTGTGGGCAGAATGCACAACATATACTATAGCTCCCACTTAGAGCCAGGTATACGGGCTGCGATCCACAAATCAACTCGTTTAATTGATAACCCGCACGAAAATGAACCAGAAAATTTTTAGTCCGCCAACGCGTGGATTTTTCTGATCCACTCCGCCTAACACACGGGCTAAACTGGCCTGGCCCACGAATTTGAGGACTAGTTTGCTAAGCCACATAGAATGGTCCAATCTAGTCCAGTACTCCTGTGATCCTATCCAGTGCTTGGCAGTTTGGCACTAGTCCATACTAAGCGTAAAGTGCCTAAGCCCAAGCTCAATCCCACGTTTTAGTGGCCAAGTCTTCAGTCTTCATAACATAAATAACTAAAATACGTAGTGAACACTAGGTTTCCTTAATTCCTTCTCTCTTCAATGATAGTGAGTTCTATTTTTTCATTTTGCGCTGTTGCTCACCTACTCCCCTCTGGCCCTCTCTCAACTTAGCCCGTCAACCGCCACCGGCACCTCCTTCTGCGGCCAAGCCCTCTACTCTCGTCCCTCAACTCTCTGTCTCTCTTACTCAAGTGGTGAAGACCTCGCGACCTTGCCCCTCAGTCTCAGATCTCACTATCTTATTCTCGTCTCTTAACTCAGTCGGCACCAAGCTACTTTGCCACTCTGCTGCTGAGTTGCAGCCAAGAGACTCTGTGTTTCCGCGAGACACTATGTCATACTACCTTCAGTAGATCTCTATGGGTTGCCATGCTGTGCTGCCGCCAGGACACCTCTGCCGCTGCTGAGAGAAAGCAACAGTTTTCACCTTTGTCTCTGTGAGTATGAGTATTATTATTATTATTATATTTTATTCGTATTTTTAAATATGCTTTGTTTAGTTGAACTTGAACCAGTTCTGACTTCTGAGAATCAGTTTTGGATTGTTCATTTGTTTGTAAAATTTGTAGCTTGAAATTGTAAAATTTGCTGGTCATGGGCTTTTTGTAGGGCAAAAAATGTGACCAGAGAAAAGGGTTATATGAACTAGTCCGCAAACTTGCAGGCCTATATAGGCAAACTCGAACTAGGCTAAAGGCAAGTCCATTTAAGAAACGGATCGATCCGGTTTGGTCCAACCTATTTAATTGTGATTCGTCATGGACCGAGTTAAACGGATTGGACCAATCCGCATACCCAGCTTTACTCCCATTTCTTAAAACAATAGCATTTTCTTCCAGAGAAAATCCATTTAAGTATAAACTCAATCTCATTTCAGTGGAAAGCTTACATATCCATCATGGCCACAAACGGTGCTACATACACAATAGTCTCAGAAAATTCAACACTTGTAGGCAAAAGAATTTTCACTATTAAATAATATCAAATTATCCAAGTTACTTTAACCAAATTATACAAAAGACCATATGTGGGTGAGTTAATGCACTACTTGGTCGAAGTAGTAGAATTATCCCAAAATCAACAGGTAACTCCATTAACTTCATGAATGAATCACTATGGTGATAAACATCCATATCCATTGTTGGGCTCTAAAGTAGGAATGTACTAGTCATTAAATCATTTTCAACTTTTATATACGAGCTTTTAAGAACCTTGTTTTCTAAGAAACATCAAGTAATGTTTACTTATAAAGTTACATCACCCAAGTGATAAAAAAATCAATTTACATAAAAGTGAACTCTCACACTTATACCATGCAAATTAAATTAAAATAATTGATTTTAGACTACAATATAATTAACAAAGAGAGATGACTTGCCAATTACACCAAGGTGAGAGCACAAAAATTTACATGAGTTACACTATTATCCTAATAAACAAATTACCATGTAAGCTTCCATTTATCATGCTAACTAACTCTCTAGTCACAATTATTAATTAATGCTATCTAAAGTAACATTATGATAACCAACAATTATCATAACATATCGCAGAAAATGATTTCATCATGAGAGATATTGAAAGATATATCATTATATCATGCAGTAGAAACCATTATGTAAATTAAATACATTCAAATATGTTAAATATCAAACAAAAGTTACCCTTAACTTGCACCTAAAATATTGCAAATTAACCATGACTATTATAACTCTTCAGTTCAAGTGTAAATCCTAACATTAGTACACTCCCTCTCAATGAAAATTGTTTCAAGTATTCATGGGAACCATGGTAAATGCTCCATAGGTTTAGATGTAACATCTTCTACTGCTTTATGGATTGATGACTGTCCCCACAAACTAACACAAGTCCTTTCAGTGTGCTTTATCCTCACTCACAAGCTTCCTAGGAAAACTTTTCAGGAGGTCACCTATCCTAAAATTGCTCCAAGTCAAGCACACTTAACTGTAGAGTTCTTTAGTAATGGGTTACCAAAAGGAAGATGCATCTTGTTGGTATAAGTAGTACAAATCAATTCATATAAGCCCTCATTAACTATATAGTCCCATACCTATATAGTCTCAGGATCCTTCTCATTTGGGTGTGCAATCGATTCATTCATATACCCCTCTACTTTCGAAGTCTGCCAGGAGTTGCTCCTTGTCCGTGCCACCTTACACTGGTAATCACTCCCCAACTTCACAATCCCCAGGCGTTACATGCCCACCAGCTTCCGCTTGATTCATCCCCGAACCTCCATGTAACGCCCGGGGATTGCGAAGTTAGGGAGTAATCGCCAGTGCAAGGAGGCATGGACAAGGAACGGCTCCTAGAAGACTCTGAAAGTGAAAGGGTACATGAATGAACCAATTACACACCCAAATGAGAAGGATCCTGAGATTGTGTAAGTATGGGACTATACAATTAAGGAGAGCTTATATGAATTGATTTGTACTACCTATACCAACAAGATGCATCTTCTTTTCGATAGCCCATCATGAAAGAACTCCATAGTTAAGCGTGCTTGACTTGGAGCAATTTTGGGATGGGTGATTTCCTGGGAAGTTTTTCTAGAAAGTGTGTGAGTGAGGACAAAGCATGCTGAAAAGACTCGTGTTGGTTTGTGGGGACAGTTGTCAATCCATAAAACAACAGGGGATGTTACATCAGATGAAACCCAAATACCAACCAACCATCACAAAATACTTGACCAGAATAAACTATCGGTTCTAATATCACTTGTTAAAGCAATCAAAAGGGAAACTCAAAATCTTAAAAGATTCACAAGAATAGGCTAAATGCAAAAGATAATAGCGAGTTTGACCCTACAATTTGACCTAAACCTTTAAGGCAACAAGTTTATGAGTTATTCGTTTTATAAAATCTTTACTCAGTCCACTTTTAACTAATGTGAGACTTCATCACACTTGAAAATGAAACACTGAAATACTCCTCCCCCTAATTGTTACATAGTTGCACATAACAATAGCCTTGCTCTCATTAAAATTATAATTAAAATAACAGTGCTATTCATGAAAAATAACAGGAGTTGTAAAAACAATAAGCAAAAATCAATTAATATGGGCAATCAATGATAATTTGTATGACCATAAATAGGGATATAAAACATATAATATAGATTTACCTATGGGTGGAGAATACATTATACAAAATAACAGTTACAAAAATCCAACACCTATGGGTTGAAAGATTTTCTTGTCAATGTCATTCCAAATACCATGCCACCACCAAATTAATTAATGAATTATCTATCTATAGGTGAATCAAACCATAACTAACTCAAGCAACAATATAGTCACATCAAGGTTAATTAATAAGTTAACTACTTGTGGGTAAGTCAACCTATAACTAATCTAGTGATAAAACATCCCAAAAGATAAGCAAGTAGCTCTATCAATTTTGCAAGTAACCCACTGTGGTGTAGTAACTCATTTAATTAGTAGGGTCTTCAGTAGGAATAAAAATTGTCCAGTTAATCAATCTTCAATTCATCTTGACTATTTTCCAAACATTTTTTTTAAAAAAAAATGAGGACTTAGTAATTACAAATAGACATTATTTCAATTCTATAATTTTATAGAATTCATATCAATTTCAATAAGCACAAAATATCTCAGATCCCATTATTTATGGAATTTTAAACCAATATTTTGACTAAGAACTTCAAATTCTTTACTTTTATAGAAGCACATACCAATAAAAGAAAATTTCTTTTAATTTCTTGATATCACTTCTTTTAGTCAGCTTGCACAATTTTATAATGCTAAATATCTAGAGGCATTATCATCCACAAACCCATACTTTGGGCATAGTTGGTATATGGTCTACATTCAGTCTTCAAAATTTGAACTATATATCAATCTGTAAATGGCAGTTCAAGACTTCCCCAACTAGCCTATTTATTTTTAGAATAAGTTTTCAAATCTTTTTTGACCCTTGCTTTTCCTTTTTTTTATTATTATTATTGAAAAAACTAGGGCAGGGACCATAGGTCCCCTTTTCTTTTTGTGAAAATAGCAATCGTAAGAACCTGTTCCTCCTTTACATTGCCAGCCAAGAAACACATCTTTACAGAAGGCCATCAACATGGAAGCCCCAGTTATCCACAGACTAGCAGCAACGATGGGAGGCCACCAAGGCGGGGAATAGTGGGGAAGCAAAATAAGGTGGTCAGAATGGCGTAGAACCATCTATCTTTCTCTTGTGACCAAAGAGAGTGGCGGTAGTAGATGGCCTAGGTTGTACAACCAACAACCCCATACCTTTGCTACACGGTGACGATGACACCCTCTCTTAGCAATAATGGCGGTGCAATGGGAAAAGGATAGTGGCAGAGGCTATGTGATGACAAGTCATCCTGTCTTTACTCCTCGAATCCCACACAACAACAAACCACAGCAGTAGTGTGCTTCCCTTCCAATCCATGGCAGTAGTGACACGCTTCAAAGAGGATGCAACTCAACAACGAGCATCGGGAGTAGCAATGGTGTCTCCCTTGGCGAGAGCAACGAGACACCTTCGACGAGTGCAACGACTACGATGTCAACTGAAGCTCAACCTTCTCTTGGCAATTCCAGAAACATATAACCACCGGTAACAAAATTTTAAGAAAAGGGGGATAACATAGAAAACATGTCTCTATCCGCTTCTCTATCAGTTTCTCTTGAATTCAAGCCCAAATCATTCTTTCAGAATTAGGATTTTAATCCTAGTATAAGCCACTCTGATGGTATATGTTAAATTTATATGATCATATACCAGGAATCAGAATACCAATATTACATACAAGAATGTGTACCTCTTTGATTTGCAGCAGTGAATCATACCTTTGTCCATGAATACTCTAGCAAGAGAAAAACATACACAACAATTTAATGACAGGATGAAATTATTCCTTAAATACACAAATCTAGATATGTGGCACATTATCCATAATGGTGATTACATTCCCACAAAAGAAGTCCAAGAAAATGTATTTACTGCTAAAGAAGATCAATTCCATAAAAATGTTAAGAGTGATTCCTAGAAATCAATGGACTGATGTCAAAAGGCAAAAGTTGAGTTGAACTCTAAAGCCAAGTATCTTTTGACTTGTGCTTTAAGCAAAATGGCATATGATAAAATAATTACTTGTGATACTACTAAAGAAGTTTGGGACAAACTTCAAATGCTCCATGAAAGAGCTGATCAGGTTTAAAAAGCTAAAATTAATATGTTAGTCCATCAATATAAAATATTCAAAATAATGGAACATGAATCTATTGATGAGATGACCACCAAGTTTATGCATATCATAATTCTGCTCAAAGGTCTTAGCAAAAGATACACAAATACTAAGACGGTAAGAAAGATTCTGAGTAACCATCCTTTGGAGGGAACCATATATGAACACTTTACTACTCCCTACATTACATGCTTTTGGTAACTCCAACTCTTCAACTACTTTCGTTACAAAGAAATCTCCTTCTTACCTACCTTCACTCATATAAAGCCCTACTATTTTGGTTGTGATTTTCCATGGTTTTGTACTATTCCCATATGTGATTATGATGATAAGTATAGAGGATGTTAGCTCTTCATGTTAATCAAAAAGTTGTCTTTTGTTGATAGATTTGTAATTCTTTCTAAGATTATTTTGAGCCAAGTACCATCAGCTATTGTTATTCATTATTAAATTTCTAAAATTGCAAAATGACCAGCAAAATAATTAAGTTATGTGCATTTGTAATTGTACTTATTAGCATATTTGATATGCTTACATCCACGGGTAAAACATGCAAACTATAGATGCTTATTAGTTTAAGTGCACTTGAGGGTATACTCTTGCCTTTCAGTGCAAGGTTCTTGGCATGTATCTCTCAATTTTCTTCTTATTTTTAGTCATCTAAGCTATGTTGAAATGAATATAATTTGAATGTTATGTGTTTTTAAATCCTTACGGCTAAATCCTTTTTTCAAAGGAATTTATTACTCATTGTAGACGTTTATGCTTTTTTAATAAACTTTTAAAATTAACTAGAGCACCAATTGTAATACTCAACATCTGTGTTGCCCTAAGAAACCTGCAAAGACACTTTTTCTTACATGGAGAATTTGTCAATATAAATACATTGAACTTTCTACTATAGAAAATGATATATAAGAGCATAAAAAGGACTTTACCATAAATGTCAAATGATATAAAGGAGGTTGAGATTTAATTTCTCATCTTTTGTTTGTTCATCTTCATCTCATAATAAATTGTTCTAAATAGATAATTCACAATAAATTAAGTATGAACCAGTATATAAAATACAGGTCTAATATCTTGCTAAAGGTACTAAGTAAATAAGAAAAAATAAATAAAACCATCGGAGCATGTTTTTGTTCACCTCAAACACTGCCTTTGCTTTTACATCTATAACAAACTCTATTGACATGTAGCACTTTCTCCCTTTATTTTGGATGTTAATATCTCCTTGATCAAATTTTTAGATTGAAGCAACTTAAGGGATTTCTTGACCACATTGTCAAGGAGTTTTGTTTCTCTTTTCATATCTCCTATTCAAATCCCCATGCCTTTCTTGCTACTAATAAGATTATAGAGTACATGCTTTCCACTTGTCAAAGTATCAGACACTAATAAGTTCATTTATATACTCCTTCTCCTTTATAATTTTAGGCATATTGTATCATTTGCGTGTTTAATTAGTTGATATTTTGTGGATTCATATTTAGTTCTCATTGGGTATCATTGAATAAAATCGTGGCTCTTTACACCATTTTGATAAATAAATATATTTTGAAGCTTCCTATGCTCTTAATCCTCTTTTGTGAGTGATATTTGCTTGCAAGAACTTCCCATATTAGTGCATGAAGACCACAGAGGTGCATGGAGCTTGTAGCAGTGTTCAATTTGGGAGAATTTGAGGAGCTACATATAAGTAGTCTGGAGCTCATTTACAGCAAGTATTGTAATAAAAAATTCATATTTTTCTCTACAAAGATCGAATTGAAACAAATAAAGATATTTTGGAAATATTAAGAAGTCCTCTATAACTTTCATATTTAGCTCAAAATCCAGTTTTAAGAGCTTCTTAGTGAAAATTGAGTTGCAAGGTTAAAGATTATTGAGGTTTTGACGCTGTCTAGTTTGACGCTCAATTAGAATTTTACCTATATCTGGAGCTATGGATGTCTAATTGAGGTGATTCTTGAGTTGTTGGAAATCTTATTCAAAGAGATACAACTTCCATTTCTAGGCCTAAGAGTTAATTTGAACATTTGTTGGCTCAAATATGAAGTGGTATTTGCATGAGTATTAGACTCTATAGTGATCTTGGACCGCTATAGCAGTCACCAAAGAGCAGGAATGAGCCAAAACTATCCCCAGATCGCTATAGCAGTCCCCTATGACAATGTCAGTTCGTAAAACAACATTTTTTTAATTATTTTGGGGCTCTTTTTTGACACTGTGATAATATATTATATATACTCACTTAACATAGGTTAAAAGGGATCTTCCACACTTGCTTTAGGTGTAACTCCCGGTGATGAAGTAGGGAAGTGATCGTTGGTGCAAAGAAAGCACAGACAATGAGCGGCTTCTGGCAGACTTCAAGGCGGAGGGGTACATCAATAAACCGATTACACACCCGAATGAGAGGGATCCTGAGACTGTGTAGGTATGGGACTATACAGTTAATGAGGGCTTATATGAATTGATTTGTACTACATATACCAACAAGATGTATCTTCTTTTCAGTAGCCCATCACTAAAGAACTCTACAGTTAAACGTGCTTGACTTGGAGCAATTTTGGGATATGTGACCTCGTGGAAAGTTTTCCTAGGAAGCGTGTGAGTGAGGACAAAGCATGCTGAAAAGACTTGTGTTGGTTTGTGGAGACAGTCGTTAATCCATAAAGTAGCAAAGGATGTTACACTAGGATTGCCTCCACTCTCTCTCTTTTCATATCTCCACTCTCTTTCTAGATTTTTGGAGCTTCCAATCTTTATTTTAGTTCTCGTTTGGGATTGCAAATTGCATTCTTTCTCAACAACAATTGTGATCGTATATTTATGGAGGAGTTATCTTTTCACCTTGTGCAAAATAACTGAATATTAAGATTGTTCTTGAGGTTTCTATTTTTAATTGCAATTTATGATTAGTTTTTCTCTCCTTCTTGTCATCTCTCTTTAATATCGGTTGTTGAATTATTGCAATTGTATTTTTGAGAATTGCCTGATTATGTGTTCATCCACATGCATAATTAACATTCTATTGGGATATTTGGTCATTGATTAAATTATATCCATTTGGTAAGGGATTAGAATTAACTCCGTTGAGAAATTAGGTTACTATAATTGGTAATTAAAGCTGGCATATGCTCATAGAACCATGATTATGGATTACTAGTGCATGTATTAGTCAAACCCTTAGTGGGAGTGTGATTGTGTGACTATTGAGTAGAATTGCATCATTGTTGTATGAAAACAGAATGCATGAACGTAACCATCGCCATGAATTTATCATTTGAGCCAATGATTGAACAATTATTAATTTGAGTGACTATTTGTACAGGTAATTCTTCTAATAATATTTTCTCAACTTAATTTTATTTCTAAATAACATTAAAAATCTCCTAATCCTTAGAATCAATTAGAACACTTCACGTGAGATGACCTAGGTTGTCCCTTTACTATATTTTTTGCGCAACTTAGCATAAAATAAAATTTAATTTGTTGTGGATAATGACAGCTCGCATCAAACACTAAAGCCAAGTCTTGTTGCTTCTATTTAAGGGAGAAAGAAGATCCATGTGATGAACAACTCATTCCTTACAAGAGAAAATTGGCAAAAGCAATGTATTTCGTTAACAATAACAACTCCAAAGTTCATTGAAAATTGAAAGCAATTTACACTATAAAATGGATATTAGTTTTCATGAATATCAAATTATAAAGAACAATGTATAGTGAATCCTTATATAAAATCCTATGCCATATAATTTTTTGAGCATTACAAAGAAGATAAGCATCATTGAAAATTTAGATATATAGCTAAATATCATGCACATAAGCATAAGCACCATTATATCAAGGAAATTAAGACATCTACACTTACATCTCAATGCATAGAACCAACAGGTGAGTAAAAAGATTCATGGTAAGACAACTATCAAGTAGTCTGAACTTTCAAGGCAATAATAAAAGAGATAAACATGAACCTATTCAACTAAAATAACCAATACCCATAAAAAGTATCCATGCATGCCATACTAATCAAAACTGACCAACACTAAGTTTATATTCTAGCTACTCCAAAAATAAGAATGTCAATTTTTTGTAAGATTTTGGCATCACTATACACATGATGATATCCACAGTAAAAGTTTTCACACCATCACCTAAGTTTGCGATAAATATTTCAATAAAATACGATCTTAAACAGTATTCACTCTAATGCATGTGAATACTTAGAACCAATCAAAACTCAGATCTAACAATTTGATGGCAAAAACTACCAACATCAAAATTAACGGGTTCCAAAATAATGCATCCATTTGAGAATTGAATTAACATTTGCAACCAAGGAAATGCACAGAATCAAACCCCCAATCAATGCACACAAGGTGATCCCTAAAATACAAATCCTAACTAAAAAGGTCTCTCTAATAGCACAACCTCTGAATTTCTTTCGACATAATTACATCAACTGAGGAGAAACAAATGGAAGAAAGAGAAAAAAAAAACTCATATATATATATAAGAACAAGGATTTT
This sequence comes from Dalbergia cochinchinensis, assembly GCA_031216125.1. NCBI lineage: Eukaryota > Viridiplantae > Streptophyta > Magnoliopsida > Fabales > Fabaceae > Dalbergia > Dalbergia cochinchinensis. The sequence continues at coordinate 25,731,904 of CM062376.1, forward strand.
ACCAGAAGAAGGAGAAGAGACTAACCAAATGATATTGATAAAAAATGACATTTCATCGGAAGCAAATAGGTTATGGATGAATCATGCTATGGGATGAAAAGAAGAGTTATGGCCAAAACCAAACGACTTGACCTCATTTGGCTTATGGGAGAGGAAGGAGACAATGAGACGGATTGAAAAATTAAGAGATACAGAGAGAGATAGTGAGGAAAATGTGATGGAGGAAGGGGGAATGCACTAATTATTTCCAATCTCATTTCATTGCACGACTTCATTATTAGTTTCCCTCATTGAGAAAAGAGATGCTGAGCCAAAAGTGCTTCTAACTTGAGCTGAACTCTTGTGCTCCCCACTAAGTTCCATCCAATGGGGCCTACTTTTATTTTGTCTTGTGTTTTTTTACTGTACGGTTTGAACTTGTCGTAATAATATGTTGTGAGGTGAGTTCTGTGGTGGGGAGAAAGGGAGTTTGGGCCTAGGTAGTCCTAGATATTATTATAATGATATTAAAATGTTAAATTACTCTTTTATCCCTTTTTTTCTTATTTCAATCACAGTACCCCATCTTCTTTATCGAGAACCCCACCTGCCGGACCGTCTGCGACTTCTTCACCTCCGTCAACGTCACCGCGAGGTCAACAATGCCACTACCAAGCGGCGTCTTCTTCCTTCTTCAACCTCGTGAGTGGATTCCCTTCTTCCTAACCACTATGTCCCCTATGGGTGCCCTATTCTTCTTCCTCTTCTTGCCAAGTACCATAGAGGTGAATCAGACTAACCATAAGTTCCCATCAAAATTATAATAAAATCAAACATTAAATTTTGTAGTCTTTGGTATTGATGCGATGTTTAAGTTCGTGTTGCAAATCCTTCATCCAAAGTCACCAAATAGGATTAGTTATTGTGAGGAAAACTCATATTTTGTACCCACTTGAAGAACTGAAAAGGACTTTGATTCGAAAAGGTTTGAAATTGATGAGATTAGCCATGGTTTTAGATCTTTTATTTGAATTTCTTGTTTTGGGTTTTTCATTTTGGTACTGTCCTTTTACTTTGTTGATATTTGTATTCCATTCCTCACCTATATGTGTGATATTCATATACCATTTGAATTTAAGGTTCTAGTTTGTCAGGGAAAAAAAAAAGGTCCAAAATAGTGAAAAACCTTTTGTCCAAGAGTGCCAATAGGTACTTGGAAAATTCAAGAAATGGCTACAGTCTCCTTACAAGACCTCATGGCACCACAACTTTGCTGTTGCCTTGTTTGTATCGCTCATTTTGTGAAACTCGTTGCTCACCTATAAATCTTGATAGGATTGAGACTTTGAGCTTTGTCTTATAATAAAAAAGAAGAAATAAATAAATAAATTAGAGAAACACCTAAGAACATAATAGTCATTTCATGTATTTTAAATTTTTTAAAATTATTCTTTACATTATTATCAATTATTAGTAAGGGATGTTATTAGATAATCAGGAGAATTATTCATAATTTTAAAATCTAAAAAGGAATATATGTAATATCAATTAGAAAAGGTTGCTGAAATTTTCCTGTACATTTATAATAGTATAGGACGTTCTAAAACTTCCCCTTCCTTCAATAATATATCTATAATAAACTACTGACATCTCTGATCATCACATACTCAGTTCTAAAATGTTCCTTTCTTTTGTTTTTCCTTTCTATCAATTTAAAAACCAAATTTTATCTATAATAATTTATTTTGGTATTCATTTTTTGTGTACATGGTCAGTTGGTTGCTGGCTTAGTGCAATAAATATGCACGAATCCAAAGCAATTGTGTGGTGTTGTCGAGTGTTGGTCTTTGCAATGCTTTGAATTTCTTTTCCACGTGATTTGGACCAACATCGAAATTCCAACGCCGGAAATTTGTGTCATTTCGGATCAACTCTTTTGATTTTTCCTTTCAGTTGTTAGGTCCATTGCCTTTTGATTTTTTTGACGTGATTTTGTGTCATTTTCAAACTTGCAAAGCGCGAAGAATTAAATTTTGACGTGAGAGGCTAGGGCTCTTTTTTTCAACCCATGGTAAGTTGATGAATAATTTTATATGTAATGTACTTTCTTATACAAATTCATTTAATGAAAAAATTCGGTTATTGTTTTTGTTATTATACTTTTTGAATAATCGCAAGACATGTATAAAAAACATTTTGTAGATACTGGAATTCAACGTAAACAAAGATTAATAGGTCAATTTCGTATAAACAAAAAAAATCAATTTCGGTATAATAAAGACAAAATAAAATCAGATTAAAGAAGAAACAATAGTGAAAAAAAAATCATGATTGGAGACTACCCGTCATATCTACCCATATAACTCATAGATCATCTTATATTACATGGCCATTTTTAACCAAAATACTACAAATGAATGCACGCCTACATCGCAACGTAGTAGTGTAAGCGGATTAATTGGACTAATCTAATGAATTTGATAATCCAAACTAAATTAATGACACTGGTTCGATTTGATTCAGATAATCAATGTTTTGTAATTTGAAATCAATCCAAGAATGAAGTGGCATACAACGACTATGGGATTGAATTTTTTTTCCTTTTCACGACTATGCAATGACTTTTAGCGTGTGTGGCCTGAATGTCTTATAAGAAGTGAGTCTTTATTCAAACAAATAAAGCCAATTATTTTTTTTTCAGAAAAAATTGATCCAAACCATATAAAAATTTAAGTATATTCTTTACATAAAATATAGATTTAATTAATTAATTTGTTAGTCCCTACAATTTAATAATTTATAATCAAATTTTTATAATGAATAAAATTTTATAATCAAGTCCTGAATTTAACCACCATTACAAAAACGTGAAATTAATTCTAGTTAGTATTTTTAACCCTTGAAATGCACGGGTTATGCAAAATAAAAATTAATATGTAGCAAATCTTATGGAATTAGTTGCTACCCTGATGGCCCTATTCAATTCAAGTAGAATTGTTTCCAATAAAGAAATATCTATGGTTTTGACAAAGAAAAAAAAGATAAAAGTAGTTTATTTTGTGGCTTTGACTCTTTTAAAATGAGAAAGTGATTAATAATTTTCATTGTGTATAGACTCTACTATATGATCTAAGAGTGATTAACTTCTTATATTATTACTTTACAAATTTTCTTACTTTAGAGAAACTAAATTTATTATAATAAAAATTTAAAATTTTTAATATTTATATTATAAGAGCTATATTATAATAAGAATTTAATTTTTATATACTAATACTGTAAGATAATGTTACACTATTATACGATAGAATCGAATAATCGAAGAAAAAATTGATGCCTTTTTCTCTATCCATCCTTTTTATTTAAAATTCATTACATTTTTCTTTCTTATTTTTATCAATCTCCAACTAAAAAATCTTAAATTCTAACTTAATAAAATATTCATCCTTGCAAAAGTAAAGAGTGAGTTGAGAAGCAAATGAAACAAAATCCTTACAAATATTAAAAGCAAAGGAGAAAACTTTCCTTCGATACTTGATTCTTTCTATTAGTAGAAACTTGTATGTTATTAATTAAAAAGTTAAAAACAATTTTTTCAACAAAAAAATAAATTTTTCTTATAATTATTATTTTTTATATAACCTTATAATTATTTGAAATAAATTTTTTTCTTGTTATAACCTTATAATTTTTTAAAATAATTGTTTGCTTATAATTATTTTGGCACCTATTGGTTTCATATATTTATATTTACTAGATTTATGAATAAAATATATAACAGAGAGAATGAGAAAGAAGTGATATAAAAAATGTTCTGAAATTTCAAATGAAATTCTGTAAGGTATAAAAGAAAGGATATATATATATATATATATATATATATATATATATATATATATATATATATATATATATATATATATATATATATATATATATTCATCTGCAGTATAAAAAGTTTGTTGAAAAATCATTCCCTCATAAAATTAATTCAAAATTTTAGTATTAATTATACATGAGAAAAATGAAGTATAGACTTGAGTTTATAGTGAATTTTACAATTATCATAATATCAATCAATGCTTCTATAATATTTGTTTTTATAACTTAAGTTATATTTTGATTAATTGATGTATTGTTATGTATAGAATTAACTATGAACTCGAAAGACTAAGACTATAATATCATTACTTATCTTGTAATGGAACCTTAGTTAGCCCATGAAATTTGTTCTTTGGGCTTGAGTTATGATTTCTTTTTAAGACCTAGTTAGTCCCTAGAATTTGTAATAAGGTTCCTAATTCTCAGACATAACAAAATTCCAATAATTAATGGTGTGGCTAGGGGAAGTCCCAAATAAATTTGTAATTATAATGCTTGTGGCTTGGGACATTGCTTTCGAATAAATTTTATCTTTCACAAAATATAATTTTCAGAATTTTCAGTTTTTTCTTCTTCATAAATTCTAAAAAACTGGAAAACTGAAAACTTAACCAAACGGGCTCTTAGTGGCTTATTGAGTAAATTTTTTAAATAAAGAAAAGTTGAAATAAATTTCACCAAATATAAGGGAGATAAGTGTAATCTACACCAAATATTATAATTAAAAATAATAATATTTATAAAGCTTTGTCCTATGATGATCTAATTAGACTAAAGTCAAATTATTGAAAGTTTAGTTGATTTTAAATACTAGAAATTAGAAAATATAAATTAATTTATTTTAGGAAAAATTACACTCACCTTTTGAGGTTTAAGGAAATGTAACTAGCACCACCTCTATTTTCAAAATATGCACATTAGGCCCTAAGTTTTGAAAAATCCTACATCAATCTATCCCCTAAGATTGCTATAATTTGGAAAAATTATACTCACTTCTCTTAAAATTTGACAAAATGTAACCTACACCCTTTCTATTTTCAAAATTTGCATATTAGGTTCCTGAATTTTGGAAAATTCTATATTGATCTTCACTAAGACTTTTATAAATATGGTTTCATTAGCAAAATCATCATATTATGAGAGAAATCATTTAAGTGAGAAGGACACAATCCTAGAATAGAAATTAATAAGAATAACACCAAGTGTACCTAGAATGATGACTTACTTTGGGATTGGGAGGAAGAGAGCGAGGCAAAAAAATTTCAATTTTTCTGGCCTCACCTGATAAAACACAAGTGAATGCAACAAGAAATTTCAAATTAGCAAACCCCCTTTGGAATGCCCAACACTTCCTCTTAGTGCAAATAGGAAGAGGGTGTATCTTATCAATTAACAAAAGGATAATATGGTTATTTAATAATTATAACTATCTTAGTGGAGGTCATGTAGAATTTTCCAAAATTAAAGGATCTGACATGAAAATTTTGAAAATATAGGGGGTCGCATTTTGCCTAACTCCAACCTAGATTAGTGTAATTTTCCCAAATTACAACAGTCTTAGGGAAGGTCGGTATAGGATTTTTCAAAACTGAAGGACCTGATGCAGAGATTTTGAAAACAAAGAGGATACGGGTTACATTTCGCAAAACCTTAGGGGAGGTGAGTATAATTTTTCTTTTATTTTATGTTATAACATTTTGTAATTAAAATTATTGAAATAGCTTTAGAAAAATGCAATCTTTTTCTTTAAATTTTAAGTTATTCTAAACATACATTAATAAATTATTAGTACGACGTAATTCAAAGTTAAGTTTCTCAAAAGAAATAGGTTTTTACATAAGATATTACTATAATTAACATTATTAAAGGATTTTAAATATTAGTCTTTTTTCTGTATAAAATATTAATGTTATTTGTTAATATCTAAAATCAATGTCAACTTAATCTTTTAAAATATATGAGCTTCAAATTAGTATTTAATTTACACTATGGAAATTGGAAAAGAAGTTCAAAACTCTTAGGGCCTGTTTGGTTTGAGTTTTCAGTTTTTATTTCCAGTTTTCAGTATTTTCTTTACAAAATTCCGAAAACTGAAAAACTGAAGATGAAAACCGAAAACTAGAAACTCAAACTAAGCGGACCCTTAATAATCAATTCAATGTACTACTTTATTTGGGGTAGGGGTATACATGAGACGGGTTGGATCGGGTTGGATCAAATCCAAACCCGATTTAATTTTTAGATCAGGTTAATTTTTGAAACCCGAACTCAGTTTGATAAAGACCGTTCTAGTGACCAGGTCAAATCAAATCAACCCAACCTTTAAATAACATATGAGGATATGAAATTTTACAAGTAAGAAACAAAATTTAAGTGACATATATATATATATATTTCAAAACAAACATATCAATATAAAATAACACCAAGTTATAAAAAATATATTAATTGAATTGTAAAATTTTGTAATTTGTCACAAATTATTGTAAAAAAATATATCTCTATAAGATTTATTTGACTTCGGATCAGGTCAGACCAACTTGAAGTATAACTTGAACCCGACTCGAAAAGTGCACAGTCAAATTTTAAAACCTGAACTTGTCCTAATATGCTTCAGCAGCCGAGTCGGGTTGTGAACACCCCTAATTTGGAGGTCCAATATCTAGTTGGATCTTGGATGGTCAAATATTACACACCTTCGATAGTTTAATATGTCATTTCAATCTAACTAAATTAATTATTTTACATTATCCTTTATTTTTAACACTTATGATATAACGCATTATAATTTTATTAGGGGTGTAATCGAGCCGAATTTGTTCAAGTTTGGAGATAAAATAAATTTGAATTGATTAATTTCAGTTGGTTTGGGTTCTTAGATTTTTTCTAACCAAATCCAAGTCGATTAAAATTAGGTTAGTTTGGTAGTGTGATTGAATTATCTTATTATTATTATTATTTGCTTAATTCAATTAAAATGAAAAAATCACAAAAAAATTAAAAAATCACAAAGTTTAAATCTCCTAAAGTTTTATTGATTTCATATACATATTTTACTTAATAACATCACTAGACATAACTAAAGTATGATTTATCAACTAATGATATACTATATATAACAAAATTATATAATATATGATCAGATCAGGTTATCGAGTTGAAATCTATAAAATTCGATAGACGAACTAATTATTATGGGGTTAAATTAGTTTTTACCAAATGTGAAAGGATGACCCGAACCAACCCGAATCGATTTATTTGATTTGGTTTGGGTTGGTCGAGTTCATCGGATTGACCAAATCCACTTACATCCCATAAATTTATCACTAAATTCTAAACCATAAACCTTTAAATTTTATATTATTTAATTAGAGTTAATTTTTACGTAGTGAAAGTAAAAAACTTTTAAATTGTCATTTAATCAAATTATTTCATGTAAAAAAATTATATACTATCACTGTATCAAAATTAAATTCATTTAATCAATCAAAACATATTTTATCTTACAAAATTATTATTTTTTTTAATAAACTAAGGGCCAGCTTGGATGAGCATTTAGAAATATATATATATATATATATAAATTTATTTTTTGAAAAGGTAATTTTTTTATGTAATATTTAAAGATCTTTATTTATTCACAAATGTTTTTTTAATACTATAAAAAAAATACATTTTCTAAGAGATAGAAATAAACAACTCATTTATGGGTCATTGTTTGGATAAAAGGAATTTTTTATTACAAAGATATTTTTTATTTTTTTATAATTTTTTGGGTAAATTTTTTTATATGTTTGAGTTAAAATTTTTATTAAAATTAGGATCACTAAAAAATATTGAAAAATCTTCTTTCAGAAGATATAGTGCTAGTTTGGATGATTTTTCACCCAAAAAAATTAATTCATTTTTTAAATTAGATCTTTTAAAGAAATAAGAATTATTTTATTTTTAGATGTAGCATCAATTTGTATTATGTAATATTAAAATATCATTATTTATGTTTTAACACATATTATAACATAGAAAATATGTTTAATGATAAATAATGATATTTTAGTGTTGCACAAAAATATAAATTAATATTACATTTTAAACAATGATATATATCTATATATATATATATATATATATATATATATATATATATATATTAAGACCATCCAAACTAGTATGGTATGTTTTCTAGTAATTTTGCTTTTGACAAACATATTTAAAGACATAAAAAATGCAAGAAAAAGACATAAATATTTTTTAATAATTTTTATTAGAATAATGGTACACAAACAAGCATTAAAAGTGTAGAATTGTTTCATTTGTCTTAAATAATCAATTTTTTTTGCGTTCATTTGTCTTAAATATCATTAAATTAAGCAACGGTCAACAATCAATAATTATAAAAGACGGAAGTGTAATTAGTAAATATTCACTGAAAAAATAGGATAAAAAATGGAAATTTACCCTTAACTGGTTAGCAACTTAGCATGTTTGATAGGAGAAGAATGATTCACTTGTGCCGATACCATAGACACAAAAATAATCAATCAATGAATTTCTAAAATAATTTCTTTTCCATCAACAATGAATTTCTTGTTTTCGCAACCACCTAGTATTAATCAATCAATTATTAAAATAATTTTACATTGTTTTTCAATTTTTATTTATTGAATATAATTCCTATCCTTCAAACTATAAAATAATAATTTTCAAGATCATGATTATTTACTATAAAGATATTTTAGTCCTAAATAAAAATAGGAATAAAAATTTATAAATAAATTCCAGCGTCAACAATTTCTTGATTTCGCAACCACTTACTATTAATCAGTCAATTACTAAAATAATTTTACTTTGTTTTCCTATTTTTATTTATTGAATATAATTTCTATCCTCTACACTATAAAATAATATTCTTTATAATCATGAATATTTATTATAAAGATATTTTATTACAAAATAAAATTCTTACAAATAAATTTCAGATATAAAGTTACATGTGCAACTCAATTATAATTTTTTTATTTGTACTTCAACCAAATACTTTGAAAATTTATTGCAATCTTATTAGTTAATTATTATTTAATAATATAAAATTATTTTATTTTTTAAATATAATTCCTATCACTCACACTATAGGATAATAATTTTCATTATCATGATTATTTATTATAAAGTGTTTTAGTCAGAAATAAAAATAAAAGTAAATGTTTTATGAATAAATTTCATAGATAAAATTATATATAAAACTCAAATATAATTTTTTATTTTATTGTTACTTCAACCAAAATACCTTGACAATTTACTGCAATTCTGTTAGTTAATTATTACTTAATAATGCAAAATTATTCTATATTATAATACACCCTAAAAATTAACCTCCTATTTGTTTATCATTTTTTTGGGCCAAAACCATAAATGTTCTCCTATTGAGAACAAGCCTACTTAGAGAGAGAAAGGAAGAGGGGGGGGGGGGGTGGGTTAGTATCACTTTTCAAATTTTAATTTGTTTATCAATCTCCAGATGAAAGAAGAAATTTATTTATCCTTCCCAAAATAAAAGGGTTAAATTATTTTGTAAGTCCATAATTTTTTTTTGAAAAATTCAAATAGATTCATATATTTTAAAACTTTTATCTAGGTTTCGAAAATTATAAAACATTTATAGTTGAGTCCTGCACACTTTTAATTTGTTAGTGTATTACCGTAGGATGGTGTTTAATGATCAAGTGACAGTTCAAATGTTATATAGCATTTAAAATCATATCTTACAATACTCATTTTCATTAAAATATACGACTTATTTAAATTTTTCTGAAAAAACCATGAGCTAAAGAATAATTTCTTTAAAAAAAAAATTCCAAAATCCTAAAATGGTAAATTTATCACCGTCTGATGTCTGAACCAAAACAAAGGAAAATTCCCCAATCTCTCCGCGATTCAAACAACACACGACTTCCCAATTTCTTACACCGTCATCACCACCACCACCACCGTCATCATCAACACAACGAACACTACTTTCCCCTTCCAAACAAACACTCATCAATCTCCCCTTCCCTTCTCTCTCTCTCTCTCTCTCTCTCTCAGAGTTCCAACTTCCGATCACCGCAGCTGCTACATGCATCTTTCACTCCCACCTCGAAACTCGCCTTCCCTCGCTAACCTCACCCGCTCTTCGCTCATCGACCCATCCCCCAAACAACACCCTTACCGCGATCGCTTCCTACGCCACCGTCGCCGCCGCCTCCCGGCGGTGACACCCTCCGCCTTCTAGAACCTTCTCTCCTCTTTTCTTTCTTTGCTTTTTTTTAATTGTTATTAGGATTTAAATGCGCGTGACCGTGGATCTAGGGTTTTCGCCTCGCCTTGTCCTCGTCCTTCTGGTTTGCTTCGCGGTTTCGGTGATCGGGTTCGTGGTCCGTCGCAAATGGCGGAGGGCGGTGGCGAGGGCGGAGGAGGTCAAGAGGCTGCTTGTCCTGGCGGCGGAGGAGTCCGCCAGGGCCGAGAGCGAGGCGGCGTACCAGTACTACGGCGCTGTTTCGGTCCCCAGCAAGAGCAACCAGTGCGCCGTGTGCTTCTGCCCCACCACCACGCGCTGCGCGCGTTGCAAAGCTGTTCACTACTGGTATGTCTGGTTCCGTTTTTTTTTTTTGGCTAAATTTTGCAATTTTTTTTCTTTCATTTTTTTGGAGAAAAGCTAAATTCAGATGTTATATAACCCGATAATAATGTTTTTTTTCCTCCTTTTATGATAGACGTTGGGGAAATATACTGATTGTTGTTGAATGTTGAGAATTTTAATTTTGCTGATTTAATGTGCAAATGTTATGAGTTTTATGAGTAGAATCTAGAATGTGACATAGGCTAATTTACTTGCCATGTCAAGAGTTTGGACACTTGGGCTGTGAATTTGGAAGAGTTTTAATCTGAACGCCTTACTAGCTGGAAGGGTTAGTGTTATGGTAATGCCTGTTTGGGATATTATGGTCTAAGACCAATGAGTTGTACGGGGTTTGCATTTGATTTTTTTGTGTCTTGGTGTTGTCTTTGTGGCGTGGATTTGATGTGGTATCTTAATGCCACAAATATGCTAAGATTGCCTGTTAACCACAAAGAAGAAAGTGCAAAATCTGTGGCTTGGATAGCACACGCAACAGAATCCTGTCAGCCAGTGCAGCTTGTTCTCAAATGTAAACTAATGTTTATGCGAGATCAGGGCAGGTCTGATATGCGCAGACAACTGCAGCAGAAGACTTTTTTAATCACTGTTGCATTAATGACCCCCCTTTGTTAAAGACACTTTTGTGTGTGCTTGGATTTTGTATTCTTGCACAATTTGCTGGATGGATGAACTGGCAGTAATGCTCCAAAGTTGTTAATTCATCAAGTTTTCTCTGCATTTTATTGTCTTCATGTTTCCCTATAAATTAATATTAGTATGCCTCTGATGCTTACATTTTTTTTCATGTGTTTCAGTTCTGGTAAGTGCCAAATTGTTCATTGGCGTCAAGGTCACAAAGAAGAATGTCTTCCTCCCAGCGATACTCACGAGACTGATGATCTGGTAAGAGATCTTGGCAAAAAGGTGGAAGAGCAACACTACCGTGAAGTTCATGATGAGAAGTCTCAGATCGAGAGAACAGAGCATAAAACATCTTCTGAGAAACCCCCATTGTCTGATACAAGCCCTTCTCCCAAAATCTCACGTAGAAAGGATGGTGATAGAAGAGTTGAGTCTCTTGCTGAGGGAAATGGTACAGACTCTAAGTCTGATTTATGTAGTAACTCATTTTCTGGATTCTCGGCTTCCAATAGTGCTAGTGATTCATCGGATGATTCTTCTATATGTGAGAGTGTCATCTCAAATGAGCATGAGACCACAGAGGGACATACCTTTGCTGAAACTTCTAATGCTGCTTCTAATGATAACAGCACGGATGTTGCTGTTTCACTGTCACCTAAGTTTGCTAGTTTGGTTGATGCAGTAGATGGTTTTTCTTCAATGCATAAATTAAATGAAGTTCGACCTGGTTTTAGTACAGAAGAAGGTAAGCTCACATCAAATGGTAGTTCAGGCTTGAGTATGGGGAAGGGGCCAACAATTGAGCCTTCAACAATGCCTTCTGGATTCTGGGATAAAACTCTCAATTCAGGGGTGATCAATGGTGTTGCTAATAGTGGCCCTCTGCCATCCCACTATGATGATGCTCTATCAAAGTCTTCGGGCAATAATGTGTCGTGTACAGGATCAGCATCACCAGAGAATGAAGGCATGAATTCTTCAGGTTGTGCAGGTGCTTCTAGCATCCATAACTTTCAATCTGTTGGTTCTAAGGTATCAAATCATGTTGTGAACCACCCTTCCAGCACCTTGAAGTCAGCTGACATTAGGGATCTGCCACATGCATTAGCTGATACTAAGTTAGTTTCTAGAGCTGAAGGGCACTCACGTTACTGTACAAAATTGAGGAATAATGACACAGCTACCCCCCCTCAGGTTGTTAGCTCTCCTCCATATTCTAAGAATGGGCTGAAAGCTGTTGATCAGTTTAAAGGATCAAATTTGTTAAAACACTTTCCACTGGCTGCTGGGAGTGATATTGCTGGAAGATACAGTGATAAGGTTGTTCTTGAACAAATTATTTTGTGTTCTCATGCCTTAAGTAGCTGTTGTCTTACATGGTCTTTATGAAGTTCCTGCAGGGTCTTTTTCCATATGATTTGTTTGTCAAGCTTTACCACTGGAACAGAGTGGAGTTACAACCATTTGGTCTTATGAATTGTGGCAACAGGTAATTTGAAATAATTTGTTCATGAGAAGTATATGATTGGTGCATGATTTGTATGGGCTTATAATATTTTAATGATGTGATTTAATAGTGGCCGTGTATTATTTTCTTTTCCTTGCCATAAGGATAATAATTTTCTTAATTTTACATACTTTATCACAGCTGTTATGCTAATGCTGTACTCCAGTGCTTGGCATTTACACCGCCCCTGACTGCTTATTTGCTTCAAGGACTTCATTCTAAATCATGTATGTATGCAATCACAGCTTCATATTTGAATCATCACTTGCCAAATTTCTTGAACACTATATTTGTAACTGTTGCTTGGGGTTAATATATCAAGTCAATTCCAGGTGCAAATAAAAATTTTTGTTTCACCTGCGAGTTTGAAAGTTTGATTTTGAAGTCAAAAGATGCAAAATCTCCACTCTCCCCTATGGGCATATTGTCTCAACTACAGAGTACTGGGAGTCAACTTGGTAGTGGAAAGGAAGAAGACGCACATGAATTTCTAAGGTGCGGTTTACATCTCTGTATCCATCAAGTATAGTGATATTTCATAATTCTTGTTTTGCAGTTCACCTCATGTTAATGAATCTTGTAATATTTGACAGGCATGCTATTGAGACAATGCAATCTGTTTGCCTGACAGAATCGGGGATTAATGCATCAGACTCATTAAAAGAGGAAACTAATTTAATGGGTCTAACATTTGGAGGCTATCTTCGATCAAAGGTAATCCTATTTTTTCTATCTGAAAAAACCGCATGCAACTTTTTGTTACAGTTTTTGCACGTTGCCTATCATAACTCAATGACTCATTAGTGCAATACAGTGTCAGAGTGTTTTCGAAATAAATAATTCCATTATTCCTGTCATTTAGCATCCATTGCTGGAAGTGATATGGACAATGAATGTAAAGCTGGTACTATATTTGCAGATAAAATGCATGAAATGTGGAGGAAAATCTGAGCGTCAAGAAAGGATGATGGATCTGACTGTTGAGATAGAAGGGGAGATAGCAACCCTGGAGGATGCCCTTCGCCGGTTTACAAGCACTGAGACTCTGGATGCAGAAAACAAGTACCACTGTGTTAGGTTGGTTGATTGTTTAGGATCCTCTTGAAAACTTTTGATAATATCATATTTTACCATTTCCTTCAATGTTATATAAATGATAACAATTTTGAAGTTCTACTTAGCTTGCGTAAACATGGTTTATGAATTATGACAGAATGCTTTGGCATTGTCTAAAGCGTTTATATTTATCCGAATCAATCTAGTGGGACAAAGCTTAGTTGTTGTCGTTGTTGAACTTGTTTTCCCTGTAAAGGCAGGCTAGCAAAACATATGTTTGGTTTGGTTGCTCCCTGCTCAGGAAAACTAGAGGGAATAAAATTTGAAAATTTGCAATGGTCAGAAGTTAGGGCATGGTGGTGTAGGGGTGTTTTGTGACCACCCTTATGTTGATAAAGAATTTTCTTGGTATCGAAAAGTGGGAGGAAACAGTATACTAAGGGTTGGGGCTATTTAGAGGTTTTGGGTAGATTTTAGTAAAGTGAATCTAGGTTTGAAAGAAAGAACTTCAGATGACATCTGGTCAGGAAATATGTGTCGACATGACTTTAAATTGGCTATTACAGATTATATATTGAATTGAATTAAGAGAAAATATTTCATACTTAGGGTCCCTCGGCAATGCCACTACAGGTGAGGGCAACCCCCAAAACAATGCTCAGTTTATCATTTTCTTAATAAAAGATATAAAATCACTAAAGTACCGCAACATAAGGATGCTAGTGCATTAATTTCATAGCAGATTTTTTCACAAAATGTATCTTGGTAGGTCCTATTATGGTTTCCAAGGGTTTTCATTATATGACATCTGCTGAGCTCGTGCTGGGTTTTAGAATGGTATTTGCATGGCCTATCTTTACTGAGGCCTAATATCATGCTTGGAAATCTGAATAGTGTTCATCAGATAAATTGGAAGCTGAAACTTACTGCCTTTGTTTTTTTTATTAAATTGTTTCTTTTTCACTGTATGTTTTTTCAAATTATTTTTCCTTCCATTTTAGTTTTTGTGGTACCGTCAACTTTCATGTAATTCTTGTGCCACAAATTTATGCATGCTGAAAACACAAGCTTTTGTTGCGTTGATTTGCTAGACAATTGATCAAATCAAATGGCCGATGATTGTGCTATATTGCTGCTGGCATGTTGTGACACTAGATTTTTGATTTTAGTGTTCAGTTGGCCAAAAAATGTAATTGTTTTTTCTTGGCACAATAGTACAGTTGTTGCCTTGTGACCTTTGGGTCATAGCTTTAACTCATGGAAACAGCCTTTCCGTCTGTAGGTTTAAGGCTAGGTTCATACATCTACATTCCCTAAAGGCCTAAACCCCATCTTTGGCATATTATTTGGAGTATAATAATGTGTCCATTCTCTTTTTGTCTGTCAAAGCTTTTGTACTTGAAGGACTTTCCTCGTTGTTGATCAGAATAAACTGATTCCATGTTAAGCAGGTGTAAATCTTATGAGAAGGCCAAGAAGAAACTGACAGTTTCAGAGGCACCTAATGTTCTTACTATTGCATTAAAGAGATTCCAGGTATTCCTGTCAAATCAAATTCATAGACAAAATTTACTTCCTATCTTGTATGCAGACTTAATAGTTGTTATGTGTTTGTTGCAGTCTGGAAAATTTGGGAAGCTCAATAAGCCTATTCAGTTTCCTGAAATACTTGACTTTGCACCTTTCATGAGTGGGACTAGTGATAGATCACCTATATACAGACTGTATGGGGCAGTTGTTCACTTGGATATCATGAATGCTGCTTTTTCGGGTCACTATGTGTGCTATGTGAAGAATTTCCAAAATAAGTGGTTCAAGGTTGATGACAGTGTGGTATGTCTCTCAGTTTCCATTTGTCTGCATATGGTTCAAGATTTATTGTATCCTAATTTAGTAACTCAGTCCTATAAGCTCAAAAGCTGAAATGGTACTCAACTATAAGCAGCATTTGACTTAAGGACATAAGCCTTGCTTGTATAGTTTCTTTATTTAGGAAAAGATGACTTCAGAAGACTTGCATTATCCTTAAATTTATAGTGTGTGGTTAAAACATCACTCTACAACAGCACAGTTGAATTGCAAATAATAGCATTATGCAAGGTTGACAAACTCCTCAGTCCAGTATTTGAGACAGAGGTCCTTGAATGGAAACTCCCCTAGTCAAAAAGCTCCCTAAATTCCTTTCTTCAGATAAAAAACGGTCAAATTCAATGTGTGAACATGTCTCTGAGTTGATGATCTACCTTAGGTCCGTAGCACAGTAGAAGTGCGAAATAATAGCACTATGCAAGGTTGACAAATGATTGAGTTGGGGTTGGAGGTCCTTGAATGAAATTTCTCTTAGCCAAGATGCTACTTAAAACCTTTTCTTTGGAGTTAAAACTGTCAGTTTCTATGGATGAACATGCTTTGAAGCCACCTTTTGTCTCATTTTGCTGCTGGTGAGACATTGATGTACAAAGTGAGTTTGGATAGCTCAAGCTCTTGAAGATTTCCACCTTAAGATGAACATTGAAATTTGCACAATTAAACCAATCAAGTCAATCGAAAGGTCAATTTTACCAAAGAGGGTTCAATCTCATGAGAGCTTGAGCCGTCCACAACCTCATTCTTTAGAGTATGTGAGTTTGGATTCTGGAGAGGAGAATAGGGGAAAAAAGGGCTCGTAGCGTAAGATTTTAAAATTTTACACTACAAGTTCTCCTCTCCCTTCCCCTCTAAAATCCTAACTTGCAAACATACTTTTAAGGTATGTTTGTGATTTTGGATCTTGGAGGGGAGGGGTGGGCTTGTAGTGTAAAATTATATTATAAGCCCTTCCCGCCCCTCCCCTCCCTTTCCCTTCAAAACCCAAACTCACAAACATACCTTTGGGAAATAGAAGGAAATCTGAATACCTTTTAATGATTCCATTGTAAATTCTATCATATGGATAGCATGGAAGACTTATTTTAGGTGTATTCACAATATTACACGCAGAGTTTGATCACTACACTGAGGACACTAATGCTAATGTTGAGCATGTTTGTTTGCATATTTGTCTTAAGATAAAACTGCATGTTTATCAAAGTTGATGCAAGCCGTCTCTTATTTGTTTATATTTCTATTTCTATTATAGCTGTTGCCTGGAACTCATTCAATTATCCGTCTTGCAGGTGACAGCTGTTGAATTGGAGAAAGTTTTGACAAGAGGAGCTTACATGCTTTTTTATGCAAGGTAACATCTGATTTTCTCGTTTTGGGCGCAAAATCTTATTTCTCGTGTCAAGGTTTCTTTCAATTCCATTGTCTCTTGTGTGCTTCTCTGACTAGCTGGACCACCGTGCAGGTGCTCACCAAGGGCTCCAAGATTAATCAGGAACAGCATTGTATCCTCAGATTCAAAAATGAAAGTAAATGGGAAAGCTTTCACAATGAAATCTAGACATGCACCTTCGGATTCTGGTTCACCGGCCTTAGAGACTCTCTATTCAAAATTTCACCACATTAAAAGGGTTTTGGAAGAAGACACAAGTGATTGTTCATCCCTTTTCAGCAACAATTCCGATGAAGGTTCTTGCAGTACAGATTCGACCAGTAATGAGGACTTTGCTGACTATATTTTCGGTGATTTGGGGCGCGGCTTGGGTAGCATGGTGAGAAATTCTGATTCTGACACTTCCTCCACATTGTCATCTCGACATTTTCCACTTTCCGATATGGAACACTACGATTCAGTTTTATCAGATGTGCCCGGGTTGCGGCCACCTCCGGCTGGTCCAAGGGGGGAGATAGGTGGTCTTTTGTATAAGGGCAGACCAGTGGGTGTTGAGAGGAGAGGGGGAGGTGTTATTCATTTGCATCCTGACACAAATGTAGAGCATAATAGGAAGTTAGATACAGGTAGGAGTAGCAGTAGTTTTAGGGAAACTGACCCTCAGACAGTAGGATCTAACCATTATGATGTAAAATCTGGTGTATCATGTAAAAGAACGGTTTGAAATTTTTATTCAGTACATTATGTAGGTTGGGAGCCCGAGCAGTACATAATAGCAAGGCAGTTAAATTAGTTGTCGGCCATTTCCCAATGGTATAATCAGGTGTAGATATAGCTTCTTGTAATTTTCTATCAAATTATTCAATGAAATCGAATTTTTTGAGAATCCGAACATTTGAAATAAAGTATAATTTGCTGTGTATTTTTCTTGGATTTCGTAGCAACTGCGTAACATTACCATTTTACTGCAGCAAGTATTCTAAGTTTTCAGCTTGCGGAGGAAATTTTCGTCAATCATGCTAATGTAATTAATAATATATTTGGTAGAGGAATAATTACTAGTAATGTAGTTTCAACTTTATAACTTTCGGTGCAAAATATTTTCGAATTTAATTTGCTTGTCTTGAGAACTAATACGTGGGGTAGAAAGGAAAAATAAACTTAAAAACGTAGGCAAAGTGGCATCAGGGATTCAATCTTGACGATATGTTGCTATGAAAAAGTTAGATGTCACACTTAACTTTGGAATAACTTCAAAAATAAAATAATACAGAAAAATGAATGTGAGAATTATAATTAATTCCTTGATGCATTAATTATGCGGTAAAAAAATTAAATACATATATTTTAATAAATGTCTTATAATTACATTCGATTTTTAATTCCATGATTCTTGTCCATATGGCTAAAGTGCTAGATAAAAGACCTGGAATAAATAATTACTACTTCAACCCACTCTAATATATAAAATAACTCCTGAATATGAATCATCCAAAGTTTTCTTTTCTCATTGGGGTTTCTCTAGTATTTTTATAAAATTCATAGATATTGATATTTTGTAGTTATTTGTAATTAAGATTATACTATGTGTTCTACTAACCCAATTTATTAAAAATAAAAAAAATAAAAATTCAATTATAGCCATTAAAAATATGAAAGATACAGATACTCATAGAATAAGTAAGGAAAAACCATTTATGCAAGGATTATCCAATAAAGTTTTCAATTTTCAAATTAATGTTCAATTAATAATTAGGTTTAGGCTTAGTAATAACTTGTCTTCTTTTCTTCTTAAAAAGGGTGTTTCTATGCTATTTTTATCGTACATATGACACCAATAACCACACATGGATCATTAATTATTGATTTCAAAACTAAACAAGTATTTTATAACATATTAAATATTATCAGCAGTTAGCGCTAGTGAAATGCTTGGTATACCTCTCCATACTATACTCAAGAAATAAAGATGCGCAATTCAGTGACCAATAAAAAATCATGCAGCCAAGTTGCACGGAATGAGTTGATATTTTGATATGATACAGCCATAGGGCCGGGAGAGAGTCTTATATGCTTTTAGAGATCTTTTTTTTTTTATTTTATTCAGGAGAATTTTAACTATTAAATTCATATGAGTCTTACTAATTATTGTAAAGATCACCTAAATCTAATTGTCAAAATTTTAGGAAAAATTACACTTTATCTGCATGATCTATAGGCTATTTGAATTTTAATCTTTAAACTTTAAAAATATGTAAATTGATTTCTTAAATTTTCATAAATGTGCATTTTAGTTAAAGTGTAGAAGTATATCCCCTTAAATTTTGGAACATGTGCACATTTTTTTCCCCAATAAAGATAACAAGTTTCGAACTTATCAAAAGAGATAGGTGAGCAGGACCAGTTTAAGATACAAAAATAACAACTAATGTGGAAGAACAACAACATAGACCAAAACAAAACAAGTAAAAAATGCTTTTGTACCCTATAAGATCATAGCAACACTTGAATGGTGCAAGCATACTATCCTATCTGATATGACCCAAGCAGCAGAACGATCACAGGCTAGGAAAAAAAGAACCTTCGACATGCATCACCCGACCTGTAAACCACCCCATAGTAGGTTGGATATGTATGACACTAGTACTAACCCCTTAAGCATGCCATTAAGGCTAGAGTTAGTGCCAGTTACCACCAATTCACACATGCCATGTTCAAACCTGCTTTAGATTCTTAACTAAAAATTGGGGTTCAAAAGGAAAATCTTTACACCACAATTTAGCCTAAAAACCAGGCCTTACCATGATATTTTGGATTTCATTATCCCAGTTTGGCTTAAAGCCTTTGAATATCATCTTATTCCTTAACCACTATATAGTAAAACAAACCATACATAGTAGAGGGAGCTATAGCTTTTTGTCAAAACCTCCAAAGGAGAAGAAGGTAGGCATAGATATATTGCTCAAATATGAATCAATTGATTTATTTCCATCACCAGCTATCTGCATATATACAAGTTTGGAACAAAATCGGTGCCAAATCGGTGCACCCAATTATCTTGATATTGAGCTTATCTACTTGCCTAAAATAGTGAATAAAGATAGACTGAAAAAGATATGTACAACAAATATCCGCAAATTAGGTGATGACAAAATCAGCTAGATACAATGCAGATATTCTCGTTTTACCCCCCTCAAGTTGGTGCATGTAAGTCATGAATGCCCAACTTGCCCAACAGATAATTAAATTGTTTGGTACCAAGAGCCTTTGTGAAAAGGTCAGCGAGTTGGGTGTGTGAGGGAACATAAGAGGGACTGAGATGCCCTTGAACTATTTCATCTCGAACAAAGTGGCAATCAACCTCAATGTGCTTTGTGCGTTCATGGAAGATAGGGTTCTTGGCGATATGGAGGGCAGCTTGGCTGTCATAGCAAAGGTGAATGGGCACATTGTGGGAGATGCCAAGGCTAGAGAGAATGTCCTTTAGCCATTTTAACTCATAGGTCTTCAGCTTCAGCAGAGGATTTGGAGACAGTGGATTGTTTCTTGGTCTTCCAAGAAACCGGTGAGTTGCCAAGTTGAGTAAACCATCCAGTAAGAAACTTGAGGGTTAGAGGGCAGCTTGCCCAATCTGAGTTACACCACCCATAGAGACAAAGGTCACTGTCGCGGTGCAAGAAAACACCCTGCCCTGGGTGCCCTTTCAAGTAACGAACCACGTGAGAGGTAGCGTGCCAATGGTCTTCCCGAGGGGCCTACATAAATTGAGATAAAATATGAACACTGTAAGATAGTTCCAGCCGTGTGAAACAAAGGTAAATGAGGCATCTAACGAGGTGATAGTATTGCCCAGGATCAGAGAGCAATAGGTCATTTGCTAATGCCAACTGGTGATTTTCTTCTAATGGATTGAAGGCAGGTTTCGCTCCAAGCAACCCAGCTTCCATGATAATATCCAGAGCATATTTTCTTCGGCACAGGTAGATACCGGTGGAGGAGTGAGCAACTTTCACCCTGAGAAAGTATTTGAGGCACCCCAAATCCTTCATGTGAAAACAACGATGGAGATAGTTTTTAAAATGTTGAATAGCAGCGGTATTATTACCCCCAATGACCAGGTCATCTACATAAACCAACACCACAAGCTGCACATCCCTCTGACAGAGGTTGAACAATGAGTAGTTTGAGTAAGATTGTTGAAAGCCATACTGAACAAGAGCAGCAGCAAATTTTGCAAACCAACAGCGAGGAGCTTGCCGTAAGCCATAAAGCAATTTACGAAGTTTGCATATTGCTCTTGGTTATGACACCTGTAATCCGGGAGGCAATTTCATGTATATTTCCTATTCAAGATCACCATGGAGGAAAGCATTGTGGACATGCATATGATGAAGTTCCCAGTCTTTGGCAGCTGCGATAGTCAAGACAGTGCAGATGGTGACCATCTTGACTACAGGAGCAAAAGTCTCATTGTAATATAGTTCTTTAACTTGGTGGTTACTGAGAATGACTAGCCGTGCTTTAAATCGCTTAAGGCTTCCATTCGAGTGATATTTAATATAAATCCATTTGCACTCAAGAGCTCTTTTCCCAGGAGGCAATGTGACAAGGTCCCAAGTGCCATTGTCTTGAAGAGCTTTTACTTCACACTCCATTGCCTCTCTCCAGCTAGCATTTTCGACAGCCTCAGAGAAATGCACAGGTTCACGTTCTGCATGTACAGCAGCAAGGAAAGTACGGTGACAGGAAGAAAATTTGTTACAAGATACGTAGTTGACCAAAGGATAAGACACACCCTGAAGAGGCTGACGGAGGGGGAGAGCAGGCTGGCGAGTTGCAGTGTATCATGATGTGAGTGACATAGTCTTTGAGTTTCACTGAGGCTGCTTAATATGCTGCCCTTTGTCGAGAGGAGTATTAGGAAAAGCAGAGGAAGCAGTGGGTGTTGTTGTGTTTTCAATCACCAAGGCTGCATCATTAGGGGTGGTTGACCCCCCTTTTTGGTGGTGGTCGGTGCTGTTGGAGATGCGGGTTCAAAATATTAAGATGTAGGATTTGGTGCCTCTATGTGTGTGTCTTGTGGCCCACCATCACTAGCTTTTGCTTCTTCAATTGTAGTGTCAATAATTTCTTCATGGCCCATACTTGTGGAATGGGCTCATCTTCTTTACTGGACTGAGTGGCAAAGGGGAATTCTTCTTGCACAAACTTAACATCATGTGAGACAAAAATAATTCCTTTTTCTAAGTCAAAGAGCTTCCATCCTTTTTGTCCATACAGGTAACCAACAAAGACACATTTTTGACTTTTACTATCAAATTTATCCCTTCGTCGGTCTTGGTTGTGAACATAACACCAGGAACCAAACACCCATAAGTAATTATAGGATGGTGGCTCCCATTTATCATTTCATATAGGGTCTTTCCATTGAGAACTGATGATGGCATTAGATTAATCAAATACCCAGTAGTCAAAATGCATTCTCCCTAGAAGTGAAGAGGAAGTTTTCCTTGAAAACGTAATGCTCGTGCAATATTTAAAATGTGCCGATGCTTCCTCTCTACTCTTCCATTTTGTTGAGGAGTCCCTGTACATGATCTTTGATGAAGGATTCCATGTTGCAAAAAATATTGTTTTAAGCACATGAATTTTGTCCCATTGTCACTACATACCATTTTAATCCTTTTGTCATATTGTCGTTCAATTAGGGAAAAAAAATTGACCATTGTGCATGCCACCTCTTTCTTTTCTTTTAACAAATATATCCACACAGCCTGAGAGTAATCATCAACTAAAGTGAGGAAGAAAGATGCACCGCAAGTTGATGGGGTTCTATAAGGTCCCTACAAATCACAATATATTAAATAAAAAATATTTGAGGCTCAAGAATCACTAAAGGGAAAATGTTCTCTTGTTTGTTTTGATCTTTCACATACTTCGCACAATTTATCGAAGCATTCACGTTTACAATTGCTACTCAAATTAGGAAGCATTTGAAACACTTTAAAGGACAAATGTCCCATTCTCTAGTGCCAAAGCTCAAGTTGTTTTTATACACTGATATGAAGAGCTTGCATCCTACCCATACCATGATACAAATAAAGCCCATTTTTCAGCTCACCCGCTCTAATCAGCATCTTCAAAGTGAGGTCCTGCATTACACAAAACTTGTTAGTGAACAACACCAAACATTTTGCCTCATCTGTCAATTATGACACTGATATCAAGTTGCATTTTAATTTTGGCACATATAACACATTTTTTAATTTGAGTCCTCCATCAAGAACAACATCTCCTTCTTTGTTTGCCAACACATGTTGACCATTTCGCAACCCCACTGGACAGCCTTCTATTGTACACTCCTTGTTGAAATTTCTCATTGTTCTTGTCATATGGTTAAAGGCACCACTATCTATGATCCACAAGTCACAAACATTCTTACCGGTCATCTTTTCAGTTTCAATGCTTTTCTGGGAGTCCAACATTTTCAGAATGGCATGCCACTGTTCGTTGCTCAGCCCTATCGCTTTGCTCCTTCCATTATCTGTTCCCGTATCAGCATGGCTCTCTGCAGCAACCTGTGTCACATTGGCACGAACCATGCCACTTCTTCCTCGGTTTCCTCCTGCCTTGGGTTGATTCCTTCCAGTCTTGCCCCCTCATTTCGTGGCCATTCACCCCACCAATCTGGGCATCCTATGATCTAAAAACACCCTTTTTTATCGTGTCCTGGTTTGCCACATTTAGCGCACACCATTGACATATCTTTCCCATCATCTCGTCCTTTTGGCTTGCATCCTGTTTGGACAGTGAGCCCCATAACCATCCCTCTCCCTTCCTTTGATTTGGCAATTAATTTCATTATCTCCTCCTGCACCATGGTTGTGTAGACCCGGTTTAGTGAGGGTAAAGGGTCTATTGCCAAGATATTTGAACGCGCTGTCCTATGGGTCACATCCTCCAAAACTATTAGGAATTGATGGACCTTTTCTTCTTCTCTTCGCTTCTCTAGCTGAGATGTAATGTTACACTTGCAGCCTCCACATGTACACCTTAGAATCTGCTCATAGTTAGCTAACTCGTCCCAAAAAATTTTAGTTTTCCATAGTATGCAACCATGGTCATTACTTGTTGTTTGCACTCTGCTAATTCTGTCTTCAGTTGCTGAATTCTTGGTCCGTTTATGACTAAGAAATGCTCTTTAATTTCTTCCCACATGTCTTTCGCATTTTCCGTATATGCCACAGGCAAGCTTGGCTTGATGGTGTTCAGGATCCAAGAGAAAATCATGGATTGAAAAGTCCACCAATCTTCCTGTTCTGGTGCATCTTTTGATGGTTCCTTGTGAGTTCCATCCATGAACCCCCATTTTCTTCGAGCCCTTAGAGAGATTTTCATGGCTCTGGTCCATTCCTCGTAGTTCTAGCCTCGCAGTTGTACCTGTGCGATCACATTTCCAAGGTTGTCACTTGAACTCAGCTCATAGAGTGATGGAGTTTTCTTGCTCTTATTCCCTTGAGTTTTCTTAGTCTCTTCGTCATGTGTCTGTTCTACTCGTGCCATTTTTGCAGCGGAAGTCAGCCCTTGTGTGTTTGAATATCAGAGGTCAGGCAGCTCTGATACCATGCTCAAATATGAATCTATTGATTTATTTCCATCACCACCTATTTGCATATATACAAGTTTGGAGCTAAATCGGTGCCAAGTCAGTGCACCCAATTATCTTGATATTGAGCTTATCTACTTGCCTAAAATAGTGAATAAAGATATTGACCAAAAAAGATATGTACAACAACTATCCGCAAATTAGGTGCTAACAAAATCAGCTAGATACAATGCAGATATTCTCGTTTTATATATACTCCACTAATTACAGCAGCCATACCAAATTGATGAAGACACAGGACATGCAAAGAAGAGATGTTCAACAGATTCCTCTTGTGAAGAGTAAAAAGGACAACTGGTATCACATCCTCATGTGCACATTGACTCTTTTAGCCTTCATAGATGTGCAACCTATTCCTCAAATTTTCTTAAATTTGTGCTAGTTTTTAGTTAAATTATTCTCTAGGCCCTTATATTTCTAAACATGTTCCTAAACTTTCAAAATATTTGTAATTAAATCTCTAGTCACAAACTTTAAGACCATTAAAATTTAAAAATGGAATATTCCAAGATGCCATCTATATGTTAATTGGATTGGAAAGTAGTCTCATCATATTAACCCTAATAATCTTTCGCACCACTTTTGCATCCATTTTATTAATTCTAAAATTAACTAGCAATCCACTTTATATTTTTACACTAATGTGATGTAGAGTGCAAAACTTTTGAAACTACTTTTTTTGTGATTCTTGGAGAACTTTGGTACATTCAATTGCAAACAATAGTTTGTTGTAGTTTCTCATGATTCACTTTTGAGTTTTTGCTTAGAGCAAGGAGATCTTTGTAAGCATATGCAATCCTTGTATGTTTGGTGAAAGAGAAATGCCTATATCTTCAACAAGGGGCCAGATGTTGTTTAATAACTTGCTCAAAGATGTTTATGCAACTATCAATCACCAATGACATTATTCCTATGTTGTAGTATATTCAATAAGAATGTAAGCACAGTATTAATACTAGGGCAATAAGCTAAACCATACACAATAGGGTCAGCCACCCCTTTAACAAGACAATATGTTCTTGGTTAGTGTGTTCCACACATGCTAAGAGGAGCATGGGGATTTGAATTGGAAAGAAAGAAAAATAATACTAGAATGACATGAGGTTTGAGACCTAAAAATAGTGGCCTGGGTAAAAGCAAGTGAATTGGGGATTTTAGACTATTGGGTAAAATGATTGCTTGGGTGGAAGTGTTGTATTGCTATGGGAAATTGAAAGGATAAATATTTGGAAGAGCAAAATGGAGGAAAAAGTGGTATGGAAGATAAATAAGGTTAACATGATGAGATCCCATTGCAACTCACATGACACATAGATAACATATTGGAATATTCCATTTTTTTCACAATTTTTTATGAAAGTTTGTGGTTAGGCTAGGGACTTAATTAAAAATGTTTTGAAAGTGTAGGGATCCAATTACAAATTTTAAAAGTATAAGAATCTATTTGAATTTTTCCAATAAGTTTAGGGATCTATAGAATTATTTAACCTACTTTTTATGACAACTGCTAAAAAAATTAACAGAAGGGTCAATGTAAATACAAGAAAATTCAGGGCTTGAACTATACTATTTTAAAATTTAGGATCTAAAGTATACATGATCAATTTTGGCTATAAAGTGAAAATTTTTCAAAATTTATCGGGACAAAGAATAAATTCTTCCTTCATAAGATCTTGTGATTGCTAAGGTTGAATTATCACAAGAATTATATTCTCTATTATCTCAATTCTCTAATAAGTGTCAATCTATAAAAAAATTATTATTTTTAACTATTATCTATTATTTTAAGAATTTTAGACAATATTAATTATTTTTTTCCCTCGATACACTTATGAGAGAAAGAGCTGGAGGATAGATTAAATATCAAAGAGTATATTAGAGTAGGTGATAAGGATAGTATTATAAAATATATTTAAATTTATTTAATTTTATGTTTATTTAATTATTCTTTTAATATGCGTACACAAGTAAAAATAAATATTTATTAGAGAACAAAGGCTGTGGTTCTTTATTCTATTGGTTAGTTTGGTTGAATTGAAAGTGTGGCTATAGTAATGAATTATCGTGGCGTTGTGCGTTTCATCACTGTATATGGATAATCGAACGTTTGCCTCGTTGACTTTCATAGAGAGATAAAATCGGGCCAATAAATCTGAGAGACTATTATATTGCACAGTAAATTCTTGTTACACAGCAGTTTTTACTTTTTACGGGTTGAATTATTTTCGTAAGATTTTAGCTTAAGGTTGTGTTTAGCAAAGGAAAGAAATAGAATGAAAGGAAATGAAGTGGAAAAAAATAGAGTAGAAGGAAATTGAGGTAATTTTTATTTTTCATATGTATGTTTGGATGAAAGGAAAATGAGAGGAAAGAAAATAGAGGAAAAATAATTTTTTTTTGTTTGTTTGAATGGAAAAATGAAAGAAAAAACAAAGGCAATAATAACTAATGACAATTTTACCCTTATTTCATTTAAGAAATTATTTCAATCTATTAAATCAAATCAATACTAAAACAATTATATTGATTAATGAAAATATTATATTAATTTAATAAAATATTAGTATTGATTTAATATTTTGTTTTTTAATTATTATTTTTTTGGTCAAAGTCAAAATTCGAAAAAATAAAACTAAATTGAGAAGATTAAAAAAAAGATAAACAATAAAAAAATTGAAAAACAAAAGCTATGCCCAACTCAACTTTAGCCTTGATTAACACAGAAGCAAAAAGCTAAAGAACAATTTTTCTTTTTTGGTCAAAGTAAATAACAATTGAAATGAGTTTTTGGTTTCAGACCAAAAAGAGCATCTTGTGTTTTTGAAGGAAAAAAAAAGAATGAGGGCTTAATTTTGTATACTAGAATAATTTTGTTCTGTATTGATTTACATATAATAGTACTAAAATGATAGAGGGGTATAGTGGAGAATATTAAAAAATTGTAGGTTCTGATGTGAATTTCCGTCCGCTGTTGGGGGGAACAAATTTTTGATAAGTCCCAGATACTTTTTCCATCGTTCACTTCTTCCTTCCTAATTTTCCTTCCAACCAAACAGGGAAAAATCATCTCCTCCCTTCCAATTTCCTTCCTCCACCTCCCTTTCTGTTCTATTTCCTTCCAACCAAACATAGTGTAAGAGTTTATTGATTAAAGAATAAATTGAGTTCCTGTACTTTGTCTATCATACCAACCGTGACGTGCGTATGCATTATGCAGCACTCACTTACCAACATATGTCAGATTGAACGTTCACGTTGGACATGGCCAAGGTGACAGAAAAAATTGTTAGTTTGAATGAAGATAATGAAAGTGTAAATGCTATGTATTGTAGGTTTTGATGATGCTAATAGGTCAAGCAAATGACAAAAAAAATGGAGGTAAATAGCAAGGAAATTCTTGAAGATGAACAAGCAAATAATCAAGGTTAAATGGTTAGAATAATTAGGACTTAGATCAATTTGTTAAAAGGTCTCATTTAATAAGTTTATTTGGCCATTTTCAAGTTAATTAAGTTTGAATCTAAAGAAAACTTCATTTGAAATAATTCAATTATTGTTAAATGGAGTTTTGATTTAACTTGTGAAAAACATTGGCTTTATTTTAAAGGAAATGGATTGCATGATGATTAATTGTTTTCAGAATGAAAGAAAGCTTTTAAAGAGTGTTAAAACTTTCATTTTTCAAGTTCTGGAATTGATGCAATCGATTACAATTCTGTTCTTGAGCCTAGAACTTGAATTTTCATGCATGTAATTGATTACAATGAGCATGTAATCGATTACTAGCAAGTGAACATTGCTTGTTTTCAAAAATTTGAACTGTGTAATCGATTACAAGGTTATGTAATCAATTACCATGGCCTGAAACTTGCAAATGGGTGTGTTTGAAGAGACATATCTATTGTTGTTAATCCTCAACGGTTCACACGATTTGTTCTCTATAAATACCATTATTTAACACATTTTAACACACAGAAAATATACTACAAAGATCATTTGAACAATCATTCTCAATCATCAATCTTTGTGATCAACACTTGGCCAAATTGTCTTATTCTTGAGAAATCTTATAGGACTTCAATTTGTAACATTTACTCTATTCAGAGAATGAATTCTTGTATTTCTTCTTCAAGTTTGTGTGCAAGGGTGGGGCATTCCTTGATAGAACAAGAGTGAGGCATGTTTTGGTTCTTAGAGACTCAAACACAAGGGTAAGGGATCCCAAGGTGTGAGAGTGCTCTTTGATTGTAAAGGAATTGAAATCAGTGGAACTCTCAAATGGGTTGTTTGAGAGAACTGGATGTAGGCCATAAAGGTGACTGAACCAATATAAACCAAGTTTATAATCTCTCTTCCCTTATCTATTTAAGATTATTGCAAGTTTATTTTCTCATCAGTTGGTTCTTTTTGCTTGCATATTTATCTTTTTAACAAGATTTTCATATATTTCCTCATATATCTTGCAAAAAGACATTAGAGTGATTTTCATAAAGAAAAAGTTTGTAAACTCAATTCACCCCTCTTTTGAATTCTTTGAGGCCACTTGGATATTGGATAACAGAAAGTGTTATTATTCGTAAAAAAAATTCTCCATAACCATTACCATCCACCACAAAAGGGAATGGACGGATAAAAAAAGAAAAATAAATGAATAATGCCAATTAAATTATTGTAAGATTTGCAAGGTAAAAGTATCAGTTTTTGAAATTTACGAGGCCTATATAGCTCTCCTTTAGCAATGTATTGTTTACATTGAGATTTAGATTAAGAAAAAAACCTCATTCTAAAATAATTTTTTCATGACTTTTTATATAAAATATTAAAAAAACATGAATTAAAAAATTTAGAGCACAAGATGTATAAATACATGAAAAAAAGTATCGAATCTATCATTTTTGGACAAGGTTACCATACTCATTAAATCATGAAGTATTACAAACTCTCAATTTGTTTTCTTCTTTTTTTTAAGCGAATATCAGTTATAGAGTGGACAAAAAGAATTATCTTCTCTCCAATTTTTTCTCTCTAAAGTCTAGAAATGAAAACTTTGAAGAAATAGAATGGATACGTTTAATTCATTGGGGGAATTATAAAGATATTTCCTCCAAAACTCTCGTGCAGTTAATGGTGCCATATCAAGGGAATTTTCCCAGGTATGTGTTGCACCAATGCAAGCGCCAAATGGTGCTAAAGTTATCGAAGGAATATTCCTCAGCAGTAACATTTTCATTTTTTTTTCTATTTTTCCTCAAATCCTTTGATAAACCCGCTAGTGTTATCAAGGGAAAAAAAAATCGTTGGTAACATCAGCTAGTGTCTTGGGTTGCGTGCTTCTACTCGTGAAAAACTCTCATTTTCACCACTTGTGCGATTTCAAATTTAAAGGCCTCAATCAATCGTCACGGCCTGTGACGACTTCTACCTACAATAGTAAAAACTAGACACTATAGCTAACAATATGGAAAAAATGATATTTTCAAAAATAATATTTTAATTTTATTTTATGAATAAATTATACTTATTTTTTTTAGTTGTTCAACCTACACTCATTTTTTACTTTTTATTTTATGTATTTATATTACTGTCATATGTTTTATTTACAGAACACTGTTAACAGAATGATATTTTTATAATATTAACTGTTTTTAATTAGTAAAATTATAAAAATATCTTTATATATTCTGTTGAGTTTAAAAGTATTTTTATAATTTTATTAATTAGAATAATTAATATTATAAAATATTATTCTGTTAAATTTACTGACGATTCTCTGTTAGTGAATGGTATGCGTGTAATATAAAATACTTAAGATTTGATAAATAGATAAGATATGAGTGTAAGTTAGATAACAAAAGAAATTATAGATTGTATTTTCACATGCAAATAAGATGCGAGTGTAATTTATGAGGTCATATAACTCTTTGCAGGACAAATTTAAAGATTTACACAAGGAATAAGGAAAATAGGCATACCAAAAAAGGAAAAGCGGATAAGATAATGTGGACCCAATTTGTCAACTTGCCCATAGGGAGACAGAAACCTGTTGGCCAAGTCTATTCAAATTCCAAAGAACACTGGGCACCCAATCCATACAAAGAGACAGGACTTGAAACTTGTCCCTTTGGATCTGCTTTTCGTGTTTTTGGGTTGCAAATTGCATCGCGGTTCCATTATTGCATCTTAATTTCTTGGGTGCAAATAGAACTGAATGATGAGAGAAAGGGAAATAAGTGTCTCAACAGCCAGATTATGATGTGAATGTGATAACTACGTTTAGCTACCAACTTGCCCGAATTATATATGCTCTCTTTTTTCTTGCGCGCGCAGTACTACTTTTTGTCATGCAAATTGTTTGGCACGGTCAAATTGGTTGCGGAAAAATTAAAGCAAAGCAAAAGTGAAGTTTAAAGTAAGGGTTAATTTGCTTATTTTGAAAACGAATTATAGATAAATGTTGAACAGAAAATTTGAAGATTAAAACGTCTTTATCTATAAATTACACAAAATAAACATATGCTAAATCTTTTCTTTTTTCTTCCCCTCATAATATTTAGAAAAAGAATATATTACTTAATTTAAAATCAGATATTATAAAGACACAATAGTATTTAAATAGAATATGGCCGTTTACACCGGTGTAAGACTTACGGTGTGTTTGGTAAAACTTTTAAGATGAGATTTGTGAAAAACATAAGCCAACTTTTTATATTTGGTAAACCAAAAGGTTAACATGTTTTTACTTCAAACTTTTAAAAGTTAGGGGTGCTTTTCAGAGTTGGCTTCTTGTATCTAAAATTAAATAAACTAATATGACTATACTCTAATTAATGATAATAAATAAAGAAATCACACTTTTTGATATATATATCCATTATTGTTACTTTGAATATTTGGATCATATTTATTAAATACTATTATCTTTACTTCTACTTATTGAAAATAACTTTTACATTTTTTTTTACCAAATTGTACTACTGTGACTTTTTGAGAGTCACATACCAAACCAAGCCTTAATACACTTACGCCTTTGACAACTTGAACAACATAATTTTTGACCATACTCTAATATGATTGTCTATGCCAATGTCATAACATGGCACCACGATAAAAATGAAAACCAATTTAAAATAATGAGTTGCCACCTATTTTAATTTAGGCTAAAATTAGAAAACCTTTGATTTGATCAAAACTGGTTGTTTGAAAAGATATGAGTTCGGGAGTCTAATTATGATAAGGGAAAGGTAGAAACTTAATCCCATTGCACCCCTAATATATCAGTAAATATGATTATCCTAGACCTCATTATGCAAATTAATTTATGACTTTAAAAATATTTATTTTTCCCCAAAAATTATAACAATTATATATTTACAAAAAAGAGATAAAACAAAAAATATTAAAACAAAAATTAAAGAACAAATTTTATAAAAAATGATTATGGCTTGATAGTTATTGGTTATACCAACATATCCTTTGGTGCAATGAGGAACTCAAAGCCACATTATTCTTGTAAACGATGATTGTGTACTGATTGATTTTAATTATGAAAAGAGAAAAAATGTGTTGGTTGATTTTATTTGCAAAAGATTTTTAACCGGATAATATTTAAAATAATGACATCCGTTTTTTCATAGGATTCAAGGTAGCATTAGACTACTCAGTGAACCTTTACAATTCCAAAGCGTTAGCTCCAAAACCATGTCAAAATATGCTAATTAGTTTTGAATGACAACAAAGTCAATTTAAAGAAAATGCTTTGAAGAATGACTAATAGTTGTCTTAGATCATAACATGATTCTATCATTTAGTAAGAACAAGGCTTAGTCAAATGAGAATATATTTTACTCTGCATGTGTAAATATATTTATCTCATGTTGTGAGATATAAACTAAAAGGAAAGTGTAATTATATCCTTATTCAAGCAATAAGATAGCTAACGATTTGAAGAAGATATCAACGCTACAAAAAACCAAGTCCTAAGACTTAAAGAAAGTAGCATTAGACATTAGAAAGTACAATTAGAATGAAGATATCAAACAATCTTTGAAGACCAGATGTTACACTATCTTCAATTAACACAATCGCAAATTAGTCATCTCATAAAGCTTGAATTGAAGATCAGAAAGTAAAGAAACCATCAAGGATTTGTTACCACATGTTAAAAAGCTCACTTCACAGTGGAGTGCTGAGCGATACTGGAAATGGAGGGAAATTCAAATTTCAAATTTGAATTTGAATTACAAAGAGTCAAATTCCGTTGTCAGAACCTGCTAATCATCTCTCTTGCCTTTGAAGTCAACTATCCTAAGCTTAGAAGAAAAAGTTCAGAAACCATGGCTCAGAAAGTAAGAGTAATTTCTGAAGGAAATCAGAAACCTCTATTCCACAACGGCCTTTGCAAACCAATCTGATAGACAGACATGCTACACTTCTAGACTATCTTTCCAAGACACAAGTGGATGATCAACATGTGTCCCTGGAAGAACAAATCATAGGCAACGGTTACAAG
Organism: Dalbergia cochinchinensis; assembly: GCA_031216125.1. NCBI lineage: Eukaryota > Viridiplantae > Streptophyta > Magnoliopsida > Fabales > Fabaceae > Dalbergia > Dalbergia cochinchinensis. Next base: position 25,765,059 of record CM062376.1, read on the forward strand.
AAATGCCTTATTTAAATAGAGATGTTGTGCTCTAATGTTAAAGAGAGAGATTTCATGCTTAAAGAGGAAATTCTGCAAAAATCTCTCCTCGTCTCCAATAAGGTTCATATCATAATGTAATCAGATTCCTTACTTGTAAAAATCTTCCTTCTATGTTTTTAAATAGATATATGTTCTTCCTAGGAAGAAATGATATAAGGAAGTCATTCAAGTTTTTCCTACGATCTTTTCACGCATATGTTAAGGAAACTTGAATGTAGGTTAATTTGAGTGGTAACCCAAACACAAAATCTTTGTATCTTCCATCCGGTAGTGATCACTGTGAGATAGCTTGGAGAAGCTAATGTAAAACTACTTGCAATGTGACAGTAAGGTATTCTTATTGATCACGGTTCAACTTGGAGAGGCTGGAAAGAGTTAATCAGTTTATCTTGGAGAGGCTTTATCAAAGACTACTTGCAGCGTGATAGCTTCTGAGTTTGTCTATTGTTTACGGTTCAGCTTGGAGAGGCTGGTGAATAACTACTTAGGTTTGTAACAATAAGGAGTTGCCTACTGGTCACAGGTGGTAGCTTGGAGAGGCTAGTATAAGACTACTCGGTTCAGCTTGGAGAGGTTGGTGAAGAACTACTCGGTTCAGCTTGAAGAGGCTGGTAAATCTCTACTCAATTTGTGGTAGCAGGAGTTGTCTGTTGGTCATAAATGAGAGCTTGAAAAGACTAATGCAAAGACTATCTAGTTCCTTTCTCTGGTTTGAGAAAGATGTTTTAGTGGAGCCTCAACATTTGTTAAGTATTGGATGTAGGCCTTTTGGTCAAACTAGTATAAAAATATTTGTGTCTCATCTTCATCTCTTTGATCTTCTTTATATTTCTCTATTACACTTTATTATTCATCATATGCTAAAATAATGTTCTTATCATTCAGTTATTTATTTTATATTTCAGAAATCTACTTTTTGAAACTACTAACTAAGTTTTCGCTACGTTACAAGTTTCATACTTGATAGTATTTGATTTAAATGTTTCAGAAAAGTAAAATGAAGCAAGCACAATTCAACCCCCCTTCTTGTGCACATTTCCATCTACAAAAAGTGATATAGGGAGCACTGGCTTCTTAGTCATAGCTGATGATCATTGTACGGATAAAACACTTGCCTATTTTTCATTTTCTCTTTTTTTCCTTCTTTTTAAACATCATTAGTTGATTTGGAATTCAATAGGAGTGTAAAAATAAATAAATTATTAAACAATATAAATAAAATAGAACTCTAATAAGATAACAATAGTTTTAAAAAGTGAAAACATTATATGAAATAAAGTCTATTAATGGTGATATTTGATTACTTGGGGAGGAATTTAAATGAAATAAATGATATTTTGAGGCATAGATTAGCATGGGAGGGCTTATTGATCATTTTAATGAAGAATAAGTATTATTTGACTTTTTATTACCAAATTAACATAAATATCATAGTTGTTGTAGAACATTTTGACACTATTATGTTAGATATTTAGTTTTAAACATAAAATACGAAAAAATTTGTCAGATATGTAACCATATTATTATGTATAAACATGCAATGTGCAGCAAATGAAAACCAACGACATCAAACCACTCTAATTAGCCAAGTCCCACATTGAGTGCACACTAAGGTCGGGGGTTAGGGTCGTGGGTACAAAGGGGAAGGACAACTTGCTAACTCCTCTTAAATGAAAAGCAAGGCTCAGTTTGGGTTTGACTTTAAAAAGTTAATCAGTGTACAAACAATACGGCTAATAGTTTTAAAATTTGTTTCTGCCAAATTATTTTCTATAAAAATTGGATACGTTGGAGAACTATCAAACCATTGCAATTGGTCCGATTTTTCTGGTTTTTGGCCAGTTCAGTCGATTTTTAAGTAGATTTTGATTTTTGGGTTTTTTGGGCATGATTAGATTAGACGATTTAGTCCAGTTTTTAAAACCATGATTGTACTTAATATTTAAATTGTAATGAAGTGCGAACTATAAAATGTACACATTTTAACTATAAAACAATATTTTTGAAGTCCAACACATATTCTAGTTCTCATCTATACATATTACAAATGAGAAATGCCCATTTCCACTGTAGAGCTTCTGTTCACCATCCAGGTACTTCTGTCACAAATTTTTAGCGTTAAAAAGATGGCAACTAGACTTGACTTGGGGTGTCTATATTGAAAGTCAAAATTTGTAGGCAGTGATGTAATAAAAAATGTTACAAAATTAGCAACTACATGTGATTTGGGGTGTCTATTTTTGTTTCTACTGTTCACGCCCTGTTCACAAGCCCCTTGGCCTTAGCATGACATCTTGGTCATGACCCCTCAACACCAGGTACTCTGCCTCAAGAATTTTTTGTTTCTATTGTTTATGCCCTGGTCCAAGAGCTCGGCCACATGGCAAGTAGAGTGCCTGGTCGGGATGGAGCTCAACGTGCTGGAAATAGAGCTAGGCCAATAGGAAATATAACTCGTCCAATGGGAATTAGAGCTCGACCAATAGGAAATAAAGCTCGACCAATGAAATTTCTATTGTTCATGCCATGTTCACAATAGAGGTCAGACACATGGTATACTAGGTCCCACATTTGATTGAGTTCTATTTCCACTATTCACGTCTTGTTTACAAGCCTCTTAGCCTAGGCATGACACCTCTTCACCAGCTACTCAGCCTATAACCAAGCTTGGGAGTTTGAGAAGCCACTTGGCCTTTACTTGACACCTCAGTTATGACACCTTGGCACCAGCTATTCTACCTCGAGTTTTTTGTTTCTACTGTTCATGCCCTGGTCCAAGAGCTCGGTCACATGGCAAGTAGAGTGCTTGGTCGGGATGGAGCTCGGCGTATAGGAAATAGATATCGGCCAATAGGAAATATAACTCAGGCAATAGGAAATAGAGGTCGGCCAATGAAATTTCTACTGTTCATGTCCTATTCACAATAGAGATTGGACCACATGGCATACTAGGTCCTGCATTTGCCGAGTTCTATTTCCATTGTTCATGCCCTGTTCACAAGTCACTCGGCCTCGGCATGACACTCTGGTCATGACACCTTAGCACCAGCTACTAGGCCTCAAGTTTTTTGTTTCTATTGTTCATGCCCTGGTCCAAGAGCTCGGTCACATGGCAAGCGGAATGACTGGTCGGGATGGAGCTCGACCTATTGGAAGTAGAGCTCGGCCAATAGGAAATATAACTTGGCCAATGGGAACTATAGCTCGGCCAATAGGAAATAGAGCTCGGCCAATGAAATTTCTATTATTCATGCCCTGTTCACAATAGAGCTCGGACATAGGTCTAAGAGATTAGTCACATGGCATGCTAGGTCCAACATTTGGCTGAGTTCTATTTTGTTCAACTATTCACGCCATATTCACAAGCCACTCAGCCAAAGCATGAGATCCTTTGCCTTCTTCGTCATCCCGGCCGACCTATTTTTGTAAGTGTTAGGGACCTATAGTATTCCTATTTTTGCACTTGTGAAAGACCTCAATACTAATATTTTTTTGACAAGGATGAATTTATCCATCAATAAAATTTTTAAGGACCAATTTTGGTGTTTTCTCATGATACAATTTTAGCAAGGAATATATACAGTTTTGGTTTAGTTAGGGGAAAAAAATATTTCGGTTGATTAAAATAGACTACATTAGTTTTCCTTCACATATGATCGATTTTTGGTACTAGAAACTTTTTTCAAATTCAAACATAATCAATTCATATTAAACATCATATAGGAGCTAATTTGGATAAAGAAAAAAGAAAAGCACATCTCTAACTAGATAATATACAAATTTCATGATTATGCCCTCGTACGTGGCACGAGTATACTACTAGTATCATACATTTTATTAAGGTTTGAGTTTTTTAATCAATAAAAATAAACAAATTTTAGTTTTCTGTCCCTGAAAATAAAATTGATTTCAATCCAAACTCATACAAAACTGTTTGATTTTATGCCATGGTGTTAGTTTGTCTATGTTAATTAATGAGATGGCAAATAGATAGTCACATCATCCAATTTCTCATGACAATCAATAATCGTATGTGATATATTGTAATGCTATATGTCAAAACTCTCACCCAATAACATATTCAACCAAACCCAATAACATATTTTACTTAATTCAATTACTCATTTTATAGTAAGATTTTGACACAAAATTTTGATGTATATATCACGTAAAATTACTGACTGTCATGTAAAATTGAATGACATAACCTTTCATTAGGCCCCGCTTAGGTAAATAACTTATTTAAGCTCTTATACAGAAGTAACTTTTGAAAAGTAACTTATGAATAAGTTATTTTATATTCAAATATATAATAATAAAAGTTTTACTTTTAGTGTTTTAAAAAGTGCTTCTTAAGAAGTTAGATATTTTAACTTCTCAAAATGTACTAAAAATAATTTTTAGAGAAGTAATAAGCTGTTTAATCAAACAGGATAAAAAAAATAAAAATATGACTTTGGACTTCCAGAAAGTTAGAAAAAGTCAATAGTTGTAGTATCCAAATAGACCCTAAGCATTTAACAAAGCCAGACTAATAGTAGGGACTAAAACCAAACACTTCTAAAACTATTTTGATAAAAACCAAAACAAAAATTAGGATCAAAACCAACGTTTATTTTTCTAACCCTTTTGGTAATAATGTTTATCCTAACAATATTTTGGCCCAATATTTTCCTTATTTCATCTTGACTGCAATGTGTTTAGCAATGTTTCTATTCCTGTATTTTTCTTCCCACAACAATCAAGCAGGTAGAGAAAAGTAACTTATTACAGAGTTTTAGCACATTATGGAGGATATACATGAATATATATAATGGGAAATAATAAAAAAATTATATTTATTATTCTAACAAAAAAGCAAAACACAAAAATGCAAGTTCACAAAAACAAGGATATGCCAATTCAAGGTGGAGCACAGGATGAAAGGGTCTTTGTAGAGATTTCCGGGACAGAGATTTTGAGTACAAGGTTTTAAAAGGTTAGAGTACAAGGTTGGATGAAGAGTTTTCCATATGTGAGTGTGATTCTTACTCATTCTTTCTCTCATATATAACAAACTCCCTGTCTTTTGGAAAAGAGAAGAATAACTTAGCCAAACATTTAGGCTCTGATACCACTATGCTGGGAATTCTACTGTTCTAGACATATAGTTCTTACTTTGGCAAGGTGGGTTTTTTGACAACAACATTTAAGCCTACTTTTAAGCCCCAGTTACTCATAAGAACCATACATCTAAAATAATAGAAACCGGTAACAATGGATCTTTAGTTTAATATATTTCTGATACACAAGATCCTCATATAGAGGCAAGTGCAGAGCATACTTTATATCTCATATGGTTTATTATTCTCCCTTTTCTTATATCAGAGAAGCATATTGTATATGTAAGATTGAACTTTCAGGAAAAAGAAAGTGTTTAGTGAGACAAATTGGATTTATAACACACAAAGGAAATTTTTATTGCAAGCTTATGATGATTTACAATACTATGGAGCTATGCTTCCTTGTTATAAACAAAGGAAGACATATATATAGGATTAGGATTAAGTTACACCGATGTAACTTTAAGCGGATGTTACATCATTGAATAACTTTTTATTAGTGTAAATTTTTACAAAACTAACCGTTGGATTAGAAGCTCACATCGTATAGATCAAATCTATAAAATATCAAATTGATCTAAAATTATTTGACATAACTTTTATATACATAAAAATCAACGTGATATAAATACTTAAAATGAATGAAAATAAGTGCTACATGATTGCATTGCCTTTGTATTCTTTGTCAAGTTGAATATGGATTGCCAATGCCAAAACCCATAAGCAACCCATGGCATATAGGCAATTTGATGCATGCGATGAACTAAATCGCTTGAATTTCAATATGGTATATTATTATTGTTGTTGTTGTTGTTGTTTTCTGATTGCTTCCCATTGTGGGGTCAAGCCTCGCTTAATTATAAAAAAATATTATTATTATTTTCTGTAAAAAAGCTAGCTAGTGGTCTAAAGTCCGCGAGCTTTTCTTGAAATTTAAATATATTAAAAATGGTCTTTATAATGTTTTTAGATACAATATTATTCATGTGTGCGCTTCTTTCTAGTAGCTTGTTTCCGAAAGATTGTTTATGATATCATGCATATAAGAGTTTTTATGCTCAAATGTGCTAGATATCGATCTTTGTTGTTCTTCATTATTTAAATAAAATGTCATATTTCAACTCAAAGTAAAATAAGGCTATGCATCATTCATACCTCAAATCCAATAAATATTTGTTGGGATTTAACCCAAAGTCCCACATTAAGTAAAATTAGAAGTCTTGTTGGTGTTTTGACTTATAAATATAGACTTTGGTTGCTTGGCTTAGACATCCTCCAAGAGTGGGAATGATCCATGTGGGTAGGTTTTAGGAGTTGTTTATGTAATAAAATATTTGTAAAGATGATTTGTAACTTCAGTTGTTCAAAAGTTGTGAATAGTGGAAGATTTTGGAACTCCTTATTAGGGTCATGGATGTAGGCAGTTGGGGTTGAACTACGTTAAATTTTATCTCTTTTATGTAGTTTTTCTTGTGTTATTTCCTTTAGTTATACAAAGTTTATTTTTTGCAGTTCTTTTACTTTCACTGTCCAACAAGTGCTATGAGAGCCAGTGATTCGAGTTAGTTAGGTTTGGTTGAGTATTGGTTAGAATGGTAGTTTCTGGATCTATGTGTGGGGTCCCTTGTATCGAAAGTCTTCCTGAAAATGTGGAGGTAAGGTGGCATGTCCTATGAAGCAGTAATAATGGTGCAAATAAAAAGAGCTTGTGTCAAAAGTTTTTTTGGCAATGTGGAGGCCAAATGGTGTGTTTCATGTACAATGGTGGTACAAGTGAATAGAACAGATATGATTCTTGTTTGCATCACTAAATAATTGTGAAATACAAGTTTTTGGCAAGAAAAATGTTTGTGAAGATCTTTGTGACCAGCTTTTGGCTAGATTTTGGCGTAAAGGGAATATTTGTTAGGATTAAACTCAAAGTCCCACATCGAGTAGAATTAGAAGTTTTGCTAGTGTTTTGAATTATAAATAGAGACTTAGTTACTTGATTTATACATTCTCCAAGAGTAGGAGTGGTCCATGTGGGTAATATTTAGGATTTATTTATGTGATGTAATATTTGTAAAGATGGTTTGCAACTTTAGCCATTTAAAAGTTATAAATAGTGAAAGATTTTAGAACCCTTTATTAGGGTTGTGGATGTAGGCAATTGAAACCGAACCACGTTAAATCTTATCACCTTTATTTAGCTTTTTAATGCAAGTGTCACCGTCCGCAACAAATTAAAAATTTGTTTTATAACCAAATTACACAGAAAATGTAGCTATAGTGCAATTAAGGTCGTCTCACGTGGAAGCAATGTAATTGATTATGAGAAATTGGGGGTTTTGGAATTGTTGGAAAACAAATTAAATAGAGGAGAATTATAATGCAAAAGTTACTTGCATAGAGATTCCTTCAGATCAATAATTGTTCTATCACCGGTTCAAACAAATAAATTCATGGTGGTGACTACCTACGTAAATTACACTTTCGCCCAAAAGACGATACAATTCTACTTAACAGTCATACAAATGTAATTTCGCTAAGGGTTCAACTAACACAAGAACTAGCAATCACAATCATGACCCTATAAACCTATGCTAGCTTAATTGTCAATTGTAGTAGCCTAATTCCTAACGGAATTAATTCCAACCCCTTACCAATTGGAAATAATCAAATAAATTGACCTAATTCCCCAACAATATTCAGATCATGCAAACAAATGAATACACAATCAACCACTCTTAAAAGATAATCACAATAATCATCACAATTAATATTTATAAGAGAAAGCAATAGGGACAAAAAACCAACCATGAACTAAATTTAAAATTGGGAACCTCAAGAACAATTCCGACCTTCAGTTATCTTTATGCACAGTAAGAAATTTCTCCTCCATAAGGGAAGTATCACAATCTCTGTTCGAAGAAAAGCTGTAAAAATTACAAATAGAAAGACTAAAAATAAACACTAACTAAGAACTCCCAGAACCCTAGAGAGAGAGTTTTCGTGAAAGAATAAGAGAGTTCTAGAGAGAGAAAGCTAAAAAAATTCTAAAACTATGAACACCCTCCGTGTACGAACGAGAAAGAGGCGTTTGCATCTCTTTTTCTTTTCTTTTACTTCCAAGAAGCCATGTGGACAGAAGTGAAATAAGGCTTCGCTGATGCGGCCCAAAAGCACATGACCGCCTGGGCGGTCCATTGAGGCGCTCCCAAAATTGTGCTTCCCTATTTACCACTTGGGCAGTGCTTCAAGCGACTAGGCAGTTGTCAATATGGATGAGTTCCTATTTTTTGCTCTAATGCATCACTTGGAAGTCTCTGTTACCAAGAAAAACTCCTAAAAGAAATTAAAAGCACAGAGAACTTCCAAAATATGAGAATTCACTGAAAATTATGCTAATAACTATGAAATTATTCAAAAATGCATGTTGAGGACAAAGTGCAAATTAAGAACAATTCAAACGCAAAATATTTAGAATTGGGATATAAAATGGGTGCATAAATGCAACCCATCAAATCTCCCCCCATTTAAATAATTGCATGCCTCATGCATGGAACTCATCTACAAAAACAAAGGTAAGAATGCATGATGCTACTAAGCCTAATGATGCGAGATGCGTGGCACACACATGATATGCCAGAACTTAAACAAGCAAGAGAGGTAGCTAGAGATGGTTAAACAATAGCTAACGGACAACAAAGAAGCTAGAATCCAATGGCACTCACTGGGTCAATCAAGACAGCACATGGCAAGAACGAGCAAAACAAGTATGACCAAGTTAACCTCACAGGCGAGGTGTGTATCACTCTCCACTCAAGCTTGTTAATCTTATAACACACTCTAGCACTCAACAGGAAACTTCTTCCATAAGCTTGCCTTTTTTCTAAGTCGTCACTGATCAATCACATGTCTGGATATATTTTAAGAGGTCTTTTCAAGGTTGGCGGGGCTTAGGTACAGGTGGAATATATGAGAGAGGTGGCTAAACTTAGTTCCTACAAGAGCAAGGTACAATGCAAGAATTCACATGAGAGAAACCAAAAACTCTAATTGCCCTTCCTGCACTTTTGCTCTAAAGGCGTTTCTTGATTCGGACCCAATTAATTGCTTGCAAAGGTGGATTGATGGAACTCAGTTTTTTTTTTTGAAGGAACTTCCACCAATCCACAACTTTTTCTTTCAAGGGTCTATAATTCTTTTTCTTTCCACCTCAGGCAATGGTTTCCCCACACTTAGGTTGTTACACATACCAGTTTGTACCAAGCTCTTACTGGTCCTACATTGGGTGTTGCTCATTGTTTTCCACTTAGGCTTGTATTGTGCTCAACAACGAAAAATGGGTAAATAAGCTCAAATGGGGTAGCCAATGGATAAATGCATGCAGGGTAGGCTCTATAGCTAAGTGGGTGAAAAGAAGGAATGCCTCAATCATCAACATACCAGACAATGCGAAGACAATACTTAAACCAAGAATTGGTCAAGTTCTAGAGTCCATTCCAAGAGAGTGCACACACATCAACAAATTTAATGATTAATCAATAAAAATCACATTTGGGTCCAAAAGCTCACAGGTAAAAATAATTAACTAGTCAAACAAGTTAAATTCCATTGCATTGCTCATGTGACCATCAGATTAACCAATGCACCATGGAAATCAAAACAGAAAATAATTAAAAGGTACAACAATGTTCAACCATAAACTAACCAACTCCCTTTTTTTTTAAATGCAATGCATGATAAAGGGACAACAAAATGAAAAATACAAAAAAAAAAGATAAAAAGTACAAGGAAAATGGAAGTTAATAGAATCAACAGAATACCCCTCCCCACACTTACAAAATGGGCACTGCCCTCAGTGCCAAGTAGGGTAGTAATAGTAGTCCTCATCCTTGCTGAACTCTACATCAGGGTCATCCTCTTGAGAATAGGAGTCAAGGTCATCACATGGTGTGGAGTGCCTAGCAGGGGGCGCAGTATGAGCTGGGGGTGGACGCCCGGTAGGAGGAGGTGGGGGTGGCTGCTCAGACTCAACAGGAGGGCTACTCGCCTCACAATCCGCTCCTCGAAGGCAGCTATATCAGCTCTAAGCTGTAGCTACATGGAGTCAAGGCGATCAAGATTAGCCTGCATGGGGTTGGAGGGACTGGCTCCAGCTCTTCTATCCCGACTCCTGCGTTCTCCCAGGTCAGATAGCTTCTTCACTGCAATCACGAGGCTAGGGGGCCCAAACTCATCACCTGGCAAAGTGGGTGCCTGGGACGCAAAGGCCATTTTAGTGACCAGAGTAGGATAAGGAAGCCCCTGGGAAGATTTGCCCTCATGCATGCGGGACATATGCCAGCGGATGATACCGGGAATATTGATATGCCTCTTCTCCATCAGACAATAAACCAGGAGTGCCTGCTCCATGGTGATGAGATGGGTATGTCTGCATGGCAGAATATGTGAGAGAGCTAACCTCATCCAAAGCTGGGACTCAAAAGTGAGCTAGGAGCTCTTTAATACAGTGACCTTCGAGTTCGAGTTGAATTCCCAAGAGGCATCTGGGCGCCCAATACGGTAAAGGACATCGCCCATATTAACCTCCTCCTACAAAAGTTGGAAGTATTCATTTGGAGCATCGTCTATAGGGGGCTGGAATCTATAGGGCTTCCCCTATAGCCTGAGAGGTCACGGGGAGTCGTCGACCCCGAGCATATATTTCAGTCAGCCCTGAGTGACCCCTGTTTGCATAGAACTCACATATTATAGTGAGGTTGGTGGGCCCCGGTAGCTCTAAAAGGAACCCCCAGTGCTACTCTTCAATGGTTTCAATGACTACAGCACTTTGGGTCTCGTGCCCAGAAAAATCAAAGGTCCACTCAGGAAGGAGTTGGTGTCTCTTGATGGCTGACTTAAGTTTCTCCTCTGCCCCCAAGCTGGCAAAGTGGAAGGTGTCATTGGCGGGTCGGGCAATAGATGATGGAGTGCCTGACACTCGAGGACACTTGCCTTTGCCCTGATTAGCTCCAGAAGCCATGGTACCTGAAAAAGAAGAAGCGTGCATGAATCCAGTCCAGAGAAAGAAAAGAAAAACTAAGAAAAATCAAAATTAGTAATGAACAAATGTAGTACCAGAGTAAAACAAATAAGAAAAAAACAAAGCAAAATAAAACAAAACCCCAAAATGCATGTGGATTTAGTGGGTTTAAGGGGCCAGCCAAAATGCAAGATGATGTGTTCGCTAATGATGTAGGGAATATGAAAATTCTAAAAAGTTTAGAGTAACTAAGCAAGCCCAATGTCAAGCAAAATAAAGCAAGAAGCTCAATGGAGCATTTCATCAAACACTTGGTAGGCACAACCTTACCCACCCACATAAACACCACAATGCGTACTGAAACCACTCAAGAAATCAGAAACAGGCAAAGAGTAATAAGGGGAGATAAGGGAATCACAAACCTGGAGGAAATAGGAAGTAAAATTGCAAGGTTGACGAGATAAAAGAGGAATCGCAAGGGGGGTGCACTGTTTGTGCATGTAAGGGAAGTGAAGGGTGCGCACGAGTGAGTGAGTTTTTAAAACTCAGAAGCAGACACGGAAGATCGCCTGGGTGGTCATGTGCCTAGGCCCCTCCCCCTTTTAGTGAAACGATGCAGTTCAACCCCAGGGTTCCTTTTTTTATTTTTTTAAATTTTTTTAAAATTTTAACAAAAAATTTTTAGGACTACCTAGGCGGTATCCAGCAACACCAATTTTTGCCCCATTTTACCTGTGATCCCCTGGGCAGTATCCAATGGGTGCAAATTTCACCTTAGAAGGCACCTATTCATCTGACAGTAAATACTTGAATACGACATAAACAAGAATAAAACATAAAACAAAATAAAATAAAATAAGAACAAAGAAAGAAAAGAACCACAAAATGAATGAATTGTGGGTTGCCTCCCACCCAGCACTTCGCTTTAACGTCTCTAAGTTGGACTTTCAGGACTGCTCAGATCGGGTAAATGGCTTATACCAACTTGACGTCTATCTCACCGCCAAGATCCATAGCAGTTTCATAGTACCCCTTCAGCCGGTGTCCATTGACCTTAAAAATTGTCTTCGACTTGGGGTCCTCAATTTCTACAGCACCAAAAGGATGTATTTTTGTGATCTTCAAGGGTCCATCCCACCAGGACCTTAATTTCCCGGGCATTAGTTTCAACTGGGAGTTGTAAAGGAGCACCAATTGCCCCTCATGGAACTCTTTCCTTAGGGTGTTCCTATCATGAATCACCTTAGTCCTTTATTTGTACAACTGTGAGTTCTCATAGGCCTCAAACCTCAACTCCTCCAGCTCTTATAGCTGTAACTTTCGGGCTTCACCAGCTCTTTCTAAGTCCATGTTGCACTGCTTAATAGCCTAATAAGCTCGATACATAATCTCCATGGGCAAGTGACACGTCTTTCCAAACATAAGCCTGAAGGGACTCATCCCAATGGGCGTTTTGTAGGCTGTATGGTAAGCCCATAGAGCATCATCCAACCTTATACTCTAGTCCTTCCGATTGGGCTTAATAGTTTTCTCCAGGATCCTCTTGTTTTCCGGGTTAGACACTTCAGCCTGCCCGTTAGTTTAGGGATAGTAAGGAGTGGATACCTTATGACCAACCCCGTATCCACGGAGCAGAGCTTCCATGCTCTGGTTGCAAAAATGGGTCCCCTGGTCACTAATAATGGCCCTAGGCATGCCAAACCTACAAAAAATATGGGAACAGATAAAAGAGACAACTACAGTAGAATCATTAGTGCGGGTGGCAATTACCTCCGCCTACTTGGACACATGATCCATAGCTAAAAGAATATAAACATAGCCAAAGGAACTAGGGAAAGAACCCATGAAATTAATACTCCAAACATCAAAAACTTCATAAAATTTTATGGGTTGTTGAGGCATCTTATTCCTCCAAGGGATATTCCCTGTCCTCTGGCATTGTTCACAAGATTTGCAAAAATTGTAGGCATCTCTAAACAAAGTGGGCCAGTAGAAAGTAGGGTCTAATACTTTTCTAGCAGTGCATTGGGGTCCAAAGTGACCTCCACTCGCATAAGTGTGACAAAAATGGAGTATGGACATGAATTCCTCCTGGGCACACATCGCCTAACTACTTGGTCACTATAAATTTTCCAAAGATAAGGATCATCCTACACATAATACTTGGCATTGCTTTTCAGCTTTGCAAACTGAGTTGGTGAAAAATGTGAGGGCCCCATTCTAGCAACCAAATAGTGACAATGTTAGCATACCATGGAACAACAGACACACTCATCAACTGTTCATCAGGAAAATTATCATTTAGAGGTCTATTGTCCAGGTCAAGATGCTCAAGCCTGCTTAGATAGTCTACTACTAAATTTTCAGCTTTACTTTTATCTTTAATATCTAAATCAAATTCCTGGAGTAGTAGCATCCATCTAATGAGCCTAGGCTTGGCTTTCGATTACTTCAACAAATACTTAAGTGCTGCATGGTCCGAAAACACCACCACCTTAGAGCCTAGCAAGTAAGATTGAAATTTATCCAAAATAAAAACAATGGCTAGGAGCTCTTTTTCAGTAGTGGTGTAGTTGGACTGTGTAGTATCCAAAATACGGGAAGCATAGTAAATCGCATGAGGAAGCTTACCCACGCGCTGTGTAAGAACTGCGCCCACCGCATGGTCAGAGGTATCGCACATAAGGTCAAATGGTTGGGTCTAGTCAAGTGGCTGAATGACTGGGATGGTGGTCAAGGCCTTTTTCAGCCTCTTAAAAGCCTCCCTGCACTTGTCATCAAAAATAAACTCCGCATCTATTTGTAGCAAGGAGGTGAGAGGTTGGACAATTTTGCTGAAGTCTTTGATAAACCTCCTGTAAAAACTTGCATGACTAAGAAAAAAGCGAATCTCCCATATGCATGCAGGGTAAGGCAAGGAGGTAATAACTTCTATCTTGGCAGGATCAACAACAATGCCCTTACTAGAGACTACATGACCTAAGACTATACCTTATTCTACCATAAAATGACATTTTTCAAAATTTAAAACAAGGTTAGTCTCCACACACCTCTGTAGCACTCTAGCTAATCTACACAAATAGGAGTCAAAAAAAGAACTAAAGACAGTAAAATCATCCATAAATACTTCCATGCACTCCTCTAGCAAGTTAGAAAAAATGCTCATCATGCACCACTGAAAGGTAGTTGGTGCATTGCAGAAGCCAAAGGGCATCCGCCTGTAGGCATAGGTGCCAAAGGGGCACGTGAAGGTGCTTTCCTCCTAGTCCTCCGGGGCAATGTGAATCTGGAAGTACCCCATATAGCCATCCAAGAAACAGTAATGAGACTTCCCTACGGACCTTTCCAGCATTTGATCAATGAAAGGCAGGGGGTAATGGTCCTTTCGGGTAGCTTGGTTAAGCCTCCGGTAATCAATGCAAACCCTCCAACTGTTTTGCGCTTAGGTAGGGACCAACTTGCCTTTTTCATTTTTCACTACAGTGATCTCCGACTTCTTAGGAACCATCTGCACTGGGCTCACCCATTCACTGTCAGAAATAGGGTAGATGATACTAACCTGTAAGAGCCTTGTCACCTCCTTCTTGACCACATCAAGATTCAGTGGGTTGAGCCGGCGCTGTGGCTATCGAATTGGCTTAGCCCTCTCCTCCAGAAATATCCTGTGCATACAGGTGGAGGGGCTAATCCCCGTGATATCATCCAAGGTCTAGCCAATGGCCCTCTTGTGCCACCTCAAAATCACAACCAAATTTTCCTCTTAAATTCTAGAGAGGCCATTGGCAGTGATGACCGGTAGTTAACTCTCCTCCAAGAGTACATACTTGAGGTGGTCGAGAAGGGGCTTCAATTCTGGCTCTACAATTCTGGCTCTACCAGCTGTGTACTTGTTCCTGTAAGCTTAGACAATTCTAAAACAAAATAATCATCATATCCAGTGGAAGAAACAAATGATATGGGCTCAGAAAATAGAATAGTTTCAGAGATAGGAGTGCTGCTACTGAGTGCATCTATGACAGGGCATGTGGCATTAGCTGCCAAAAGTTTTGTAGTGTTCTCAAAATATTGCCCAATCAAAGACGCTTCAATAGTGGCACACTCATTACATAAACTGGTGGTACCGTCATAGTTAGGACATTCAAACTCTAGTACCATCCCTAATAACTCATCAAAATTTTTAGTCGAACTAACAAAAACCTCATCGATCAAGGAGACAATGACATCAATGCTAAAGACAGAGTGCTCCTTAAGTGAGTGTTTCATGGCATCAGATAAGCAGAACTGAGCCTTTATATCCCCACACTCAAAGGACAAAGTACCTACGTACACATCAATCTTGGTTCTTGCAATTTTTAAAAAGGGTCTCCCTAAGATCAATGTGTGCTCAGGAGCATTGATGTCATCCTCCATAGTCAAAACATAAAGTCAGCTAGGAAAATTAAATTATTTACCTGGACAAGGACGTCCTCAAGTATCCCATCTAGACTCTGAATGCTCTGATTGGCTAACTAGACTCTTAATCTGGTAGGTGTCAGCTCTCCCCTGCTCAAGGCCTCATAAACTAAATGGGGCATAATATTGATGTTAGCCCCAAGATCTGCCAAAGCTTGTCCAATGTGAAGGTTTCCAATAGTGCAGGGAACATTGAATGCGCCTGGATCCTTGTGCTTTATGGGGAGTTGGCCTGGCTAGATAAGGGAGGAGGCTTTTACCCCCATAGTCACTCTTGCCACCTCATTGCCCTTCAACTTCCTCTTGTTGGTGCATAAGTCTTTCAGGAACTTGTCATACTTGGGGATTTGCCTAATTGCATCCAATAGAGGGATGTTGACTTCTACCTTTCTGAAAGTCTCTAGGAGGTCTTTCTCTAACTCCAATTTATTAGACCTCATGGGTCTTGCAACTCGCTGTAGGAAGGGCAATGAGATAGGTCTTGTTACCTGTTCTTCTGCTTCCTTTTGCTAGGTTGCAGGCTTATCTTGCTACACCTCTTGTTGAACAACCTTGTCCTCTCGGCTCTCAACCACAACCTGTTTTGAGGGATCAGCAACCTCAGGTAAGGCTGTACCAGACCTTAAAGTAATGGCAGATACGTTCCCCTTGGGGTTGGGAACTGTCTGTGAAGGAGTAATAGATGCACTTCCTATTAGGATTGAGAATTCTCGAGCCTCACAATTGCATTTCTCATTTCCTGCATGGCTTGTTCTTGTTTCCTTTGGGTCTCAATCATCATCTTCATCATCTCTTGCCATGGTGCTTCTGAAGGGGCAGGAGGTGCAGGTAATGCTAGAGGTTGCTGGGACCTGCAAAGCTGTGATATTAGTGGTAGGTGGAATGTGGATTGGTTATACTATTGCCTCTGCTATAGTGGCACTTACTTCTGTTGTTGATGTTGAAGAGCACTGTTCCACCTAAAGTTGGGGTGATCTTTCCAGTAGAGGTTGTAAGTGTTGCTGTATGGATTGTACCCCGACTGTTCACCCTAATTTTGAGGCCTATCAGGAAATATATTACCAGCTACCACTGAGGTGGGATCTTCCTGCAACTGAGGACACATGTCTAAAGTATGTGACTCGCAGGAACAAATGCCATACACCTGTATTGCCTTGACTGCAGGAGCTTGGTTTAGTATAATTTGTTTCAAAAGCTCTGTAAGCTCATCCAATTTCTTCTTCACCCTACTACTCTCACATGAAGAAACTTCACTCACCTGACGGGTGCTATTGCCAACTCTAGATCCAAACTGCTAGGAGTTCTCTGCCATGTTCTTAATCAACAATCTAGCTGCAACAGGGGTCTTGTCAACTAATGCACCCCTACTGGCAGTATCACTCATACTCCTTTCCATGACCAGTAGCCCCTCATAAAAATACTAAATCAAAAGTTGCTCAGAAATCTGATGCTGGGGGCAACTGGCACATAACCTCTTGAACCTCTTCCAGTACTCAGAGAGATTCTCCCCGCAGCTACTGAATGCCGTAAATGTCTTTTTTAATGGCGGCTGCTCTGGAAGCTAGGAAGAATTTTTCCAGGAAGATGCGCTTCATGCTGGCCCAGCTATCAACTGTCCCATGGGGGATGTAGAAGAACCAATCCTTGGCAACTCCTTCAAGGGAAAATGGGAAGGCCCTCAGCTTGATTTGTTCCTCCGTTATACCCTGAGGCTTCATAGTCACATAAATAACATGGAATTGCTTCAGGTGTTTGTGTGGGTCCTCCCTAGACAACCTATGAAGCTTAGGTAGATGGTGCAGGAGTCCTGATTTCAACTCAAAATCACCTCCCTGTTCGGGGTAGACAATCCTCAATGGTTGATAATTCAAGTCTTGAGCAGCAAGCTCTTTTAGCATCCTGTTAACTTCTCCCATGTTATCTGAAATACTAGCAGTAGGATCAGAAAGTTCAGGAAAATAAAAAGAAGAATTATTAAGTTCCCTAGCTGTATCAGAAGAGTAGGGGTTGCTAGATAAATGAGCTCTTCCCTCACAGCCTTCCTAAGCCTTTTAACAGTTTTCTCAATCTTCGGATTAATCGAAATTATAGGAAAATTAGGAAGGGAACATGTTATAAAACTAAATTATCAAAACTAGCAAATACACCAGGGAACAAAGAAAAGATAAATAAAATTAAAATTAAACAGAACTGATTTTTTTTAATAAAAAGAAAGCATAAATCAACAACAAAAGAATAAAACAAAATAAATAAAAATGAAAATAATAAAATAAAATAAAATAAAATAAAATAAAGAATTAACAAGAAAGAAAAGAATCAATAACACCACTTACATGGTAACGGTGCCAAAATTTGATGCGGGTGTCGCCGCCCGTAACAAATTAAAAATTTGTTTTATAACCAAATTACATAGAAAATATAGCTATAGTGCATTCCAGGTCATCTCACGTGGAAGCAATGTAATTGATTCTGAGAAATTGGGGGTTTTGGAATTGTTGGAAAACAAATTAAATAGAGGAAAATTATAATGCGAAAGCTACCTGCACAGAGATTCCTTTAGATCAATAGTTGTTCTATCACCGGTTCAAACAAATAAATTCATGGTGGTGACTACCTATATAAATTATGCTTTCGCACAAAAGACGATGCAATTCTACTTAACAGTTATACGAATGTAATTCTGCTGATGATTCAACTAACATAAGAACTAGTGATCACAATCATGACCCTATAAACCTATGCCAGCTTAATTGTCAATTGCGATAGCCCAATTCTTGACAGAATTAATTTCGACCCCTTACCAATTAGACCTAATTCCCCCAACAATATTCAGCTCATGCAAACAAATGAATACATAATCAACCACTCTTAAAATATAATCACAATAATTATCACAATTAATATTTAGAAGAGAAAGCAATAGGGATGAAAAATCAACCATGAACTGAATTTAAAATCGGGAACCTCAAGAACAATTCTGACCTTCAGTTATCTCTGTGCATGGTAAGAAAATTACTCCTCCATAGGAGGAGTATCACAATCTCTGTTCGAAGAAAAGTTGTAAAAATTAAAAATAGAAAGACAAAAAATAAACACTGACTAAGAACTCCCAGAACCCTAGAGAGAGAAAGTTTTCGTGAGAGAATGAGAGAGTTCTAGAAAGGGAAAGCTAAAAAAAATTCTAAAACTACGAGCACTCTCCTTGTACGAACGAGAGAGAGAGGCGTTTGCGTCTCTTTTCCTTTTCTTTTACTTCCAAGAAGCTACATGGATGGAAGCGAAATAAGGGTTGGCTGACATGGCCCAAAAGCACATGACCGCCTGGGTGGTCTTTTGAGGTGCTCCCAAAATTGTGCTTACCTGTTTACTGCATGGGCAGTTGTCAATGTGGATGGGTTCCTATTTTTTGTTCCAATGCATCACCTGGAAGTCGTTGTTACCAAAAAAAATCCAAAAAGAAATTAAAAGCATAGAGAACTTCCAAAGTGTGAGAATTCACTGAAAATTATGCTGATAACTATGAAATTATTCAAAAATGCATGTTGCGGACAAAGTGCAAATTCACTATTTTAACATCAATTAAGAACAATTCAAATGCAAAATATTTAGAGTTGGGATATAAAATGGGTGCATAAATGCAACCTATCACTTTTCTACTGGTGCTTTTCCTATCAACTTTGTAATCTGCATAATCTGCATCGCAAAAGCCTTTCAAATCATAAGAGTTAGCTTTTGGATACCATAATCCAAGTGAGGCAATTCCAAATAGATATCTGAAAATTCTTTTTACTACAACATAGTGAGATTCTTTAGGACATGTTTGAAAACAAAAGCATAGCCTAACACTAAAATAAATATCTGGCCTAGATGAAGTTGGGTACATAAGAGACCTTACCATCCCTCTATATCTTGTCTCATTGAATTCTTTACCATCCTCATCTTTGTCTACTTTTGTTGAAGGATGCATAGGTGTTGCCATGGGCTTTGCATGATCAAATATGAATTTCTTTAGTAGCTCTTTTGTGTATTTCTCTTGGCTAAGAAAAATACCCTTTGAAGTTTGCTTGATTTGTAGCCCAAGAAAGAATTATAGTTCCCCCATCATACTCATGTCAAATTCATTAGCCATTAATTTTGAAAACTCATCACATAGAGAATCATTAGTGGAACTAAACACAATA
This sequence comes from Dalbergia cochinchinensis, assembly GCA_031216125.1. Taxonomy (NCBI): domain Eukaryota; kingdom Viridiplantae; phylum Streptophyta; class Magnoliopsida; order Fabales; family Fabaceae; genus Dalbergia; species Dalbergia cochinchinensis. Next base: position 25,784,846 of record CM062376.1, read on the forward strand.
TCATCAACGTAGACTTGCACTAAAAGAAAATCTTTGTTAGAGTTTTTAATGAAGAGAGTAGTATTCACTTTTCCTCTTTCAAAATCACTTTCCAAAATAAATGAGCTTAATCTCTCATACCAAGCTCTTGGAGCTTGTTTTAAGCCATATAAAGCTTTAGAGAGTTTAAGGACATGATTTGGGAAGTTTTTATCTTTGAAACCAGGAGATTGTTTCACATATACTTCTTCATTAATAACTCCATTTAGAATAGCACTTTTAACATCTATTTGATATAATTTAAATCCTTGATGAGCTACATATGCAAGTAGCATTCAAATGGCCTCCATTTTAGCTAGGGATGCATATGTTTCATCAAAGTGTATACCTTCCTGTTGACTGTATCCTTGTGCCATGAGCCTTGCTCTATTTGTTATTATGTTTCCTTGCTCATCGAGTTTGTTTCTAAAAATCCATCTTGTGCCAATAATTGAAGTATTTGTAGGTCTAGGAACTATATTCCAGACTTTATTTTTATCGAATTACTGTAATTCTTCCTTTATGGCTTTCACCCAAGCATCATCATTCAAGGCTTCATCCACAATCTTTGGTTCTAATTGAGAGATGAGTGCTACATTGCATTCTTTAAATGAGAATCTTGTCCTTATTCCTTGAGATGCTTCACCAATGATGAATTATTAGGGATAGTTATCTAATGATCTCTATTCTCTTGGAATATTCTTCTTTGACAGTTGAACTGTAAAAGTTCCAGTCATAGTTATCAGAACCAAATTAGTAATTGACTCGGTCAAGGCTCTGGTTCAACCGGTGGATCATGGGTTCAACTGGTTGAACCAGATGTAATTAAATAAATATACAAAATTATAGTTCAATACAATTTAATATGTAACATATATATATTTAATGATGCACTAATAAACAAACAAGCACATGGCCTAGTGGCAACCATGCTTGCCCAGCGAATTTTGGAGTTACTTGTCCCTGGTTCGAGTCTTGTGGATGACATTTTGGATCAATATTTTGAAAAAAAGCTAACCCAGCTAAATATACTATATATATAACTAAATGCGTAATGTATAACAAAGGCATCAGTAGCGTGGTAGTGTTGCAGTGCTTTCCTTCCCAGATGGTCCCAGGTTTGAGTCCATATTTTGATGATTTTTGGGTTGTCACGGATTTTTCTTGGAGTGCCACGTGTACAAGCTTAGGGGCACGCGGTTCACATCCAGTTCGGTTGGCTGGGCTCGATGCGGTTCGGAGGTGGCTCTGTCGGTTCAACTCGGGTTTGACCAGGTTTGACCGAGTTAATGACTTGACCGATCCAATGAGCGAACCGGACCAGACTAGTGACCGAGTCACCGGTTTCCAGTTTGAATCGGCCAGTCTGGTCCGATTTTAATAACTATGGTTCCAATTATTATTTCCAAGTTTTCTGTCCGAACATCTCCTATCTTACCAATGCTTATGATTTTACCTTTCCCATTATCACCAAATGTCACATCTCCACCTTTCTCATTTTTTATCATAAGAAACATGGCTTCACATCTGGTCATATGTCGTGAACATCCACTATCAACAGACCATAGTTCTTTGTTTTTCTTTTTTTGATCAAGGTGGATTTTGGAAGAGAAACATTTGTTCTCTTATATATCCATAGTTGCTTTGGAACTTTGTCACAAGGAGTTTTATATTCACCTGTAGCATTTCTCACCACAAGCACATGAGCTATTCCATTTTCTTTTCTAATCCAACGAATGAAACCTTTGTTTGACAAATTTCCAATTTGGTTAGAGTTGTAACACATTTTAGTAGGTTATGTTTTCTTTTTCGGTTTGGAAGATTTAACAAAATGCTTTAGATAATATTTATTATTTTTTGAGACATTGCTGAAGTCTAAGGTTGATTTTTCAAAGAGATTTCTGTAAAAAAAATTTTGATCATCTGCATAATATCCCAATCCAGCTTTATTGATAGCACACATTTACTGTCCTAAGAAATTTTCAAATTTTTTATACCTTGGACAAATTTTGCAAGATCAGAGATGAGGCTTTCAATTTTCTATTTCAACAGATCATTTTTCAGTTTTGAGAGTATTGACAGATGACTCATGAAAGCATTTTTTTCAAGCTTCAATTTCAGACTTTATAAAAGTATTTTCCATATTCAACAACTCATTTTCCTTTTTTATGCATATATATTTTGAGAGCATGTTCTTGGAGTTGATAAGCAAATCATCTATAATCTCTGACAGTTCATCATGTGATAAGTCTAGAAGGTTTACCTCATCCTCACCTTTTGCCATAAGCCATATTTCAAAAAAGAGGCCGTCCTTATTTTTACTGCCGGATGAGTCATTTTCTAGTGTTTCCCATGTTGATAGTAGGCCCTTCTTTTTCTGCTTTCTGTTATCTTACTTTTATTTTCAGCAATAGTGAATATTCATTCTTAAAGTGTCCTGGTTGTTTGCAGTAATGACATATTATATCCCTTTTGCTTGATTCGCCTTTGCTAATTTCTTTTCTTGAAGTGTTTCCTTTTCTATTTTTCCTTTTCTTTTTCCATAGTTTCATCATCTTTTGAGCAAACAAGTTGAATTCATTGTCATCATTCAGCTCATGTTCTAAATCAAAATTTTCTTCTTCTGCCTCTACTTTTGATTTTAGTGTTATTCCTTTCTTCTTCTTATCGTTCTTGACATGGATAGTGTCAAAGGCAATTAGATTGCCTCTTAGTTCAACATAGGTTGATGTGCATATATCTCTTCCTTCTTGTATGGCAGTGATCTTTCATAGCCATGGTGTGGTTAGGCTTCTCAGAATTTTTCTTACAAGCTCTTCATCTCCAAAGTATTTTCCTATCATATCCAAGTTATTGATGATCACAGCAAATTACTCAAACATTACATTAATATTTTCTTTTTCTTTCATGCTGAACAACTCATATTCTCTCATAAACATATCAGTTTTAGTTTCCGTAATCTGTTTTGTCCTTTCATGTGTTAATTCCAATTTGTCCCATATTTCCTTTGCAGTTTTGCATCTTGAGACCTTTCTATACTCCTCAAACCTAATGGCACAGTGCAGAAGGTTGATAACTTTTGCATGCATTTCCACTTTTTTTCTTTTCTTCAGGAATCCTTCTTCATCGGTTTTTGTGACCTTTTGTCCTTGTTCGTTTGTTTTCATTGAAGTTTCAGCACTTTTGATAATGATCTTCTAAAAGTGGTAATCATTAGATTGAATGATTATCCTCATTCTTTCCTTCCGGTATGCATAGTTAATTCCATTGAAAGATGGAGGTCATGTGGTGGATTATCCCTTTGCGAGAGTGTGTGTGGAACCATGTTCGCCATGATCTTTTTCTTCTAAGCGGTTAAGCTTGACTCCTAAGAACTTGGCTCTTGATACCAATTGATAGTATCAATACATTTGAGAAAAAAGGGAATATAAAAAATTTCTACACACTAAGCAAAGAGTTAAAACGTTCATCAGAGATCTCTCAAAGTTTTAGGAGATTTTTAGTCAAAAACAGAAAGATGTAAGAACAAAAAGTGAGTTAAGATCAGATTGTCACAGAAAACTAAGTAAATGAGTAAATAGCAGAGAGTAAGAGAAGATGCGCCATAGTATTTATACTGGTTTGACCTCAATATGAGATCTACATCTAGTTTTCACCCTTGGATGAGATAACCACTAATATCAAAGTTTCTAATACAATAAGATATCCAACCAAAGCTCCCAATGCATGATTTGAACTAAACCAAAACCAATGAGATTTATCTCTCAGAACCTGAACAAAAGGAGTATAGCTCCTTATCACAAACAATCGCTCAATTGGCTTTTTCACAAGAATGCCTCACAAATTAGCTCACCCTTTTTTTTTTAAAACAAACAGCTGGTCTCACAGCTTTCATGAATAACAACGATAGCAGTAAATGCCTTTCACAAATACAACAGAATATTTGAGAGGAGAGAAGGAATGCACCAAACTTTGTAACATAATTCTTTTATTCTTCGATGATATGCACTCTTTTTTCTGCCTTGCTTGCTGCCCAAATGTTTCCTTATAAAGGAATTGATTCTTACTGTTGTAGGGAAGGACAACGACAGCTGCAATGTGTGTTCTTGATCCTTTTGTGAGCTGTCCTTTTTTTTTAAAAAAAAAAACAAATATTATCCTTTTCATTTGTCCCTTAGTGTGGATATTCTCTCTCTTATGTGAGGTGTCCTGACCTTTGTACATCAACATATAAATTAATTTCTTCGGAATTATATTTTTGATGCCCATTGTCTTCTAATTGTTTAGGAGACAACTTGTTGAGTTACATTCCTTGAGGTATAATCTTTAATTTATTAATGCATATAATGAGAGCATTAATAATTATGATGTTTGTCATCATTTAAGATATCTAAATTTAACAACGATGTATGTAGATATATCTGGTGTTGGCTATTTTGGTTTGCTCTATATTATCCTCCACAAATAGGTGTTGTTGTCACTCATATTTGGATGCTACTAGCTGGGGTCCTATGTTTTGTTTTGATCCGGTTCAATTTAAACACTCGTACATGGTGGCTTAAGGCAACTTCGAAACCTATTTAGAAGGGTACAATATGGGTTGGGACAAGGTAGATCATCTCACTATCCTTTTATTCTCGATGGCCATGTCGAAAGTGATTTAATTGGATTGTGTAGGTGTAAATTTTAGTCCTCATGAATTTATGCTAACTCAATTTGGAATGGTGTTATTATTCACTATTGCTGACTGTTGTTATGCTTTGGTGTGATTTTTGCTGCTGTGATTTTTTATTTTGTGCTATTGTGGCTGTATTACTGGTTTTTTTTTTTCTTGCTTTTTTTGGTGTACGTTGTCTTTGTTGTTTGTTCCCTTTTGCTAGTTGTTATTTGCTACCTTAGCTTCTACTATCTTTTGTTTCCTACCCCTGCTTTCAAACATGCGGCCTTCTACTATTTGATGTCGCTGCTGCCTTTTTCATGAAGTTGAGGTGTTTGCTGATTTTTCTTGCTTGTTGTTATGGGTTATGGTGTGGTTATATGGTGTCACAAGTGGATGCCACTAAGGATTTAAATGCTAATCTGGTGCTTGTTCTGGTTTTATGCTAGATTATAAGCTACCACTCCCATGTTTTTATGATTTTGATTTTTTTTCCTTTGTTTTTTTATTTTGGGTTGCTGTTGGGTTTCCTTATGTTGTGGCAACCTATGCAAACAAGGTATGTTTCTTTCTTAATGATTTTCTTGTACTCATGCTCCTCTTGTTCTAGGGTTGACCCTTCCATAATCATTAAGAAGAAGGGAAAAAAAAAAAAGCAAACGACTCAATACAACTTTTTTTAATAAAAAAAAGCATTTTCTCATAAATATGTTCCCCAAATAATTTTATTGCTTAGTTTTACCAAGAAATACACAGACAACAATTTATAATATGAAAAATATTTGACGATAAAAAAATCAGCTAGAATTTTGTTACTTGAATTATGCGCCAAAATGCTACTAGAAAGCTTTAAATTTTTCAATCACCCATGATTTTTGTTCAGTCACTAGAAATTTACCACGTCTATACTAACTATATCTGGCAGATTTTCTAACATGAATTTTTCTTTTTTGTCTAGTAGTATTCTTATATTATTTGTTTCAATATTCAACATTTTATGTTTTACCGATGAGCACGTAGACCAACTAATGGAGAGCTCTATCGCCTTTGCGTAGAATTGGCTCTAATGGGAGGATACCTATGGTTTTAGATAAAAAAAAAAAAATCGCTGTAAATTAATGCTGCAGAAAGTCAGTGAATATAATTGTTTCAACACCAACAAAGTAGAAAAACTATCTCCAACGAGTATTATTAATTAGTGTAATAGTTTTTCATGTGCCATATAATTTACTCTATATTTTCGATACTTTATTTAAATTAGATTATAACAAGTTTTACACATACAAAATTAGATTCATTAAAATGATTTGCACCCGAAGCCCATCCGTGAAAACTTACTTTTCATTTTAATCCCCCAATCAAACACTCCTACTTATAAAACCCTTTGAAGTTATAGTGGAGAACCTACAATCAAATTTCATTTTATCATAGATTCATTTGTACTAAATAACACGAAAATATCTCTTTTTTTTATAAAAAAAATCCTTGTTTATCTAGATAATGGTATCCAAATGTGCACTAAATTTATATTGCATCCAAACATAAAATAACTTTTATTTTTTCAAAAAAACCTTATTTAAAAAGATTATTTTCTAAAAGATCATCCAAACTGGCTTATGTAACATTGTCAAATTACATCCTTGCATTAGCTTTAAAGATCTTTTTATTTTATGTTAAAAAAAAAGGTACCTATAAAGATATTTATCCTACATCAAGCCCCTAAAATACACTAAGGGTGTGTTTGGTTGGAAAGTAAAATTAAAAATAAATTTTTTATAATTAAACTTTTGTGTAATTTTATACATAAAATTCAATTAATGAAAATTTATGCTTATTTTTATCCTCAATTAAACATACTCTAATGTGATTCATTAGAAAGCTACGTTCTATCAGGGCATACACAATAGCCCAAATTGCGTCATCTGTAACTTCGCGCAGTTGGGATCCGATAACTTAAATCAAGTTACAAATCTTATCTTACGGATCAAAATTTGTTACTGGTTCGAATCTCTTACAATTCGTCTAAAACAACAGTAAAGAGAATATTTATCCAATCAACATCAACTCGTAACAATAAGAATCGACCCCCCTGTAGGTAAAAAATTTCGTGATGTTAAACCAAAAAGCACTTGACACATAAGACGCCTAACTTAAACCATTCGGCCAGACCACAGATTTATAATCGTTTGATCGTAAAGAAGTATGACGAAATAAAAAAAAATGCATGGAAGACGAATACACCATGCTCGTACGATTATTTAAATCCAAATGACATTAGAAAGACTGATCGTAGGGGCAATCCGTGAGCATAATCAATGAACAAAACTTGACATATATAGGCATCCCATCTCCCCATAAAAATAAAATTACTACGCCCCCCCCCCCCCCCTCTCTCTCTCTCTCTCTCTCTATATATATATATATATATATATATATATATATATATATATATATATATATATATATAAATGAGCTACCTTTAAGTGCTATATGGTATCCCCTAATTTCCATCAATTATCAATTTTTAACTCTAAAATTATCTAAAAGCTTTTACTCTAAACTGTTAATCTCAAATTGCTTAATATTTTAAGTTGCTTACTATTACATTTTTTACTAAAACTCTAAATCAGTCCCTCAGGTTTATAGTGGATTACAAATTAGTCCCTCAGATTTAAAAAATCTCATATTAGTTTCTAAAATTTGATTAAAAAAGATAAGTTAGTCCTTCCATCAAATTATTATCTAAATTGTCAACAGAAATGTTCATATATTTTGTTAACTTACTTACGTGTGTTGTTAATTTTCATAATAAGTCTAACTTATCTCATTTCTCTGTTCTGCACAGAACAAATATCAACTTAGAATCAAAATCTTTCTTCTTAGCAAAGATAGCAGATGAAAAAAAAATATGTAAATGACCTCGTTTAGAAGAGTGAGTCAAGTTAAGATCCACCATGAAAGTTAACAATATATGTAAATAAGTTAACAATACACATAAGTAAGTTAATTGAACACAACTTATACGACAATTTTACAGAGAGACTAACTTATCCATTTTTATAAAATTTGAGGGACTAATATGAAATTTTTTAAATCTGAAACATTAATTTGTCTCTCACTATAAATATGATGGATTGATCTAGAGTTTTAGTCAACTTTATTTCTAAGAAAGTCTCTTAACACATTTTTCATCTCTTAAAAGTTGAAAAACATTCTGTCTTTCTAAACTCTCTTTTTTATCTTAAAAGCTCTCTCTCTTTCTCTCAAGCTCTCTTCGGATGAAGATGAGTTTCACAATGTTTTGTTTTTAGTTTCATCTCTTGATTTAATTTAGGTATTACAAAGGCCTATAATACTATGTTGAATTTTTAGTTGTATGAATAATAATAATAATAATAATAATAATAATAATAATATTAAATAAATAATTCAAAATAAACTGTGAAATTACATGTATAAGTACTAATAAATAGATAAAATTAGCACAACCTAGTTTAAATATCAGAACATAAAACAGGCCACCTTGTAATATAGGCATGCAAATTTAACAAGATATATTACTCACTCTTGTAAATTCATTCAACACAAGAAATAAAATTTTGACAAAAAAAATTAAGAGTTTAATTTTAATATACTTACAATTTTATGCTCTTATTCAATTATATATTATTATATCAATAAATTAAAGATGATTAAATCTAACTCCTCTATTTAAAAACCCATGCAAATAAAATAATTTAATTAAATAATAGTATAAAAAATTTTAAATGTTATCGTATCAAAATTAAACTCAAAATTAACTACAATAGGATGTTGAATTATTCTCGGTTTCAAAATGCATGTTGAATAAATTATACCATACACATGACTCCCCTAAAATAAAATAGAAAAAACTGTGATGCAGTAAATAACAGATGTAATACATGCATCCTAAATTCACCATTGATATCATCATTTTAGGAATTTTCAGTACCATCATTGCCAAGAATAAGATTCCACCGATGCAATAAAGAGTATGCACATGTTGTGCATAGTCTTAGTAAGTGTTCAAATTGGAATTTTACATCTCCAGCTTCTTTTACTTTTCAATTTTCTATCAGAATATGAGTTAAAAAAAAAAAGAAACGGACAAAACAAAGTACAGACACACAGATCAGATATCAGTCATCAAGGAAATGATGAAGAGATGAAAAAACAATTATGTTATTTCTATATAATATGTGTTCGTGTAAATTCTTATTTATCATTTATTAGGTGTCATAGTAACCTCATTTGACCAAGCTCTATGTTCCATTAAATGATAAAAAAATATAAATTGAAAATAGTATCTACACACCTTATCTGTCAATAACATTTTTTCATGTAGAAAATAATAATAAAAGTGAATATTTTATTTGATTTTTTAAAATTTTTATGTTGAACTATTTTATTTTTTTTAAAAAAAAATTAATCTCGTGATTCTTTTAGATTAAAAATGATAGATGCATTAATTCCTCTATTAATTTTTTATTAGTGGACTTACACATGTGTCACAATATAATAATAACGAACTATTGAAACATTATAAACAAGTTAAATGAAACTATTTTAAAATAAATTATACTCATTTTGATATCTAAAATTACACTAAATAAATTATTTTAAGACTTATAATAAAGAATTAAATGATTTATTTTGTACATTTTAACTAGTAAAATAAGTTATTTCAAATTTTATTTCACTTTAAATAATATATGTATCATTTAACATTATATTAACAGATTAAAATATAATTTTATTAATATTTAAAGAATCAATTACATACAAAATAATTAATATATTTTATTATTTAAATCTTAAAAAATTATAAATTTAATTTTAATTTTTAAGAGATTACATAGTTTTATAAAATTTTCTTGAAAGATTAGGCGGGTTAGTTAGTCAAAGTGAGAGATAGACTATTGGACACAGGCACAGCAACGCACCAGGAGCAGAAGATAGATCAGTGACTGGTGAAAAAATAATCCTGATGATGTTTGCTACTGAAAAGAACCTGGCAAGAACAATCCCAGCCACGTTCTCCACTGCCACACTGCTTTTTCCAAATCAAGAAAGCTATTCACGGCATCACTCAGCTACCAGCTAACAAACTGCAAACTGTGATGGTATGTGATGTGTCGTCTTCATCCAATAACGCTCCAAGTAAAGGCCCCCCTCCCCCTTCTTGTCACTGTGGAATTACACTGCAAAGCATGCAGTGGATGCAGATATTCCCAGTACCAATGACGTCTGCAAAGCTAAAAACTTTATCCCATGACCCCCACTACCCTTTTCTGAAAGATCCCAGTATGGAAACTCTACCCTAAGCCTATATAGATGCCAAAGACCACGGGGTCCGTATGCATTGTCATGTACACAAGAGAAAGGTTGGTTCTGGATGTTTCAGGGCATCAGCATACTAGGCTAGCAGTCAAATCCACCCCTATATAGAGTTTTCTTTTCACACAAGCGTGACTGAGAAAGGAAAACGCTTTACAACACGAAGCAAGAATCAGTATCGATCGAGATTATAATGCAAACTATCGAGATTAAAAAAAGAGGTTAGCATATAACTCTTCATGACTATATTAACGATGTTAAAATAATTTGAGATTTTAATTTAATTCTTTTACAACGGGTGGATGTGTAACTGTAAACTGCAATGTAGATAACATGGTGTGATATGATAAGAATCTCAAGCCTCGCTCACACCATTTCAGATCACATTACATACACAGTCTTAGCTCTAGATGTGTCCAGAAAATTATCAAAATCTAATCCAGCAAATGTAATGTGGAATTTCTTGTTGTCATGAACAAAATAATCAAAATTTATCGTAATAAAACGCGATCAAACAACATTTCTTCCTGCCAGTATATATATGTAGAACTACTTCAAATTTTCGTGTCACAGTAAAATGAAGCTTTAGCTCGTAAGATATTCATACCCAGCATTTGAACAAGAGAAGAATTTTAATGGTTATTTTGCATTATATCTATAATAGAAATTATTTTACTCCTGTTCAAGTTTTATTTCAGTGAACCAAAAAATTCACCCCAAGATTAACGAACCAATCCTATCCTATTCAATTCAGATCATTCAGAGTTTAGTAGAATTTGTATTTTAGAAGAGAGAAAAAAGAAGTGCATCTATCTGAAACTAAGATCTTATAAACATCTAACAGCAACATTACAAGTAAGCCAATCAGCATCTTCAAGAGACAGAAAGAGAGAGAGAAAAAACAGTTAAAAAACAAAAGACCGATGAAAATCATCCACAACTAACAATTTCACAATAGCCACAATAAAAGCATTTTGATATATCAAAACGGTGGGGGTGGTGGCGGTCTTGCCGTTGGAGCCCAAATCACATCAGACGGAAGGTGACAGCTGTACATGCCAATCCCACACGACTCCCCACCCGCCACGTGTCCGGCGCTCTCAGGAGCCGCCGAAACCGGCGGAGACTGCACCTCTCCGCCGCCTCCGCCATCGACGGAGCTGTTCCTCGCGTCCTGCTCCTCCGCCGACAGCAGCCTGTGGTACGACGGGTTGTTAAACGACGCGGCTATCACTAACACCGTCCCGGCGGCGATCAGCCTCCCGGCCACGAGTCCTCCGACGATCTGCCCCTGAGGTCCGGCCAGCGAGATCGAGAACCCGCTCGGAACAGCCGGCGGCGGGGCCTGGGGGACGAACGTGGCGGAGATCGAGAGTATGTCGTATCGGCCGTGGAACGTGACGGTGGCGCCGGGGGTGACGGAGGGTTGCCGAAGAGTGACGTTAGCGACGGTTCCAGAACCCGTGAGGACACACAGGCCCGTGTTCTTTCTGCGTGTGAAACGCGCTATGGACTCAACGACGTCGCTTCCGCCTTGTATTTCTAGAATATATGGGCTCATGGCGGGTTCGTCGGGCTCGCGGGTTATTATTAGCGGCGGCTTGGGCTTGTTTTTGGACCCTGGTGGGCGGCCTCTGGGCCGCCTCACGACCTCGATGGTTGCGCCGTCAGTCGAGGTGGGCTTTCGCGCCGACGGGGGAGTGGGCCCGCCGCTGCTTCGGCTCTCGTCGTCTTCGGAAGTTTGGCATTCTCGGGAGAGTGGGAAAGGGTGTTGATGTTGTTGAGACTCTGGTTGTTGTTGATGAAACTTCGAGAACATGTTGAGGTGTTTCAACTTTTTGATGGAGCTATAGTTATTGATCTGCGTGTTCTCCCTTCATTGTTGCTTTCTTCTTACTTTTTTTGTGTTTTTTTTTTTTTTACTTGATTCTTGTATGCTTGAAAGTCGAAAGTATCTCCAAGTGATTGGTGCAAAGATTTGGATTTTGGGGAGTTGTTGTTGGTCTTGTGACAGCTTATAGGGTAGTAGGGACCAGGAAACAGAGAGGATGGTTGGAGAAGATAATAGAAGGGAGGATAGAGAGAGAGAGAGATGGCAAAGCACGGTAAAAAGTAGTGGGGAGTGTTTGGATTTGTCTATTAAAGGAATGGTTTATTTGGGGTTTTATGGAGAGAAAGAGGTGGGTGAACTTGGAAACCAAGTAAAGACCAACGGCGCCGCTGGTTGGGGGCAGAGTGGGGTCCCATGGGTACAGATAAGACAGATATGGAGGGATAGATGTTGAATGAAAATTGGACATTGGGCATTGGTATTTCTTTGATTGGACCTGAGAGTGAAGGGAAGGCAGAGGGAAGACGGGATGAAATATATATATATATATATAAATATATATATATATATATATATATATATATATATATATATATATATATATATAGCTTTTTTTATTAATTTATAAGAAAATTCATTGATAAATCAGAAGATCAGGTTATATAAATCATATCTATATAATTATTTGATATAATTTTTATCCATATCAAAATTAATGTAATATAAATGCTTACAATAAATAAAAATAAAATTTTATAATTATATTTTTATTGATGTTTAATTTTTTTTTTTGAAATTTAGAAGAAATGTTCATCACAATAAGTAATTAAAACTCATCGATTAGATTAATAAAAAATTATTTTATAAAAATAATTAATAAATATATGCAAGGTTTATATAATAAAAGTAAATTTTAGAGAATAAGATTATGATTACAAAAATAAAGATGGATAAAGTAATAAGGAGTAAGAAGACTAAACTTACATGACTTCTATTAGGAAATAATTTTAGAGGCGGGAATTATATGATTAGTAAGAGATAATATGTCTCTTTTTGTCTCTCAAAATTAAATTTTTTTTATTCTCTAAATTAGAGAATCAATGAAAAAATAAAAATAATTTTTAAATAAGAATGTGGTATAATTTCTATTTCCTTTTTTTTTTCGACGAAGAAAGTCTCAACCCACTCAATAGAGAGGTGGATAGCAAAGTCAAGAACAACAAAACAATAGTAACAGCAACAAAGAACAGAACCATACAAATCAAAAGCAAGAAAGAAGATAACAACATAAAAATAATACCAAGACAAAGAAAACACAAAAACAACTACTAAGATAGCTAAGACTAGACCAGAAAGCGTGGGTCAGGCATGTTCATCATGCCAAGGGGATGAGAAGATAAAGCAGACTATGATCCTTCATAGTTGCTTTTCTATGAGCTGAGAATCCCATGCATCAACTACCCATATCTCAAGACATAGACACGCAAAAAGCATGAGCAGAGACTAACACATTTTTCTTTGAAAAAACAAGTTCTACACAAACCAATGAGTTTTAGCCTCGTAGGAACCAATGTTCAAGGGTGCCAAAACCTCACATATTGTATGTTTGTTGCCATGAAGGTTGGCTCAAAAGGAAAATTTTCAGACCAAGCTTTAGCCCAATATCCAAGCCTTACCGAAATAGTTTGAGCCAATTCCTCTCAACAAGGATTATGGTTATTCCTCTCCCGCCAAAGATTTCTACATACTACATATAGAAGGCTAATCCAACGTTTTTTTTTTGTTAAATCCTTTAAATGGAGCACCACACCACGAATCATGAAAACACACTGGGCTTACTAGAAGACAAGAAGAGATGTTCCGTATGTTAAAGCATTGGTACCACACAGATGATGCCCTTGAGCAGGTAAAGTGGAGTTCATCCGAAGTCTCATCTACAAATTCGATTTTTTGTATTAAGGTGAACTTGAAGAATAAACCATATTAGCAACTCTACTTTGGGAGGAGCCAAACCCTTCCACGTCTTAGTTCCACCATTCCATTGTTAAGATGATGACGCAGTCTTACGAAAAACTTGCAAGAAAAAAGAAGAGACAGAAAAAATACCAGAGAAAGAGTAACTCCACAAACACACATCTCCTACGCCCTCAATAAAGTTGTTCTGATCTATGGTTTGTAAGAGGTCCAACAAGAGTTGTTCTTCCCAAACAAATAAGTTCCTTCTCCAAACTAGATTCCATCTCCGAACACCATCTTCCCACATACCCATATTGGCTACAAAATCATCTTGTTGTGTCGACACAAGGAAAAATCTTGAGAATATATGCTTAAGGCAGCCACCTGTACCCAACCCACAGATCATGCCAAAAAAGAGTTGATGATCCATCCCTAACCTTCTTTTTCATGCCATTCTGCACACTTCCATAACCTCATCTCCAAATTAAATTACTCAAGCATGTAAGCAGGAGCGGATCTATGCAGAAGGGGGCTCATACACCCATTAGGATATACAATTTTCATTAAAAGTGTTTAAATATATAATTATTTTGTCCCATTATTTTACAATCTTGGACCCATATCACAATAAAAATTATGTAAAATATTTTTATTATATATTATTTTTACTCCCTCACCTAATTTTTTGGGATCCGTCACTGCATATAACATGCCCCATACACACTACCTCCACTACAAGAAAAATAGGCATTTTCAACGATTCTCGACAATTAAAGTGTGAGAAAAGTAATTTTGACATAAAATGGTTGTTGAAAATATTTATAAATTTTTATCGATAATTAGTACATGTTGAGAATATCCAAAAGATATATTTTTTAGGTGTATTAATTGTCAATAAAAATTTATAATTATTTTCAACGGTCACTTTATGTTTAAATTATTTTTCTAGACAATATTTTTATTGACACTTTAATTATAAAAAACTGTTAAAAATACCTATTTTTCTTGTAGTGCCCCATGAACACTAGAAATTCTTTGATTAAGGATTCAGGTTATGGTTGGAATAGATAATATTCTTTCATAGGGGCCAAGATCCATCACAGAAGTAGCAATACCATTTAAATAAAAGAGCATCATTTCTGATGATCAAGTCTTTCACTTTATTCTTTATATTTCTCTTACATTCTATTATTAGTTTATGTCTACCCTCGTTTACAAAACTCTCAATGGTAACTTAAAGGTTAATGTGTTAAAAATCAATTTTTGTTAGAAAAATTGATGTTTCAAAAATTAATATATTTATAATTTTTTGAGAACCGAAATGTTCACATTTAATCTTTCAAAGAATAAATTATTGAAGTGAAACATTTCAACATCTAAACTATAGATTTCCACTAACTTAAAAGGTTTACAAACTCTATTTTAATTTTAGTCAGATTTTTGTAGAAAAAAAGGAAAGAAAAATCAATAAGCCAGATTTGGCTTACAGGTGAAGTAATTAAATCGACATTGTTTAGTTAGGCAATTTTTTTCCAGTTAAATTGGAAAAATTGATCCGGAAAGGAGTAAAATTATTTGGCTTAGTTTTTTACTCTGAGAAAAAATGTATCACTTTTATAAGAATTGATTCTAGTGAAAGCTAAAAATGTTAGCTGTTACTTTTTTATTTCACATAAACTTTTCTAAATTTAATTTTTTATATTATTTTTAAATATAAATTGATTATTTTAAAATTAATTCTCTTAAAATTAATTATTTTAATATCAATTATTTTAAAATTAATTTTATCAAAAAAACTAAATTTAAAGGACTTATGAGATTTGAATTTGCATGCGTAAGAATTTTTTAAAATGCAAGATAAAATGCAAGAGGGGGAGATTTTCACGTCAAAGGCAGTGACCCCAAGGCTTTGAATTGATTGGAAGAGTGGAAAAATGGCGTCTCCCACGTCCCCAAACCAGTCTATCCATCAGAGAGATGCCGTTATCAATTCATCCAACTATGAGTACGGTGGCTAGGGCCAGCCATGAGAAGAGAAAAAATTATTGGATATACTCAAATTTCAGCACTTTAATTTATACGTATATACATTTATAATAAAAAATTGATAAATTTAAAATTTTATTTTGATACATTATATATTATATAATTTTATATTATTATTTGAGCATATATTTTTATTTATAAAACTTTAAAAATAGTAGATAATTAAATTAAATATTTCTAATAAAATAATAATATGTAATTAAATATTCATGTATATGTTTTAAATTTTGATAATGCCGAGAGGATGGAGATGGATTCCAAAACCAAGGCATGGAGTTCTTTGAAGAAGAACAGGTTGAAGATGATCAAGTTTAAGATTGCAAAGACTAAGTTCAATTTGCAAAGGAATTAGTTTTGCTATTGCTTAGAATTTCTATGTAAAAGGATTTTCAATTGGGTTTGTTCTTTGGCCACAATCTTGATCAAGTCTTAAGTTAACTTATTAAATTGTTTTTATAAAAAAATTTAATTATATTTCGCTTAAAATTTTTAATTTGATTAATTACAAGTGTTAAATTAAAATAAAATTAATTAGACATGCTTTCAAGTCAAATGAGACGAATTAAGTTTTCTTTAACCGATAACAGAAGTGTTAATCAATTAAATCGTGTAGTGAAGTTTTTCTGAAATTTGAATTTTTAAGACTATTAACCAATTTAAAGAGCTATTAGAAATTATCAAAATTTGAATTTTGAATGCTTTAATTGATTAACATAAGCTTTAATTAATTAGCAAGACCAGAATTTTGCATAGTAGTCTTTTTTAATAGTTAGATCATATCTTTTGGGATTGAAACCAAATGTTATAGATGATTTCATGGCTTGTAAATACTCCTTTCAGCCTTGAATAATTATCTATTTTAAGAAAAAAATTTATCTAGAAATAATTGTCTATTTAAAAAATTTAGATAATATTAATTATTTATTTTAACAATACCCCTATTAAATACTACTGACTCATTAATAAAAGAGGAGAGAGTTGGAAAATTGAAAAGAAATGAGTAATTTAGTAACTTATTCTTAACTGTTTATAACATTAATTTTTTCTAGTCATTTTCGTAATTTCAGTGAGTATTTAAAATTGGATAATCATTCAAGGACAGAGGAAATACATGGTTTTGGACTGGTTTTCAGGCACTTAACACTTCCAATCAATTTTCCATCAATCATTCATTTGTGTGCAAAATTTTGTCAAGTTCTTGTGGCCATAAGTGTTTATTCCTATTGAAACCTTTCTAACACATCAAGTTGTATTATTCACTCTAAAATAGAGTTATGTGAATCATTTCTCTTTTTTGTTGTAAAGGGTGATGAAGTCCTCTAGGCATTGTGAGACTCAACACAAGGGTGAGTCATTTCAAGGGTGTGTGAGTGTTCAAAGAATTCGAAGAAGAAAATTTCAAGAGATAATGAAACTCTCAAGCATTGACTAATTGAGGACTAGATGTAGGACACAAATTATGAGTGAACCAATATAAAATTCCTAAGTTTGCATTCTTCTTCCCTCAACTTCTTTACATTTGCACAAGTTTTTTACTTTGTCTTACTTATTCTTTGTTGTTGAACAAATACATTATATTTGCATTATATCACTCACTTTAGTAAGTCATATTATAATCTTTCAAATGAGTTTTAAAAACATGTTAGAATCAACAAAATTTAAAAAAGTTTAGAATTCAATCCACCCTCCCTTTTGAGTTATTGAAGCCACTTGATTAACACTATTTTAGTCTATAAGAAATATTTTGAGAATAAATTGATCATTCTATATAGATCCATAAAATTTGAATAATGATGGGCTAGTAAAATTCTTTCAAATTCTAAGAGATCAATTCATTTCTTAAGATATTTTTAAATGATCGTGTTAGTAATTTGATTTTTTTAGCAAGGATTTAGTCTATATTTTATATCTATGAATAATAAAATAATATTTTTTACTTAAATATTTTGTCAATTTTTATTTTTAATTGTAGTATCATGCCTATAAAATTTCATGTTAATATAAAATCATTTGGTATAATTTTTATGTATATCAAACATAATATAGATGCTTAAAATGAACAAGAATAAGAGTTTCATAATTACATTTTTATTAGTATTCATTTTTAAAATAATTTGGTAGAAATTATTTTTATAATAGGTGATGAAAACTCAACAGTTGAATTGGCAGAAAAATCATTTTATAAAAAATTATTAATTGTATAACTTTGCTTAAATTTACACCTATGTAATTTGATCCTAACATATATATATATATATATATATATATATATATATATATATATATATATATATAGAGAGAGAGAGAGAGGGGGGGGGGAAGGATCCATTTACTATAAGAGTAAGCCTTAATATGCTTACTTTATCGAATAACTTTATATAGACATTGAATTTTGCTTATCCAACTGTTGAATTGTAAGTTCATATAGATCAAATGTATAAAATTTTAAAACAATTTGATACTCCATCATCTCTTTTTATTTATACGTACAATGTAGTTTTGAAAATATATATTAATTTTGAGTATTACATAACATATCTATCAATGTCCAATTTTCTGAAATTTGGTATGCTTAATCATCGAGATAATATCATATTATTGAACAATTGGATTGATGAAATATGTTGTTAGTAAGAAGATATTCAATGGAGTAAGTATAGCATACTTACTCTTGGAGTAAACAAATCTCTCCTATGTATATATAATCATTTACATTATCATCCAATCATATACTTCTACCTATAAGACTTTTAAGACAATAGATTGTTAAGTCAAATACTTTTGTTAATGTGACAATATATGATTGGATATCTGTATTAAATTTTTTTTCACTAACAATGCATATAAATCAAATTCTTCTTATTAAGGGATTTGTTATAAAGTGAAAGGGAGAAAATATAAAAAAAAGGGAGCTAAATATTTATATATGTGAATATTGTAATGTGCATAGAGTATAATGACAGTTGGCCCATTTATAGACTTGAAGAATCAAACTAATTACAAACTAAATTAGGTAG
The DNA here is from genome assembly GCA_031216125.1 of Dalbergia cochinchinensis. Classification (NCBI taxonomy): domain Eukaryota; kingdom Viridiplantae; phylum Streptophyta; class Magnoliopsida; order Fabales; family Fabaceae; genus Dalbergia; species Dalbergia cochinchinensis. The sequence goes on from CM062376.1 coordinate 25,803,729, forward strand.
GTAATGCCTCGATTTTTCGTTCTGTGCAAAATGACCAAAATACCCATAAAGTTATTTTGTATGAAAATCAAAGATGATATGTCTCGGCTATCCTTAAAGGGCTAGTTTAATGATTGAACGGGGCTATATGTGATTTGGATAACAATTGTAACACCATAGTAGCTCTAACGTATACTTAAGTTTGTATTTTGATTCTATTAGTTTGTTGCCTTTCAGCTTTGTAGAAAAATTCAGAAATTTTAAATTAATTTACTAAAAATTAATCTCATATATATATGTGTGTGTGTGTGTGTGTGTGTGTGTGTGTGTAAAGAAAACTTACAAAAATGTGAGCTTTATTTCGCAGGATTTGATCGATAGAGAAAACGGTATAATATGTGCGATATCATTAGTATAGTCATAAAACTTAAAGACAATACATAGCATGTCTCGCACATCATAAAAACTATTAATAACCAAACATTATAACTAATAGAGGTAATTTGTCATAACATCAAAATAAACTAGGATGGAAAGAATGTTCTACAACCATCCCTAAACATGACAATTCAAATAATAATAAAAAAGTAGAATAATTGAGTTCATGTTCAATGTAAAGTATAACACCCCAAATCCTAATATAGTTTCTTCCATGGGTTGTATCTATGCATTCAAGCCTCCAACTGCACCCTCTTCCTATTATCCATCTAAAGGCAATATGACAAAAGAAGAATGAGAAATATAATATTTCTCAGTAGAGAGATATATGGGTGTCATCATTTTCACCTTTAGCCACCTCGGGTTTATCTGCTAAAAGAAGTGTATGTAGGTATATTATATCCTTTTATTTTTTTGAAAGTCATTCATTAGGCGAGGTAGTTTCCCTTTTTACATGCTTCTTCAATAGACATGCCATGATTCATGTATGCACACTTCAACAGTTGTTCATAAGGTTACACCTGTTCCAATGACATGCATGATGTATGTATGCACATTTCGAGAGTCATTCATAAAGTAAGGTATAGCCTCATTTCTCTTGTTACATGCTTTTTCCACTAACGTGCCGTGATTTATGTATGCATGCATCATGAGGTATTTAATTCGTAATCACACAACATAACATGCCTTGGCTTTGATCTTTGGCATCAACCTTCGATATTAATTCTTGATTACTTAGTGTCATCTGTGATCTTTGACATCAACTTTCAATCTTAACTTGAAACCCACAGTGGGCCTCCCTCCTTAAATTTATGGTATTGAGCTCAAATTGAAGGCCATCGCCGCCCTGATTTGAGGGATAAACTATGACATTATTTATTAGTTCCTTTCCTTTACTTTCTTAATGCAGGTAATGTTAAGAATGATCCTCACATGCATCTATAATATGAATTTGCATCTCAAGATAGCAATACGATATATACACATAGCATGACATATCATTAATAACTTAAAGAATGCACAATATCACAACATAACAATTCTATCAATAAGAACATATCCTAATAACTTAGGATTTCCATACAAGTGCAAGTATTTTATGAATTTGTATGATAGAGTCATAAGACCCATTTATCATTCTTTCGTTATGCTTCTAATATTCTCATGATTAATTATTGTGCTAATATTGTAATTTGGCCCTTCTTTTAATCCTTAAAGGTTAGGAATTTTGTTAAGTTGTTTTAGCATATTATTCTTACAAAATTAAGTATCTTTTAACTTTTTCAATTCCTAACTGATTTAACAATTATTATAAGAAATTCTATTGTGATCCCTACACTTAGAAATTTAAGCTAATATTTTGTGAGGATGATTTTGATTTATCTTTCTAACAAGCTAAAAATGAGTCAAATTTGATAACTATACAATTTTATAAAAATTCCTAAATAGAGGTTGTTTTGTTGTACACCCAATCGAGGGTGCAACAACTTACAAAAATTACTGACATAAAAATAAGAAGTTTTTTTCTGTGAAAATTTTTAGAATAAGTCACTCAAATCCAAGTTATATAACTCAAATTTTAGAGTTTTCATTGCATGCTGCCTAGATTCTAAATAGCAGAAGATGAGGCCTCTTCTAATATTTTTCACGAATTTTCTATGAAGTCTAACACTACCAAACAAAAACTAGGACATGGCTCTATGTCTTAGCTTTTATACATAATTGGAATGGGCTCAATCAGAGGTCTAGAGACTGAGAAAAGAATATTTTATTCTGAAATTTTAGATATTTATATATAAGTTTTATGATTTTGTTCAAATTAGATCACTTTCATGTTTTTCTCTTTTAGAAACCTCAAGAACTCACAAGAAACACCATTTATAGAAATGATACACAACATTTATGTATTTTTTTTAACAAAATAACATGCTTTAAAATCAAGTTTTCATTAAAACAATTTAGAACACCTTTAAGTGTTTCCTTAGACTAAGTGTCTCCTTAGAACAAACACCTCATCGAATCACTTAAAAGTGACATGAACCCATTTAAGAGACCTCATAGATCTCTTTGGTATTCTTATTCAATCACACCCTTGAAGAGGTGAGGGTTTATTCGTTCATCGGATTTACTAGGAAAGACATCCATAGCCACGAAAGAGCTAGGACGTTCTTAACTCGATTTCGAGACAAACGACCCATTCAAAGCCATGGAAAGACTAGAAAAATTCATAAACAATCACAAATAGAAGTAACTAATATAAATTCCCTACTTTAATTGAAAACTAAATAGGGTAAATGGGTTGAGGGCGTAGGGTTAAAGGGAGAAGCATTTTGCAACTCCTCTTGAATCCACTGGGACCACTACCTGCGAGCTTTCCTTGAAAGTATATTTGGAATGAAAAGGAAAACAAGTGTAGGGAGAGAGAAAGGCCTGTGACAAGATTGGTGAGGGGAGAGGGAGGGAAAAGCTAACTTAAATAGACAATTTCACAAGCATTTGGTCATGTCTTAAAAACATGCCAATGCATTTTCCAAAACTTCAAAAAAGCAAAGTCCTCCTTGTTATTCCCAAGCTTAGCTGGCCATGCAATAGCCTTATTTGGTCAGTGTTTGATTTTTGCCCGAATGGGGTTGGCTTAGTCTATGAGTGTGAAAATACGAAAATGCGCTTTTCGGCCCGTGTTTGCAAAAATCACCCAATTGGCATAAAACTGACTATATAAACCTTATAAAATTATCCAATTGATGTTAAACATTTTTCACAAGAGATATCTTATTTCACTTTATCTTGATGTATTTTTTATAATTTTTTTTCTTTTACCTTTTAGTGGCAAAATTACCATTTCGCCATTTTTCTGAAAAAAAGATCATTTTCTCGTAAATGCGTTTAACTACTCATTTAAAATGAATACTTAGCATGAAGGGAATAATTGGGATGTTATATTTGTAGATGAAGATATGCATGAGAAGGGGGAGTTGAATTGTGCATTGAGCCTTGTTCTTATTTTCTGAAACTTCTGAAAATAATTACTATCAAGTGTGAAAACTTGAAGTGCAGTGGAAACATAGTAGTTTCAGAAAGTAGATTTTTGAACCTTATTAAATAAAGCGTTCATAGATAACATAAAACAAAAAGGAAAAATAAGACCAAGAGTAAGAGAATGAGACAACAAAGATAAATAAAAGAGATTAGAAAGAGAGAAAGGACACAAATGATTTCATACTGGTTCAACCAACTTGCCTACATCCAGTACTCAATAACTGTTGTTCTTTCTCAACTTTAGAAAGAAAAGATGGATAGTCTTTACATTAGCCTTCTCAAACTATCATCCGTGGGCTTCAGAAATCACCCGTTGCCACAGATTTGAGTAGTTCTATACTAGCCTCTCTAAGCTAACCTGTGATCAGTAGCCACCCCTACTAACACGTTGAAAGTAGTCTTGATACTAGCTTCTCTAAGCCAAACTGTGAGTAGTAGCAACCTCTATTGACATGTTGAAAGTAATCTTGTTCCAACCTCTCCAAGCTGCAAGTAGTCTTTCCCCAGCCTATCCAAGCTGCAAGCAGTCTTTTCCCAACCTCTTCAAGCTGCAAGTAGTCTCTGACTAGCCTTTCCAAGCTAAACTGTGATAAGTAAGAACATATTACTATCGCGTTGCAAGTACTTTTACAGTAGTCTCTCCAAGCTATCTCACAATGATCACTACCGGATCTGGAATACAAAGGTTAGGTGTTTGGGTTGCCACTCAAACTAACCTATACTCAAGTTTCCTTAACATATACGTGAAAAGTTCCTAGGAAAACTTGAATGGCTTTTTTCTTCTACTTCTTCCATAGGAAAAGCATAAATCTAACTAATATTGTAGAAGGAAGATTTTCTTTTACACTTCAAAGATAAAACTGATTACATGATAAAGATTGAATATTTCAGGAAGTGGGAAGAGATTTTTGCAGAGTTTCCTCTCTTGAATCTTCAAATGTCTCAATGTTCTTTAAGCTTAACATCTCCTTATATAGTGGTCTTTCTTTATGACCATTGCCATAAATTAGTTCCTCAAGTGACACATGCTAAACATTAGTTGTGTCTTGAAAAGAATAGCTAGAAGAGAGGTTGACAGAACTGTCACATCAGTTCCAGAAACTATTGTAAATATGAGTTTCTGATCTTCCATCAAAAACTACTTTTCTACTTTCTGAGCAAGCTTTCTGAACTCTTCCTTCATGAAGCTAGGGTAGTTGATTAAAAAGGAAGAGGAGATGATGTACCAGTTTAAAACAGGGTTTGACTTGATAATTTGAAATTCAAATTTCAAATTTCCCTCCCTTTCCTGTAGCATTCTTTGCTCTACTCATAGGTGAGCTTTTTAATGTACGCAATCAGTCCCTTAACGAGTTTTTTACTTTCTGATCTTCAATCAAATCTTCTTTGTTGATTAGATTTTTGTGATTGTGATAATTGAAGATTATGTAACACATTGCATATGGACATATGTTGATATCTTCATCTTGAGAGAACCTTTCTGGTGTCCTGTGCTACTTTTTGAAGTCTCTTTCCTTGGTTTCTTATAGTGTTGTAGCCTATCTCTGATCGTTAGCTAACAAGTGCTTGGCTAACAATAAAATTTCACTTTTATTTCATAACAAATCTGATAATATGTTTACACATGCATAATGAAATATATATACTCATTTGAGTAAATTTTGCTCTTGTTAAATTATAGATACCTATTATAATCTTACAAGAAACTCAACAGAGGCATCAGTCGTTCTTCAAAGTATTTTCTTTGAATTGGTTTTGTTGTTATTCAAAGTACATGAGCGCATAGGGTTCTAGAGCTAACAATCTCCCCTTTTTTGATGATGACAAACAAATTTGAAGAAAATCTTTTGAAGAGATAATTGAAAGAAATATTACAGAAATATAAACAAGATAAGTATATTCTTTCAAAATATCAGAAAGAGAGATTTTTCAGGAGGTTCTTTTTCTTAAGGCATGATATGGATCAAATAAAAATGTTTTGGCCTTAAGTGACATTTAATCAAGACTGCTATTGTTTCGATTTAAGCATAAGACAAACTTAACGTACTTTCTGAGAGTTGTAAAAGCAGATGTTTAAAGAGAAAGACGTTTAAGCTATAGATAAACAACCAGCTTGATCATTTGTCAAAAGAAAAGAACTTTCTGAAGATCCTCATGCTTGAAAAAAAAAACAAGCAAACTGATGCTTATGTAGTTTCTAATGCTCGAAGAAACCATAAGAAGGATAAGTTCAACATATTGCTATTCAGGGTTTCTAAAGCTCGTATAGGGATCAATCCTTGAAACATCAAGAAGAAGATTTTGAACTAAGCCATGAAACTTTTCCATAAAAAACAGATTATGAAAAATAAGTTTTCAGAAACAGAAGATGTAAGATCTTTTTTAAAACAGGTTTTGTGAAAACAAAAACAAAACAGAAAAAAGCACATTACTCCTTGAGGGATTTATGAAGTTTGTTATCTGATCTTGATCTTTTTATCATGTGTAAGTGTAGGTTTCAGAAAACGGGTCCGAAACTATATACATCCAGACTTTGATCAAGTTATGCTCAAAACTTTAGAAAACCATCTCTTACAAGAGTAAAGGATAAAAATAATTAAGCTCATCATGTATATTAAGACTCAACTTATAAACTAGTATCAGAGCAACAACCACCTTGTGCTCCTAAAGATACTTCGCCAAGACTAATCACAGAGAACATGCAAGCTAACATCCAGGGTGTATGAATAAACATGTCAAAGCATACGCATTCAAGATAAGAAGCAAACATTTGACTGAGATAAAAGTGATTAGCTGAGCTTAGATATAGTATTGATATGAATCAGAGCTTAGTATGAAACAAACATGAAACATGAAAAACATGTACGCATCAAACCATATGAGCTAAAGAAAATGTATAACAGGTATAAAAAAATGTAAAGAGATCAAATAAAAAGAAAATTATATAAACATAAAATATGTTCAACAAAATACAGAAAGAATGCTAAAAGTAGAAGAAAAAACATGCTGAAAAAATTCTCTAGACTCTCCCTTTTAGCATAAGCTCCCTCTGAGTCAGCACAGCTCTCATTACAGCATTGCTGCCCTTGAATCCCTTTGGCACAGATTTTCTTTAAACTAAAACTCCACCCCCTTTTAGCATCATCAGAAAGGAGGTGTGCCAAGGAATACACGCTGCATCCACCGAAACATTTGAAGTTGTAGATCTTCCATCTGTTTCCGTTGAGCACCATGCACTACCAAGGTTGCTTTAAACCTGTTCTGTCTAGAAGAAATCTCTCTCAGATTCTGCAGGATGACTTAATAGCTTGCTGAAGATTCTGTTGAGAATAAGGCTGGCAGATTGACAAGAGTAGGAGTAGATTTGGGAAATGGCTCTAGAATGTCTAGAGGTTCCGTGTTCCTTGATCTTGGTGACTCACCCCTATTGTCATCTTGTACCTTAGAAGGAGATGAAGATGGTTGTCCTTGACCATTTCCAGATGTGGCAGAGATAGAAACATAGACAACAGGAATAGAAATAGGCTCAACAAGATCAACATTTAACATATGAGCTAAGGAAGGAGCAAGAAGGTCTTGTGAAAGAGCAAGAAGGTCTTGTTTAGGAGTGGAGAAGTTAGGAACATTCTAACCCAATGTATTGGCACTAGTTTCTAGAATAGCAGGTGCTGGATACTCAAAAAATCTGTTTCCTTCTTCTTCAATCAGAAGGATATGAATGGAAAAGGGAGGCAGTGATACAAAAGAAACATGAGCAGAACAAGTTGCATAATTTTCCTCATATGGTTCTTCGATAATAGGCTCCATCTGAGGCTCTTTAGGCGCAGGTCTGGAACTAGTCATGGCACATAGTCTGGCATTTTCACTGCTCATGAGATTTTCCTCTACTTCAGAGGATGATGTTGCAGCTTGTTCTTCTTTAGCTTCTTCCTCTTCTTCTTTTTCATTATCACTCAGCACGGTTACTCAATAACCCTCCTCCTGAAACTTTTTAACTTCATCCTATCGAACAGTAACACGTGATACAATCTTGTGCATCTTTTTGCATCTTAGCCCAATCTCTTTTTTGCTAATAGTCTTTTCTGGTTTGGTTATAGCTCCTGATGCTTGAGTGTTTCCCTCTTCTCTTCTTTTTGTTCTTCTTTCAAAATTCTGGATTAAAGAGACATCCTCTTTATCTAATTCACTGTCAGGAAGAATGAGTTTTCTTTTCCCTTTAGCCTTTTCTTGGTTGGACTGAGTGATAAAGGAATTTTTAGGCATCTATTATTGTTTCATATTTGGCCTAATTTGCTTCTATATGTGTTTAATTCTGACAATTTAATTGAGTTTTGCATTATTGGGCCTCATTGGATTTAATTGTTGAAATTTGGCTAATTAGTTTTCACTCACTATGACCTTTCTGTATTGGACAGATCATTTTGGGCTCTAGAAATATCGGATTTGGGTGATCTTGGTGGCTCCTGAAAGCTGAGACCGAGATGCATAATTTTGGGTTTCACAGGCTTCATCAAATTCGGTCCGTTTCAAGGCTTAATTGGGCTTCCAAGTTCCGGAGCAAATGCTTAGGCGGGTCCAAGACCTTTCCTCACATAATTGGGCATATCTCACTCATTTCTGGTCCAATTGAGGCATATAATATGTCTCTGGAAAGCTTATCCAGAGAGGATTATCTTATCTAGATCAGATTTCGAAAATCTGGATAAGATAAGGTTAGTGATAAGAGGAAATTCGGGTAGGGCCATTGGATTGCCTATAAATTTCAGTTTCCTTTGTAATTCTGATATGAAAAAAACAACAAAGAACCAGAAACTTGTATTTTCGTTTTTCCTTTCAAACTCAAAGTGTTCATACAGAGAGCTTGCCAATGGAGATGTCCATGGAAGGCTAAACTCCTTTCAATCCACGACATCATAGATAATCGGTTTGAATTGAGTTCTGTTGTGTTAATCTTATCTTTGTATGTATGCTTTCCTTTTATGAATTTCGATTATGGATTTGGACATGATCATGTTTGAATTATATCTGATTAGATATAAAACTGAATTCGTTATTGAAATTGAAGTAAAGGTTGAATTACCGATCGGTTGTTGATTAATTGAACTCATCGTAATTTGACATTCATTTGAATTGCGATTGTGATTTAAGGATTGTTGGGTGAAAGCTATATGATTATATAGTTGATTGGATTCTGGATGCATACAAATTTAACTCTTATGAACTGTGATGAATTCGCCAAATAGTGATCATGATGTGAGGATTGATTCTTTGATCAAGTGAGTTTTGCATTTTCTATTTCTATTTACATTTATGTCCTTTCATTTCACTCTATTTTGTTCTAAAATTCACAAACCCCGCCTTTTAGTGTTATTAGTATTTCTGATTGATAACTTATAGCGATGTGTCCCAAGGAAGAATGACACAGATGCCTTATACTACAAATAAGGGGATTTAGACTATTTTGATAGTGGACAGTTCATATCAAAATTTGGCCTAGTTCTTAGAGAATGCATATTATGTTATATGATCTTGTTATATAGGTATGTTTTAAATAATACTGTACATATTTCTGCTTTTGTATTACACTAACGATCTTTATTAGCATTTGTTGTTTTTCTAGTTCTTGCAAGAAAATACGTATTTTTCGAACTTACTCATTTTACCTCGAAAAAAATCCAAAAAATCAGAAAAAAAAACTAATACATCCAAGAGATTTATTGGAGTAATTGTCTTGCTATGCTTATTTTTTCGAAATTCCTTCGTTTAGACGACTTTTTTATTTATTTTTATTATTTTCACTATTTTTAAAAATGAAAAATTGGTCAATTGATTACTTCCTAGTATTTTAGAGTACTAATGGTGTTATTTATTTATTTTTAAATTAATTGATAGGACTTTTCAATTTCTATTCCATTTACGCAAGATATAGGCTATTAAGGATGTGTTCTGAATTCTAATTGTGCTTTTCGTGTTTGTGTGTGCATGACAGTCGATCCTGGTGAATTGTATGAACATGATCTGAAATAGATAGAACTTTTCATAGATTAAATAGAGTGAATAGGAATTTGATTTTTCATAGTGCTGCTGGTAGTAATCAAGGAGTTGATTTAAGTGATTCTGCAAGTGATTCTGCAAGTGATTCTGCATCTGATATTAGTGTTCTTGTGTCTGAAATTAGTATTGATAACATGGCTAATAGAACTTTGAAAGAATTGGCTTACTTTGATGTTGCATATCAACCTTTGTGTATTCAATATCCTGAGTTAGAGGTGCCATTTGAACTTAAGTCCAGTCTAATCCATTTCTTGCCCAAGTTTCATGGTCTTGCAGGAGAGGATCCTAATAAGCATCTTAAGGAATTTCATGTTGTATGCTCCACCATGCGACCTCAAGGAGTGCCTGAAGAGCATATCAAGTTGAAAGCATTTCCTTTCTCTCTGAGATCTTTGAAGCAAAGGATTGGTTGTATTACCTTCATCCGAGGTTCTATTACTACATGGCAAGAAATGAAGAGATTGTTCTTAGAGAAGTTCTTCCCTGCAGATCGAGCAAAGATCTATCCAGAAAAAGACATTTGTGGCATCAGCGAGTTCTCTGGGAGACATTATATGAAATCTTGGGAGAGATTCAAAAAGTTGTGTGCAACATGTCCTCACCACTGGATTAATGAGCGACTTCTGTCCAATATTTCTATGAAGGTGATTCAAAATGATAGAAATATAATTGATGCCAAGTGGTGGAGCATTGATGGACAAGACACTGCGAAGCGAACTTTAATTGCTAACATGGCGACCAACTCACGGCGGTTTGGCTCGAGATCTTTGCACCCACTAAGGGAGTCAATGAGGTGGCTGCATTCCGATGCAATCGAGGTTGGAAAACAAGATAACCGAGCTTACATCTCTTGTAAGGCAGGTTAGTTGTTGGACAACACCGACAAGTCTGACAAATCGGTATCCTTCACAAGTATCATATGTTCCACCACGTGTCATTATCTGAGTGCTTGTCCTACATTACAAGAAGGCGATCAAGGAGTACAAGACTTCGGCTCACGATGGTGGAGTGTTCAGCTTTGGATGGCGACAGCGGCAGCAACAACCAATACAGACCTCAACAACGGCAAAAATATGATCCATTTACGAAAGGTACAATCCAGGATGGAGAGATCATCCTAACCTGAGATATGGTCTGTGACAAAATGTACCACAAAGAACAAAAATTTCAAACAACAGACCAGTCAAAGCAATAAGTACGACCACTTCCCATTTAGGCGGACGTGAGAATATGCGAGTGTGATGCAACCCATGCAGTACCAATTGAACCTACATTAGAGGATTTGGTGAAACGGATGGCGACAAGCGGTAACTCAGTTCGACCAAAATGTGAATTCTACAATTCAAGACCTGCGAACCGATTGACAGTTGGCAACTTGATCCAACAAAATGCGATCGAGAAGGTTACGGGCAAATCCCTTCTCAATCAGTCATTAATCCAAAAGAAATGTGAGTGCCATTACATTTGAGAAGTGGTAAGGAGTTAGAAGTGGTAAAGCGAAAAAATTGAATCTTCTACGGTGATGAAGCGAGAAAAAAATGATCTGTGAGAAAAGTGGAAGTGAGAAAAATCAAGTCTTTGGATTCTAATTTCATACCTACATTACCTTTTCCCAAACAGAATAGCTCAAACAAGAAAAGCGGGTTGAAGTAGATAAAGTTTGACACTTTTAGAAGGTAGAGAGTCAACATCCCTCTCTTGGATGCCATAAAGCGAGATTCCCAAATATGCAAAGTTCCTTAGGAGTTGTGCACTCATAAAAGGAAGTTGAAAGGTCATGAAAAGGTGAGCATGGGTAGAAATGTTTCTGCATTGATTCAATCCAGTATACCCAAGAAGTGCAAGGATCCGATCGTTCACCATCCACTGCACCATAGGCAACTCTAAATTTGGAAATGCAATGCTAGATTTAGGTGCCTCCATAAATGTCATGCCTACATCAGGTTTATAGATCATTGAAGCTTGGAGATTTGAAACCAAGCTGGTGTAGTAATCCAACCCAGCGGGAGCACCACACATCCAGGTGTGCTTGAAGATGTGCTTGTTAGAGTAAATGAGTTGATTTTCCCGGCTGATTTTTATATTACGGAAATGGAAGATGAAACGTCCGACCATGGACCGCACTAATTTTGGGAAGACCACTTTCTAAAGCGCAAAAACTAAGATAGATGTGGATGCGGGAACTCTTTCTATGGAGTTTGGTGATGATGTTGTGCAATTCAATATTTTTGATGCAATGAAACATCCTTCGGAAGAGCATTCTCTTTTCTATCTTGATGTCATTGATTTTACGATTGATGATTTAAGCTCTGAATATGATGATTTTGCTGATTTTGATGAATTTCTGATTGTGAAGAGTTCAAAAATATTGAGATTGATTCACAGATATCGTTGTCTTTGTAGAAAATATTTGTGCAGATTTGAATGTTGCAAGGATGGCAAATTGAAGGAACCACCACTACCATCCATTATGCAACCACCAACTTTAGAGTTGAAGACTTTGCCTTCACACTTTGAAATATGCTTTCCTAGAGGCTAATGATAAGTTGCCGATTATTATAGCAAATGATCTCCAACCCGATCAAGAAGATAAGTTCTTGCAAATGTTGAGAGATCACAAGAAAGCCATTGGTTGGTCTTTAGCCGATATTCCAGGATTAGTCCTTCCACTTGTATGCACGGATATTGTTAGAGGAAGGTGCCGTCTTGTGAAGACTGACCACAAAGCGGGAATCCTACCATTCGGAGGTAGTGAAGAAAGAAGTCGAAGTTGCTAGCGGCGGGAATCATTTATCCTATATCGGATAGTGAGTGGGTTAGTCCTTTACAAGTGGTTCCTAAAAAGACCGCATAATCATAGAAAAATCGAGAACAATGAATTGATTCCAACTAGAATCCGTAATAGTTGGAGGGTGTGTGGGACTACTGAGGAAGTTGAACCAAGCCACTAGAAAAGACCATTTTCCTCTTCCATTCATTGATCAAGTGTTAGAGAGACTTGCAGTGCAATTCTCATTATTGCTTCTTGGATGGATTCTCAGGTTACCTTCAGATCCATATTGCTCGAGGAGGACCAACATAAAACTACTTTCACTTGTCCATTCGGCACTTTTTGCTCTGAGGAGAATGCCATTTGGTCTATGCAACGCTTCCAGAACTTTTCAGAGGTAGGTGTATGGTAAGTATTTTCTCGAGATCTTTTAGAGAGTTGCATGGAGGTGTTTATGGATGATTTCAATTGTTTATGGATCCTCATTTGATGCATGTTTAGATAGTCCTGCATCTAGAGTCTTGGATAGGTGCATTAAGACTAATCTTGTGCTGAATTTTGAGAAATGTCATTTTATGGTGATAGAAGGGATAGTCCTAGGGCACTTAGTATCTAAGAGAGGCATTGAGACTGATAAAGCCAAGATAGATGTTATTGCCTCTTTACCTTACCTGCGTGTATGCAATGCGGGAAGTGCGTTCTTTTCTTGGCCATGCAGTGTTTTACAGAGATTTATACAAGATTTCAGCAAGATAGCTTTACCTTTATCCAGGTTGTTGCGAAGGGAAGTAGAGTTTGTTTTGATGCACCTTGTCAACAAGCATTTGATGAGCTGAAGAAGCAACTCACTACAGCTCCCATCATCCAACCACCTAATTGGGAGTCTCCTTTTGAGTTGATGTGTGATGCCTCTAATTTTGCACTTGGAGCTGTCTTAGCTCAAAGAATTGGCAAGATTTCTCATGTTATAGCCTATGCTTCACGGACATTAGACCTGACTCAAGCTAATTATACTACCACCGAGAAGGAACTTTTGGCTATTGTTTTTGCATTAGACAAGTTTTTGCTCTTATTTACTTGGTTCTAGAGTGATTGTCTTTTCGTGATCATGCAAAGATTGAAGTTCTTATTGAAAAAGCGATGCAACGCCAAGGTCGTTGGATGTTGCTACTCCAGGAGTTTGATATAGAGATCAAAGATAGAGCTGCGTTACGCGAACTTGGTAGTCGATCACTTGAGCAGGATCGAGCAGATTAGACCCTTTGCCTATCGAGAGATGATTTTCTGATGAGCGACTTATGCTGACTACATGATACCACCACTTACCCTGGTTTGTCGATTTAGTTAATTTCTTGGTTGCATCCGTTTTGCCCCAACATGCATCTAGGTCCTGACAAGTTGCTAAATTAAAAGTGATTCCAAATACTATGTGTGGGATGATCCATATTTGTTGAAATTTTGTAGTGACCAGTGTAATTAGAGATGCATACCCGGATCATGAGATCCCCATCCGTGTTCTTCATTTTCTGCCATGCTTCCCTGTTGGAGGGCACTTTGGACCACGGATGACCTAGGAAAATATTGGACTCACGGCTTCTATTGGCCTACCATTTTCAAGGATGCACATCGGGTTTTTACCACTTGTGAGCAAGGCTTTAGTAAGCCCAGGATCTCGCCATCACTCGTAGACATGAGATGCCACAAAGAACCTATTCTCTTTTGTGAAGTTTTTGATGTTTGGGGTATTGATTTTATGGGACCCTTTCTCGCCTCTTTTGGATTTACATATGTCTTACTTGCTCGTTGATTATGTATCCAAATGGGTGGAAACCAAAGCCACCAAGACTAATGACTCACGTGTTGCTTGCAGATTTTGTAAAGTCTAACATATTTTGTAGGTTTGGTGTGCCTCAGCTATCATTAGCGACCAAGGGAGTCATTTTTGCAATAGGACCATAGAAGCTTTGCTTGAAAGTATGGAGTTGTCCACGTGAGTTTCCACTTGCCTATCATCCCCAAACAAATGGGCGGCCGAGGTTTTTAATAGGGAGATCAAGAAAATTTTGCAAAAGGTAGTGCAACCAAATAGGAAAGATTGGTTTAGGCTTGAGAGGATGCTCTTTGGGCTCACAGATCGCTTACAAGACACCTATAGGGATGTCTCCTTTCGAGTTGTTTTTGGTAAAGCATGCCACCTTCCGGTGAGATTGAGCATCGTGCATATTGGGCAAGGAAGTGTTGTAATATGGATTTTGATAAAGGTGTGTTGAAAGGAAGTTTGATTGCGTGAACTTGAGGAGCTGCGTTTGGAAGCTTATGAGAATTCAAAATTTTATAAGGAGAAAACTAAAAATTTCATGACAAGATGATTTCTAGAAAAGAATTCTCTGTTGGACAAAAAGTCCTTTTGTTCAATTCGCCTTAAGCTCATGCCCTTAAGCTTCGTTCAAGATGGGATGGCCCTTTTGTTGTTACTAACATTTTTCCTTATGGTACAGTAGAAATCAAAAGTCAATCTAGTGACAAGAGTTTCAAAGTTAATGGTCACCGTCTGAAGCATTTTCATGAAAACCCGGCATTGGTAGGGGAGGAACTTGAGAAGCTCTCCTTGGATAAGCCCACTTATCCACCATAATAAGGGAGTTTTTCCTCCTTCGCTCTTTAATTACACAAGTTTCTTTATCTTTTGTTTTGTAATCACATCGAGGACAATGTGTAATTTAAGTGTAGGGGAGTGTTTTAGAATTAGGATTTTGTCTTCCTTCTAAAATTTAAAAAAAAAAAGAAAAAGAATTTTGATTTTGTGCTCAAGTTTTCATGGCATGGATAAATTTTTGGCATTTTTAGTAAGCATTGATGATTAATTGATGGACCAATTGTGATAGATTTATCCCTTGAGAGTTTTTGAGCCTTGTACATATGAATGACTATTTTTTTCTTTGCTTGTGTGTTTTCACTCATGTTTGTTAGTCACTCTAGAACTTGACTTAACTCTTGTTGAAGCTTTGGTTCACATGCATGTATTGAAATGATTTAGGCCATTTTTTGTTTCTATGCTACTATCCAAATTAGCCTACCTTCCATTAATTCCATTGTTTGCCTATTTGAGCCTATTTAAAGCATCCTTTGTTTTGTAACTTACTACAAGCTCATAAAGTGAAAAAACAATGATTCACCTTAACCTTAGAGAGTAAAAGAGCTTTGGAATGGGTTCTTAAATAAATGTAGGAGTTATCCAACAATTTGAGATTTTCTTGTTTTATTTGCTTCATCTATGTATTCGTTATGAAAATATATATATATATATATGAATAAAAAAAAAAAAGAACAAAAATATTGAAAAAAAAAATTGTGTTGTAAATACAATAGAAGTGCATATTTGGACAAAAAAAAAAAGAAAAAGAAAAAGAAAAAGTATATATATATGAGAGGCAAAATGGAAATGGAATATAGCTGTGCATGTTTATTTGAAATCATTCCTCATTGCTCTTTTAGTCTCTTAGGTTGATAGCTAGTATCCTTTCTTATATCCTTCCATACCTTAACCCTGCTACAACCTGGAAAGTCCTTTTGATCTTTATGTGCATGTGTTTCAAATGTTGATGATAGAGGCTTGTCAAGCTTATGGTAGTGTTAACATTCATGATGTGCTTTGAGTGTAAATACAAGCCTAAACACTTGAGAGTTTACCTAATGAGATTCTATTACTCTTGGTTCATCTTTTGATTGGATGTGTCTTCTTGATATGTTGAGAATATGTTCATACATATGTTTTGAATTCTTGTGAATAAAGTGTTTGTCTTTTATTTCTAATGGTGAATTTCTAAGTCCCTATGATTCAACTTTAGATTTTGCCCAGGAGTGCAAAAGACTAAGTGTGGGGGAATTTGATAAAGGAATTTTTAGGCATCTATTATTGTTTCATATTTGGCCTAATTTGCTTCTATATGTGTTTAATTCTGACAATTTAATTGAGTTTTGCATTATTGGGCCTCATTGGATTTAATTGTTGAAATTTGGCTAATTCCGGATTTTACACTCACTATGACCTTTCTGTATTGGACAGATCATTTTGGGCTCTAGAAATATCGGATTTGGGTGATCTTGGTGGCTCCTGAAAGCTGAGACCGAGATGCATAATTTTGGGTTTCACAAGCTTCATCAAATTCGGTCCGTTTCAAGGCTTAATTGGGCTTCCAAGTTCCGGAGCAAATGCTTAGGCGGGTCCAAGACCTTTCCTCACATAATTGGGCATATCTCACTCATTTCTGGTCCAATTGAGGCATATAATATGTCTCTGGAAAGCTTATCCAGAGAGGATTATCTTATCTAGATCAGATTTCGAAAATCTGGATAAGATAAGGTTAGTGATAAGAGGAAATTCGGGTAGGGCCATTGGATTGCCTATAAATTTCAGTTTCCTTTGTAATTCTGATATGAAAAAACAACAAAGAACCAGAAACTTGTATTTTCATTTTTCCTTTCAAACTCAAAGTGTTCATACAGAGAGCTTGCCAATGGAGATGTCCATGGAAGGCTAAACTCCTTTCAATCCCTGACATCATAGATAATCGGTTTGAATTCGGAGTTCCTGTTGTGTAAATCTTATCTTTGTATGTATACTTTCCTTTTATGAATTTCGATTATGGATTTGGACATGATCATGTTTGAATTATATCTGATTAGATATAAAACTGAATTCGTTATTGAAATTGAAGTAAAGGTTGAATTACCGATCGGTTGTTCAGATTAATTCGAACTGCACGTAATTTGACATTCATTTGAATTGCGATTGTGATTTAAGGATTGTTGGGTGAAAACTATATGATTATATAGTTGATTCGGATTAACACAGTAGCATACAAATTTAACTCTTATGAACTGTGATGAATTCTGCCAAATGATCATGATGTCTGGGATTGATTCTTTGATCAAGTGAGCTTCTGTTTCTATTTCTATTTGCTTTACGTAATCCTTTCATTTCACTCTCTTTTGTTCTAAAATTCACAACCCCCCCCCCCCCGCCTTTTAGTGTTATTAGTATTTACAGCTTGATAACATAACTGATGTGTCCCAAGGAAGAATGACCTGAGTCTGCTTATACTACAAATAAGGGGATTTAGACTATTTTGATAGTGGACGCGACAGTTCATATCACTGAGACTTCTAAAAAGCCTTTCGAGCTTATTCACCTCTTATTCTAGAACATTTCCTTGTAGGCTCTGTTATTTGGAGGATTGACCTCTTTCTTGAGGTTCTAAAAGAGGAAGGCGTGAAGATGGTTCCTTCTATCAACTTATACCTTTCATTGTCAAGAGGAAAGTCCAACTTTTGAAGCACTTTAGTTAGAAGCATGCCATACGGGACGCTCGCAGTCCTTTGAGTTTCCTTTGTTGCGGCACTCATCATATAATCAAGAATGAGCATAGGCAGGTTCACTTTTCTCTTTGCCATTAGGCAATAAAAAAGCATGCAATCCATTCCAACGAGAGTATCTATGCTACCAATATGTGGAAGGATGGAAAACTGAACTACTGTGTATACTTTCCTTGCCTTAATGCTCAACATAGTTATGGTAATCTCACTGGGTTTGTGTATTATAGAATCAATGAGATACTTGAATACGTCTCCTTCATTTACACTGAGACATTTTGCCCAGTTAGGTGAAAACTTGCAGATGATCCCTCGCAAGGTGCTTTGATGATCTTTTCAAGACCTATAGCAGTTATCTTGATAGAGCAAAATCTCTGATCATTCCCTTGACTTATGATGGTGAAGGTCTTTCTAGATGAAAGTAAAATGCAAACTAGCCGAGGAAAAATGAGTTCATTTATTTACAGAAAATTTTCCCAGTTTTGGAAAGTAAAGACATGGTTGAGTATGGTGACTTCTTCACATAAGTCTTTATACAAAGACTTGCCAGGTGCCATTTTTTTGGACATAAAGAATCTCTCAAAATGATCTTGCATACTACCATTTTCAAACATGTAAAATGATTTTTTTGCAGGGGTAGATTTAGTCACATTCTTATCTTTTACCATGGAAGAGGTAAGAGTAGGTCTGAGAAGATGAGGTTGAAAGAAACAACACAAGAAAGGTTAAAGAAAAGGAAAGACAAGGTTCAAGGTAAAGGGTGAACGATTACAGAAGCAAGGATGAGGTTTTGAAGAGGCAGAAGGAAAAAAGGTTGTTGTTATAAAGAGACGAATGTATATATGAAAAGGTCAAGAGAAAGGGTTTAAAGAAAGAACAAAAGAGAATAGACTACCTTAAAAAGATGATGGTTATGAACAAAAGGAAACGTAGAGGTTCAAAGAGATATGACATGAAGGGTAGAAAAATCCCACTTTTTCATCCTCCTTTCAGAAAACGTCTTCTGATTCTTGATTTCCACTTTCTGAAGGAATTACTTTCTGAGGCTTCAAGATTTACTTTTTGATCTCCAAAGGAACTTTCATATTTTACACCTGATTCTTTTTCTTCCTCTGATTTCAATGCTCCCAAATAACCATCACTCATTAATCCTCAAAGACTTCTTTCTGACCAAACAACATTCTTTTGAACCCATAGTCTTCTATTTGATGGATCTATTTTCAAGCTGAGCAGCTTGATTCCTTTCTAATCTTGCAAATTGATACATTGTCCTCACAGAGAACTATGGCCTTGCAAACTGATTTCTGAAAAACATGCTGGTATGCCTAATATTGCATATTGATCTTCTGATATTCTTGCAAACTGATATGCAGAATCTTCAGGAGAATATGTATACTGATGAATTCTGATTCTTTGCTTAATTCTCATGGGGGAGTAATGAAGAGAGACCACCTAGAGAGTTTTATGCAAAGATGTTGATGCATATGTAAAAACTTAAGAACCTTTCAAAACAAAAAAACAACCAAGAAATCCTCAGTTATAGATATCGTGAATACATCTTGATACAAGATCTTCAGTAGACACATGTGTTTACTAAGTATCCCTATTTTTTTTAAAATAAACAGAGATATCTCACAAACAAACTTGGATAAAAAGTGCTGATAGGATTCTTGTAAGGGTAAATAGCACACCATAGATTTATATGATGAGAAAGCAACTTACCTCAAGAGATGATCTTATAGATGATTCCTTAATAGCAGTATCTGAGTTTAAAGATCTTAGAATATTTGTGCATTTTCACTTGGTCCTTTTCTCTTGTATGGATATGCTAGCCTTGATGATATCAGATTCATCTAGATGATCTTAGAGCTTCTTCTTAAAAGGGGATGATGATATCTCGAACATTATGGATAGACTTTGCCTTTCTCTTGAACTTGGTTGGCATATACAGCTTAGCTTCCACCCAACTTTGACGATTCAAAGCTTTCTTCAGCATGTGTAGATATTGTGGTGGTGATAAAAGCATGGTTGATAGATATCCAAGGAATGACTTGGTTTTCATTTCCTTGGGAATACTCCAAGAGCTCTGATAATAGAAGATTATCTTTAAAATAAAACTTTCATAAAGTTACTGTAATACAGATCTTCTAGCTACTATGATCACTTTCTGATCACTTTGAAAGGTCCAAGCAACTCTTTGAAAGACAGAGGTTCTGGAGCTCACTTTCTAAAGCTTTTGGCTTTCACTGCTAGCTTTTTGGAGTTGCCTTGAGATAAAAATTCTCAGGACTTTCTTTATGATACACAAGATTATTAGCAAATTCAAATTCTTGTGAGATTCTTGTGAAATTAGCTTCAGACAATTTAGTTATACCTGTAAAAAAGAGTATGACTGTTGGTACCTAGACTTTTGATGGGTCTTTTTTGGTTAGTTTTAGATAAAGAGACTTTCCAACCTTTATAAACAAATTTCTTTTCAATATTCATTAGCTGTAAAGGTATCTCTTTGTACAATCTTGAAGAATAAAGATAGAAGATACATACATACATATTTGTATATATATATATATATATATAGATATAAAGATGAATGAGGTTGCATAGATTTTTCTCATTTAGTTTCACCTATATTTCTCATTCCAGTTTCCAGAAATGAGAGATGTTGACCATCTTTCACAAAAACATAGTTTTTGAATTTTATCAAAAAAAGCATATCAGATCTTATGATGCCATGAAGTCCTCTTGAGGATTAAGAAGAAATTTATGACATGTTCATATAGCTACTTGGAGGCTTCACAAACATATAACTTGAGAAGAGTAAACTCTTTTGGAGCATTTCCCTTTATTAGCTTTCCAGCTTTAGACTGGATCTTCTCAAGTGTTCATGGCAACTCTGTAACATCCCCTACTGCTTCATGGATTGACGACTATCCCCACAAATCAACACGGGTCTTTTCAGCGTACTTTTTCCTCACACACACGCTTCCTGGGAAAACTTCCCAGGAGGTCACCTACCCCAAAATTGCTCTAAGTCAAGCACACTTAACTATGGAGTTCTTTCTTCATGGGCTACCGAAAAGAACATGCATCTAATTGGTATAAGTAGTACAAATCAATTCATACAAGCCCTCCTTAATTATATATTCCCATACCTATACAGTCTCAGGATCTTTTTCATTCGGGTGTGTAATCGGTTCATTCATGTACCCCTTCGCTTTCAAAGTCCGCCAGGAGCCGCTCTTTGTCTGTGCTTCTTTGCATCGGCGATCACTCCATGACTTCGCAATCCTTGAGTGTTACATGCCCATCAGCTTCTGCTTGGTTCGTCCTTGAACCACACCGTACTGGGAGAGGTGTAGGCTCTGATACCATTTGTAACATACCCTACTGCTTTATGGATTAACGACTGTCCCCACAAACCAAGACGGGTCTTTTTAGCATGCTTTGTCCTCACTCACACGCTTCCTGGGAAAACTTCCTAGGAGGTCACCCATCCCAAAATTGCTCCAAGTCAAGCACGCTTAACTATGGAGTTGTTTCTTGATGGGCTACTGAAAAGAAGATGCATCTTGTTAGTATAGGTAGTACAAATCAATTCATATAAGCCCTTCTTAACTGTATAGTCCCATACCTATACAGTCTCAGGATCCCTTTCATTTGCATGTGTAATCGGTTCATTCATGTACCCCTCCGCTTTCGACATCTGTCAGGAGCCGCTCCTTGTCCATGCCTCCTTGCACCGGCGATTACTCCCCGACTTCGCAATCCCCGGGCGTTACAAACTCTGTGAATTCTTTTGAAAAGTTGAGATATATAGACGAATAGGCTTGGAATCTTTCTAGCAACTTATCTCAAAAAAATAAAATTAACGAAGATAGGATACAAAAACTTTTATGTCATGAGTTACTTATGATGTTCTTTAGCCATGTAGCATAGAATAACAACAGTTTTTAATACAACAAGTCCTCCTGACCAACACTTACTAGAGGTATGGCACATTCTTCTTTTTAGCACAGGGATATGCTGATTAAGAGCTGAAAAAATACATGATGTGTGACATTGTTGTTAAAAGCAGATGTTCATTCTCAAGATAATCTTTGTCTTGATCTGTCATTAATGAGATTGATGTTCTTTTCATATAGTCATTACAGACTTTAGACATATCTCACAAATAGAGAATCCAATCTCAGATAATAGTTTCATATCTCTCTACTTCACAGAGAAATTCTAGCAATCTTTATTGCTTCATCGTTGTAAAACATCTGATATATTACAATTAGGATCAAATACACTTTGATGCAAAAAGAGATCCTTTAACATCATGTACAAATCGTTTCATATAGCCTTTTTATATATAACATCCAATACATAGGCAGCTTTTAGCTTGGGGCATATATGAATCAGCCGCGACCAAGTGTAACCACTGAGCTTTTCTTCTTTGTCATGTTCTTGTCCACTTGTTTCTTGAAAAAAAAAACTTTTCAGCGTTTGAATGAACTTGTGCCATAGCCTAGAATCTTATCTGCGGGGATGATCTTGTGTGTATGATATATGCCATTCTATCCTTTGGATCTTTGTCGTCTACAATCATTGGATTGCTCAACCCCTCAGAGGCCTGGCTGTAATACCACTTGTAAGTGAAGATGTGCACGAGAAAAGGGGTTGAATCGTGCATTAAGCCTTTTTCTCATTTTCTGAAACTTCTTAAAATAATCATTATCAAGTGTGAAAAATTGAAGTGGAATGGAAACATAGCTAGTAGTTTTAGAAAGTAGATTTCTAAACCTTATTAAATAAAGCGTTCATAGATAACATAAAACAAAAAGGAAAAATAAGACTGAGAGTAAGAGAATGAAACAACAAAGATAAAAAAAAGAGATTAGAGAGAGAGAAAGGATACAAATGATTTTATACTAGTTCAGCCAACTTGCCTACATCCAGTACTCAATAACTATTGAGATTTCACTATAACAACAACTTTCTCAAGTTGAGAAAGAAAAGATGGATAGTCTTTACATTAGTATTTCCAAGCTATCATCTGTGGGCTTTAGAAATCACCCATTGCCACCGATTTAAGTAGTTCTATACTAGCCTCTCCAAGCTACATGAGTAGTCTTGTACTACCTCTTCAAGCTAACCCATGATCAGTAGCCACCCCTACTGACACGTTGAAGATAATGTCGATACTAGCCTCTCTAAGCCAAATTGTGAGCAGTAGCAACTCTACTAACACATTGAAAGTAGTCTTGTTCCAACCTCTCCAAGTTGCAAGTAGTTTTTCCCTAGCTTCTCCAAGCTGCAAGTAGTCTTTCCCCAGCCTCTTCAAGCTGCAAACAGTCTTTGACTAGCCTCTCCAAGCTAAACTGCGATAAGTAAGAACATATTACTATCGCATTGCAAGTAGTTTTACAGTAGCCTGTCCAAGCTATCTCACAATGATCACTACCGAATCTGGGATAAAAAGGTTAAGTGTTTGGGTTGCCACTCAAACTAACCTACACTCAAGTTTCCTTAACATATACATGAAAAGTTTCTGGGAAAACTTGAATGACCTCCTTCTTCTACTTCTTCCATAGGAAGAGCATAAATCCAACTAATATTATAGAAAGAAGATTTTCTTTTTACACTTCAAGGATAAAGCTGATTACATGATAAAGATTGAATATTTCAGGAAGTGGGAAGAGATTTTTGCAGAGTTTCTTCTATTGATTCTTCAAATGTCTCAACGTTCTTCAAGCTTAGCACCTCCTTATATAGTAGTTTTGTTTTTTGTGACCGTTGCCATAGATCAATTTCTCAAATGATACGTGTTGAATATTAGTTCTGTCTTGAAAGGAATAGCCAGAAGAGAGGTTGACAGAACTGTCACATCCGTTCTAGAAGCCGTTGTAAATATAAACTTTCTGATCTTCTATCAGAAACTACTTTTCTACTTTCTGAGCAAGTTTTCTGAACTCCTCCTTAATGAAGCCAAGGTAGTTGATTAAAGAGGCAGAGGAGATGACATACCGGTTTAAAACTGAGTTTGACTTGATAATTTGAAATTCAAATTTCAAATTTCCCTCCTTTTCATGTAGCATTCTTTGCTCCACTCACAGGTGAGCTTTATGATGTACGCAGTCAGTCCCTTGAAGAGTTTTTCACTTTTTGATCTTCAATCAAATCTTCTTTGCTGATTAGATCTTTGTGATTGTGATGATTAAAGATTAAGTAACACATTGCATAGGAACACATGTTGATATATTCATCTTGAGAAATGCTTTCTGATGTCCTGTACTACTTTCTGAAGTCTCTTTCCTTAGTTTCTTATAGCATTGCAGCCTACCTCTTATCATTAGCCAACAAGTGCTTGGATAAGGATAAAATTTCACTTCTATTTCATAACAAATCTTGTAACATGTTTACACATGCATAGTGAAATATATATATATATGCTCATTTGAGTAAGTTTTGCTCTTGCTAAACGATAGATACCTGTTATAATCTTACAAGAAACTCAATAAAGACATCAGTCATTCTTCAAAATATTTGCTTTAAATTGGTTTGGTTGTCATTAAAAACACATGATCACATAGGGTTATGGAGCTAACAACATCCTTATAATTCACCATTCAAAGGCAAAATTACTATTTTGCCCTTCATCAGTAAAATTATTGTTTTGCTTTTTTTCTCAAAATAGGGTCGTTTTCGCATAAAAACTTCTAACTACTCATTTAAAATCAATACTTAGCATGAGGGGAATAATTGGGATGTTATAGCAATCGATGTGGAAATCACAATTCTTGATTTTTTTATGCACAAAATTATCAATATACCCCTAAGGTAATTTAATATGGTATTAAGTGACAATCAAACTCGATCATGACCTGGGGGTTGGGTATATTAATATAAGGGGATCTATGATGTTTGATATATGTGAAATTATCATTTTACCCCTAATTAAGCTTAATTAACATAGTTAAGGGCATATAGATAATATTAGACCCAAATTAAATATTAACCATTCTTATTAATTAATTTTTGGTCAAAATAATTATTTTAAGTTGATTAAGGTCCAAGAATAAAAGTAGGTGATAAAGTTACTATATCACTTTTGCTTTAGGAATGATGTTGCATTTGAAATCTGAATTAATTAAGCTTAGTTCACTTACGTATGCATGAAACCTCCTAACATAAGCTTAGAGTGTCCTAACTACCTAATTATCATTTCCTAACAATTCCCCTAATTAAACCCGTACCTAACTCTAATTTTTACATACATAAAAGCATAAAATATCCTATCTAACCACCCTTGCAAAGCCACAGCCTCTTCTCTCCCAAACACAATCTTACTTTTTATTTTTATTTTTAAAGCATACGCACTCACAAACTCTCACATGCACACATTGATTCCTTCCACTAACTTTTTTGACACAACTTGAGCATCAAGTTTGTCCAAAAATCTCTCCATTCTCTTTACTTCAAACATTTCTCTTCTCTTCCACCAAAAAACACCTTTTTTGCTCACAAATCAAAGCTTTGAACTCATTGATTTTCCAAGATTGTACCCTAACCATTGGATCAAAGTGTCACAACAATTGGTCCCTCAAATGGAAATGAAACCTATTATTATGCATTCCTTAAAAGGAAAATTCATGTTATTATCCAATTCAGGCTATTTACAACTAGCTTAACCTATGCACAAAGTCACAAATAAGACAACACATCTTAATTCCCTATGGACCATAACTACATGAGCAAACACCCTTTATAGTCTTCAAGACTTTTTTCTTGTTCTATGATACAACATTTGATCAAACACTTCCAAGAGCACTTTGTCTTCAAGTTCTCTCTCCATTCTTTTTGTCCAATATCTTCTTCTTCATTTAACCTTCAAAGAACCTTTCACTAGCCCAGTAAGGATCAGACTTCTTGATCCCTGCTAATATATCAAGGCACACTAGTTTTCATCCTTATTTGAAAGAAAAAGATCTCTCTTTGCATCCTTAGGAGGTCATGGTTTTGGAGCACCAAAGGAAGGCCGAAATTTACTCTCAACAACCTCATATAGCTTGACATATCCTTTACACAAATGGTAGACACTCTAACTTGATTTCATGCAAGTATTAGAGCTCCTAATCCTTCATCGTGATTAGGATGCTTTAATCTCGTGTTTCCTCAAAGAAATTTTCTTTCAAAAGTTAGCAACTTTGATGCTAAAGTGATATTTTATGTTTGAGAACATGTATGGTTGTCTATAGGACTGTTATGTTGATAAAAATGCTAACTTGTGGTGAGTCTTGGAATTTAGTGTTTAAATCTTGAGTCTAGACATGCGTTAAAACCATAAAAATGCAAACTAATGACTAACTGAAAGAATTATGATTTAAAAAATAAGCACTGACTTTCAACCCTTTAGAATCATAAACACGTAAGTTTTGAGTTAAAAATATGGCAATAGGAGGTGTTTATAAGTGATTAAACTTTGGAAGTCAAAATGTACACTTGTTAAGCATCATACACTTTGAAATATAGATTTTCAAATATACAGATTCTTTTCAATCTAAAATAATTTCCAAATGAAATCCAACTCATTGAGGAGAAACTAAAAAAAGAACCATCTGAAAAATATATTTTTAGAGAAAGTTATGATTTTTCAAAGTTGACGTAAAAATAATGAAAATGAACCTGAATAGAGTGATGATTTAAGTATAACTTGATTTATAGAAATTTAAAGTAAGCAAACTTAGTTATGTTATGAAGCTAAGACACCAAAGAGTAAATCCATATAAGATGCATAATTTTATTTATCTGTGGTTTGAACACAATAAGCCAAAGAAGTCACATTTTTGGAATTAAGAATGGAATTGGACAATGTTGCTTTCAAGGGGTATAATTATAAATTTACTTAAGTGTTTTAGACAAATTACCCTTGTTAAAAAGAGGGGGGAGAAAGAGAGAGGAAACTGAAAGTATATTCTATAAAGCAAAATATGGAGTTTTCTAATTATTATGAATTTTCTAATTTAAGGGGTTAGATCTACCAAATGGAATTAATTTTAAGATTAGAAGAAACTTTAAGTAATCCAAAGACCAATCATATAATTATGTGAATTCTCTCTTATAAACTAATAATGAAGGATCTTGGGAGCATATAATAAAGCTTATGCTAATTAAAAGGATACAATTATAAAGAGACATAAATAGGAAGTTGCATGAATATATGCCATATGATATGATGATATGATGAAATGAGCATGTCTTTATGAATTTAAGAAATTTCTTATGACCATGAATATAAAGTTGTTATGTTAGATTAAAAGAATGCATGGTGGTGTTACTATGAGCGATGATTGTAACACCCTGATTTTTTTGTCTGAGAGAAAATGACCAAAATGCCCCTAAGTTATTTTCCACTCGAAATTTGAGGATAGCCGGCTCGGCAATCCTCGAAGGGTCAAATCAATGTTTGAAGGGGATTAGATGGTTCTTGAGTGATTTCGGAAATAGAAATCTTGTTTTCTGTAGTTTCGGGTCAAAATGACCAAAATACCCCTATAGCGTTTTTACATGGGTAAAGATGCCGTGTGAGCCTGAAACTTTCCCTGAAGGTTTAAAATGATGTTTTCACATGTTCAAAAGTATCTGTTTAAGTCCCGGTGATTCCGGGCAATTTTTGTGTAAAATTACGATTTTATCCCTGCATAGTGCATTTCGGGCCTAATGATGTATTTAAGCAAACCTAAGCAATATTAGGCTCTAATCGAAGATTAATTAATTTTAATAATTAATCTAGAGCTAAAATAATTATTTGAGGTTAATTAGAATCTAAGATTGCTTAAAG
Source organism: Dalbergia cochinchinensis (assembly GCA_031216125.1). Classification (NCBI taxonomy): domain Eukaryota; kingdom Viridiplantae; phylum Streptophyta; class Magnoliopsida; order Fabales; family Fabaceae; genus Dalbergia; species Dalbergia cochinchinensis. Next base: position 25,831,205 of record CM062376.1, read on the forward strand.
AAACTCAAAATCCTATTCTAGTTTCAATTCTTTAAAGAAAGGAATCTATGAATAGTGTTTTCTCTCTCCAATCTCCCTAAAAATGTTGGCGTTGGATTCCTAGTTAATGGAGTTTGACTTCATTAATTTAGTAAAATCACCTTCTAAATCTAGTCTTACAAATCTCTAATTACCTCCTTACTTACCTAAACACTTAGTTACAAACTGTTAATCCTTGATCTAATCAAACCCACAGTTAATCACACATCTAATCTACATTAAAAGGGATGATTTTTCCCTCCCCATGGCAGCACAATTCAGCGCCACCTCATCCCCCACAATTCATTACATGTTGCTTTATTCTCAGTAAAAGAACTATGCTTAAGCCCATGCTTGAACCCATACTTGGCCATACCTTTGAATGACCACAACCATACCTTGAAGGAGATATTTTTCCTCCCCCAAGCTGCATATGGCCGAAACATACCCCCACCATTCACTTCATCATGTTTTAATTTTCTATAAATACATGTCTTGGAAGAACTTGGTGTCATTTGCTCACTTTCTTTCAAGCTAGTTTCAAAGAGTTGTCTTGGTTTCTTTCTTTTCTTTCAAAGAACTCAAGAGTTCTTTCTTCTTCTCATCTTCCTCATCCTTTCCACCACCACACAACCACCATTAAATCTTTCTTGAAACACTTAGCCATATCATTCTCAAGATCAAACTCAAGAAACACAACTTCCTTTCTTTTTCTTCTCTTTTGGCTGAAACTTCCTTCAAGCTCAAGGGAAGATTTTTCTTTCATTCCCCTCTCAAGAACAAGCCTTGTTCATCCTCCAAGAGACATACCTTTTGTAGGGATTTTGTTCTTTAAATTTTGGCCTTTAAAGCTTTGATTAAAAATGAGATTTTGCTAGGTTTTCTTGGCTTTTGGAACTTCTTTTTCTTCTCTTTGATTTCGGCCTTAGGGCCTTTCTTTTTAAAGGAAATGATGCTTGATGATGAGGGTTCAAGATGTAGATCATGAGAATCTTCACTTATGAAACCTCTAGAGTTTGGAACTTGGTTCTTAGACCAAGCATGTTTCGATTTTTCCTTTTCTTTCCATGCTCTAGTTTCAGTTTCCTTTTTCTTTCCTTGGTCCTAGTTTTGATTTTAAAGGCTTATGTTCGTTGCAAAATGACTCAAGAATGAGAGTACATGATGTTGGTGGTGGTATATCATCAAGAACATGATCTCTAGAGTTTTAAAATTTTATCTTTCTCTCCCTCATGGTTTCGGCCCTTTTTCCTTTTCTTTATGGTTTTGTTTCCTTTGGAATCCATTTCCTTGGGCTTGATGATGATATTCAAACCATAAGGTCTCTTTGATATCCTTGGTACAAAGAACTCTAAAGCTCACTTTGTCTTGTTAAGATATGTGTTGGATTAAGGTTTATATTCCTTTAAAATTCTTGTATGAGCTCTAGTAAAGAATATAAAATGAACTTGCATTCATATTTACATTCCTTGCCTAGCATCTTTACTTTTCATGCCATCACCTAAAGGTTAAAGATTAAAACAAGAGTTTGCATTTCCATATCACCTAATAATTAATTTCAAAGGTCGCCTATTTCGAATTTAAAGTCGATTGTTGTGAAGCCTAGAGCACTAAAATAAAGAATTGGACTTGCATTCATGTTTATGTTTCCTTGTCTAGCATATTTATATTTCAAGTCATCACTTAAATCCTAAAAGATAAAATGAACTTGTATATTTACTTTCAAGTCTTGCATATTTATATTTTTAGCACCTCATATTTATATTTTAGGTTCTTGCATCTTATATTTACTTTGAAGTTCTCACTTTACTTTTCTAATGAAGAATAAAATAAAGTGCATATCAGGTTTATGCTTTTACTATTACTTAAAGATTTTAGAGCTCAAAGACTTGTCCATTTATCTCAAGCAAAGGTTGGACATGGGAGCATTCTCTTGAATGCAAAATTCGACCATGTGATGATGGTAAGCTTGGAGTGAAGTTTCATCTAGTCACAAGTGCCAAAAATCTATGTTTTAGAATTTTCTTAAGCATAGGTGAATTCAAAGAATGTTTCAAGTATGATTTGATGTTTTAAAACACAATCATAAATACTTTAAATAGTTACTGATCTTGTTTATTTTATGGTTATTTTAATGAAATAAATTAGTTTCCAAAGAGTTTTAGAGTCCTAAAATGGTCCTAAGAGAAACTAGTGATTTATGTGTATTGAAAATGAAATTTCATGATTGATATGATAATGAATGAATTCAGTTCTGCCTTGATGATTTGCTCACTGTTTGATGATGATTTCATTATGTTAAAATGTGTGGAATCATGTATATTTGATGATAGAATTGATTTGAGGAAGCTAGAAAAAACTAGTAACTAGAAAAGATGAAAAATGAGAATTCTAGAACACTTGGAACATAGAAAATTATGTTTCTGTCCAGCGACCTTCTAAGGCAACAATCATGGTTTATAATTAGTACATATGTGTAGGAACCTCTCATAATTGGTTTAGGAATTGATTGTAGCACCTTAGGCGAAGACGGAACTTAGAAAGGGTAAAAAATAAGGAAGTTGGAGCACCTAGAAAATTGAAAATGTGGATTCTATTTCAGCATGACTGAAGGCTATAGATATGTGTTTTAATTAGTTTGAATAGGTGGGAATAACTCATAAATAGTTTAGATATTAATTTTAGCACCAAAGAAAAAGCCAGTAACGAGAAAGGGCGTAAAACGTAACTTCTAAAACACCGTGACTCGTTAAATTTCATTTTCTGCCTATGCTGTCCAGCCATGAATAATTATGTTATTGTGACTAATGAATAGTGGTGACGATGATAATTAATCCCTTGGATACATAAGAGAATAATTTGAAAATTAGAATTACCCGATTTAGGGGTTTGGCTGTTTAAGGGAATGAATATGTGTCCATGATATGAGATGAATACAATTGAAGTAATTGATATGCATATGTTAAAATAATATAAAAGTATGTGACATAGTACTGAGACGCACTCCTCCCGCTCTGGTGGAGAGGGAGCAAATCCATGAGGGTATTGACATTGAGATTGCCAAAGCGGACAATTCATTGTGTACTAGATACCAGCAAAGCATGTCAAAGGAGGAAATGATCCTAAGATAGGTGATCCAAGAAGAAATGATGTGTTACCCCCTCTATTACCCCATATGAAATCTAGTGATGACTAGTTAGGATTGAGCTCATTCCTAGGTGACAAGAGAGAAGTAGTTTGGTGACTAGATTATCATCAAAGCCGGTGAGTCGGTTGGATTTTTGGTGAATATGTTAAGAGGGTGGTCTTTAAGAAAAAGAACTTAAGAGTTTGACTTATGAGAAAGATGTCACATGAAAAGTACTGTGCCTTTTTACTCCTCATATATGATTTATGTTTCTTTATGTTGTGCTCAAGTACAATATTTTCATGTTAATGTGCATATGGTATTGACAAGCATTCATCTAATATCTGTTGCATTCATGTCATTAAAACTCATACTAAAAGACACTCACTTCGGATAAATAGATTTGAAAAGTCTAAAACCAAACCTTATGCATGTACACCTTTTTCATAATTAAAATCAAGGTAGCTGGGGACGATGACAATGACACTTGTGTTAGAGTCAGAAATCCCTACTAAGAGTCTTGAACGAGTTTCTCATCCCTTTTTTTCCTTCCGTGTCATCTCCAAACGAGGATAACAATAAGGTTTGTGACTTCTTCTAATGCTTGTGCTTAAGGGTCACACTAGCAAACAGAGCAGAGGGTCGCTGCGGAAGCATGGATAGCTTAGTTTTTGGATTAACACTTATCCAACCTCGTAGGCGGATAAGGAACACTCCATATATATGTGCATATTTTGATGTAAATGATGGTAAAATGATGCTAGTAATGTATGTATCTATGAAGATGTGATGATATTATGTTGTTATGTGTAATACTATATTCCATGATTATGTATGATGTGATTACTTTTTCTCGTATGTTATGGTTATAACGAATGTTAGGTTAGCGCGCGGCTCGCGTTTCATTTTCAAGTTTCAAAAAGAAAAATTTATTCGTATTTTCTGCTAAGTATTTTAAAGAAGGGTTTTAAAGAATGGGACTAAAAGAGTAATAGACTAACGTTTAACCTAAATACATTCTAGGAGTATTGGGTTAAAAATTAGGATGTTACAATGATGACTTGCACATTCATGATTGATAATCACATGTGGAAATTAAAAAGGGAAAAAACCCCATATGTGGTGACCCTAAAAGACAAGATAAGAATATGAACCCCCATAAGTGGGTGATCCAAACTTATTAGTCTAGCATAATGCATGTTAAAAAGAAAAGAGTGAACAAGGAAATGAGCCCCATAGATAGTGGCCCTAAAGATAAGATAAGGAAATTAACCCCCTTAGGCCGGTGATCCATAAGACTAATGGGAATCCAAAGATATAGTATCCATGGGACCTTGTAGGGAACACCCTAACCTCCTCGCCTGTTAGCTTGGAATGTCAGTTAATATTATTTGTATATGGTAATTGCCACAGTGTGTGCTCAATGCCTTTTTGAGAGTAGTCAATTCAATTTAATAAGAGATGAGATTAAGATGAAAAGAAAGATTGTCACAAATCAAGTAAATGTTAAGGATGAGTATTTATAAAATGCACGCATTTCATAATTGGTTATTATCTATTAATTATGATTGATGAGCATTTATAGTTTACAAGCATTTTTTTATCATTTGTTGCCTATTAATTATCGTTGAACATATGGTATTGATTTTGAATTGCAAATATATCTAATGGACAAGCTATTGAGTTAAAAGTGATTTGCTTCAACTAATTATGTTTCTGAAAACCTATAAAATTAAACTATATGTACGATCACCTTTTCATAAATAAACTAGAAGTAGTTGGGAACGTTGACAATGATATGGTCATGTGTGGTTAGAGGTCTACTGAGAAATACTCGTATTTCTCATGCTTGTGTCTTTCTTTCTGTGTCATTCCTAGAAAAATATGGACCTGAAGATGATCACAACTTGGCAGATAGATCAAACCTCATTAGAGCTAGAGGACGAGCAAACCATGGTAATTAGGACCATTACCACCGTGGAGCACAAAATATACCTTAGTTCCATTGAAAACCCACCTCTTACCTCCAATCAACTGCCAATGGTGATGCTTATATTGGAGCCTCCATTCTACAGGTTTGACAAGATGGCACCTTTCCAACAGGGTTATAAGCCTATTGTCGATCAAGTTAACCAAGATGTGCCCATGGAAGACGTACTGCAAAAATATCATCCAATTGATTTTGAGAATTGTTTCAATCCTACACAACTTAGTTCTTATATGGTAGCCAATCTGGCACCTATTGTTCCTGAACCCACAAGGTTGCCTCCATGATAGAGTGATTTGTACAAGGAAATTGATGATGAATATTCACAAGATACCAACAATGTGTATAGCCGAGGCTCGGGACCATGAGTAATGCAATGTTGGAATATGACCTATACTCTTATCTACCATCGAAGGACTACCAAAGCTGGAGGTCATTTGGTGATCTAACGTCAAAGATTCCAACCAGAAGTTCATAAGTAGGTAGCATGTGATGGCTAGGATTTCCGAGAGAAGGATTGGGGTTTTTAACATATATGTTTATGTTCTATGTTATGTTTTATGTTATGAATTATCTGTAGTCTTTTAGTTTTTTAAGTATAGGATGACTATATTGGATAATGTGCACATTATGTAGTATTGAACACATGTATATACTAGTTCATGATCTTTGTTTAAAGCTTGCCTGTTTAATTATTATAACTATTTTATCGTATACTTATTATGCACATAATATAACAACTTCATGCAACAGGCTTACCTTTGAAAAATTAATCTGTATGAAAAGAAAAATTTTACCCACTATTTTACTTAAAGTAACCTCAGAAGTTTCTTTTAAGTTTCGCAAGAATAAGTAACAACTAATAAATCGCCATAATATGAATCAAGAGTAATATGGGATTATTAGGGTGTTATATATGGAGTTGATGAAATGAAGTCAGCTACAAAAACCAAAACACAAGGGATGGTTAGGGAGAGGTGATCCTATCATTAAAAATTGAACATTATTGCTTACATCATAGTGGAGATACTCAAAGGAATTATCCATTATGGAAGAAAGTGGTGAGCTGATGTAATGAGATACATTTGAATAAACCAGTGGACATTCAGAGTATTAGGAATTTGGGAAGAATTTAGGTTGATATTTGTAGTGTGAATTTTGATGATGAGAATCTTCTTAAATCAATGGTAGGGGTTATTTGAACAGAATTAGGGTCAATAGCAAAAGCCTTATTCTAGATGACTTTTTGAGTAAGGAACAAAAAATCAATTGTCCTATTTTCAAGACTGTATTCTATTTCTATCTAGAAAGAGGTTTATGTTAATGAATGTGGTTTTTGGGATGATGTATAGTGGTTTTTTTACCTTGCTCATTGACCAAGAATGCATCAATTCACTTCATTTTTTACATCATTTAGAAAAAAGCATCCATAAAAAATTCTTTAAGAGAAAATAAATGTCAGTCTAGTTGACTCGTATAATGTAAAAGACTCCCAAATGAGTCTATTGAACACAAATCTGACAAATGAGTAGTTGTAAAACTTTATTTTTGTATCAAAATATGAAATAATCAAAACGGTAGGGATTGATCTTGATTACTATATTCAAAAGAAGCAAGTAACTCAAGTTTCTTGATATGCTTCAACTTGCTAAAAATATCCAACAAATCAAGTAATTGAAGGTTGAAAATGAAGGAAGATTTAAGGAAAATATAAAAGAAAGATTGAAAGACTAACACTTGCTAGACATGACTTAATTGACAAAAAAAACATCATTAAATAAGACAATTAGAGAATAAAAAGGAAGAAAAACAAGAAGGAGTTATTCAATGCCGATAATAGTTGGTTTTTCTTTCGATAATTATAGATAAATATGCACCATAACCATAATTTGATTGCAGCATAAGGTTTACAACCATAAATCCCACACAAATACACCGAGTACTACATCATTTGAAGCGCCAATGCAATAATAACTACCACCATGACACTTGAAATCAATTACTTATCAACAATCAGTCTAATACCTAACACCAATCTCTTTATGTAATGTAAAATCCTTACACCAGTCGAAATGATTTGACCAAGACCATTTCCAAGACATGCATTCAAGATTAGTCCTTTGCATTTAAATCACATCATATCCCTATACTTAGCATCTTACAAACCTATTTGTTGTGTCCAATAATAAACCTAAAAATGAGACGATGTCATTGCCCTTCAATCATGATGTATACCCTTAACAAACAGTCGCTTCAGGTTCCAATATGCTCACTAGGCACAAGCATATTGAGCATTCTTGTTTGTTATTTAACCAAGATATCCACATGTGTAATCCTATTGATCCAAAGACACTATTAATGTTAGAAAAAAGATATCCTGCTAACTCTATTTCAACCTCTTCGACATTCTAATCAAGGTCAAAATAAAGAAAGCAACAAAGTCCTAAATCCACTAGTCAAAGGATATAATGATAACATAATGTACAAAATATCATCTCTCATTAATACTAAATGCATTCACATACATAATCTTTTGTTTATCCTAGAAAACGACTCATGTTTAGCAACAAATATCTCAAAATTTAATCATACCAAAATATATGTCGTAAGTGGAAAACACCTATACACACACTTCTACATCACCATACACCTACATACACAGTCTTTGACACCATGCACCAATACACCCCACGATTCACATACCCACACAATCATTCCCAATCTTAGTGTATTTCACTCTCTTATACTGTCAAAAGTGCAAATAAACTAATTTTTAAAATTAAATTTCTTCAATGTCACTCCCACACATTCTGGCTTTAGTAGCTCTCTCAATTCACGTAGTCCTACTATGTTTATCTCTCCTTATCACATTATTTTTTACTTTCTCATCAATTGTATATTACTCACTTATACTCAATGTTTCACTCATTTTTGTAGTATTTCACACCACATCAACATCAAGCAATTTCACATCGCTTTTGATCTCATTCTTCGTGTAAGAGTAACATACCTACATAAATAAAACATCAGCACAGACAGTTAAATATAAAATAAACACACTATCAAATTTGAGACAACCCACTATCTCACTTACCCACTCTTAAGCTTTAGTTATGCTCATAACCTCCTTCATACTTTCCCACACATTGTTACATTCTTACAATCATCACATTATTTCAGCATGCTCACACCTTTATTTATTAATTATATTTTCAGCAACACAAATCCATTACTAATATATTAAATAAGACCCAAAATCATGTCAGTTAAGTATTCTTTTCTTTTGAAACTCCACCACTGTTTTGAACATGCAATCCAGAAATTCAAGGAACTAAACACTATAGATATCTTACACGACAAATGCTAACAAAACAAAACCACTCATGTCCCCCAAGTCTATTCCTACACACACATGCAATTTAAATAACTCAAAACAAGTTCAATTAATGCTTATCACCTTAAGCTCATGCAAAACCATAGCAATATATACAAAATAGAATGCATCACCTCTTTAACTCAACACCACATTCATAACATAATTTATAATCATAACCTCCAGGATTTATATAATGCACACCCCCAACTTCCCAAAATTATCCTACCTTCATCTACACCAAATCCAATGACTGCTGCTCTTTACTTCCTATATATTTCCACTATCGTCACAAAATTTCCATCTGCACTCCACTCATCCCGCACTTATCTATCAACAAACCAACAATTCATCTTTAACATTATTCATTTATGACATTTGTCATCTCAGTATTTATGCCAAAATCCTCTTATATTTATAGATTCTTGAATACAAGATGTGTTCTTAAATATCAAGTTATTTATGCACCACCATATGGTCCAAATAGTCACAAAAAGGTTCTCAACCAAGCCTTTTTTAGGCGGCTCTTCACAAGAACTTATATCCATGATTCAAGGAACTCTTTCGACTCAGTTGGAGTAATCCATTTGATATTTCATTTCTTTTTATCATTGACACTATAAAGCCCATGCAAAGTCAAAACTGAAAAATAGATAAGTGTAAATTTCTTCTATTTTATTATAGATGTCAAAGGTGGTTTGATCTTGTTGTAAAACCCCAATTCTGCACAAGCATAATTTGGTGTTTATCTTCTTGATAATGACAAATCAAGGAAGGATTTCAACTATAAGTAGTAATACACCTTTTCAAATTTTCTTAGAGAAATTATAACTATTAATACTGGCTCCAGCCTCACTATTAGTCCTAACTTGCTTCGAAACAAATTTGACAATAAAAATATCATATTTCCTAAATCTCCGTATCAACCTATCCTAATAGATTCTATTAAGCTTAATTGATGCAGGGACATTGTGTATCGTATAGTAATTGGAGCTCCTACTCAGATAATCCTCTATGCCACTAGAAATTCCAAATCCATTATGCACTATCCCAGAAACCTACACTCATTCACCCATGTTTTCTTTTGTTCAAATACTATATACAGCATAGGAAATAACACTTTTAACCTACCCATTTCCAACCATAAATCTATCCAAAAGTGAGGATCCTTGCCATCTCTAATTTCCATATGAATTCTATCCATCATTGGCTTTACTAAGCTTCTATGCTTAATTTCCATATTACAAACATCCCAAATGCTCCCATGTTTCCTAACTTCTTGCATAGCAATTGACTTCCCAACTTGCAATCCATTAGAAAAACTCACCACCCTCTTCCATAAAGGGCATTCCTCATAATTTCTCCACCAGCATTTGAACAATAATGCTGTGTTTTTTATGACAACGTGTAACACTCCCAAACCCCCTCCATCCTTTGGTTTTTGTTTGACACTCCCGATAATGATTGATTATATTGACAAAAACCACTACAAGAAATGTACAGGAAACCGATGGTTTTACCGACAAGTTTACCGACAGGTACATGGCATCGGATTTTTGGCCGTCGATCAATTATTACCGACGGTAAACAGTAACCCATTGGTAATTTTCGACGGGTAAATCAACGGTCAAAAAAATAAAAATTGGTTGGTACAATTAGATTAAAGGCGTCATGAGTGGCATCAGGAAATTAATATCACCGATAGACAATGCTAATATTACCGACGGCATATATAAAATAATAATAAAAAAATAATTATACTACCGACTGTCTCACCAACGAGTTATTGTTTTTTAAAATTAATTTAATTAAACAAATTATTATTTTACTAACGGTTTTACCCGTCGGTAATATTTTGAATAATTTTTTTTTTGGGTTAATGCCATTGCCATTGCAGTTTAGTACAATACCTATATAGGCTATGGATCGCATTTAATTTTTTTCATGTGTAATAATTCAATTATCGATAAAATGATATTAAGTAAAAAATTATAAAATAACCATTAAGTAAACAAACAGATACAATGACAAAACAAATTATCATAAATAAAATAAAAAAGAATAAAATATCAAAGATCTATACAGGGAGTGATAGATGAATAAAGTATCAAAAATAAAAATCTAGCTAAAGTCTTGCTGGTCGTCAGCATCGTTGGTGCCATCATCATCAGACCCGGCAGAGTCATCTGCAACATCGAAAGGAGAGGAGGCCTTAGCAATGGAGGGAAGAGGAATCTGTGGTGGTATCTGGCCGGAGCCAAAGGATCCTGAAGCCTGCATCTCCTTGAAGAAGGCCATAAGATCAGCAGTGACCTTCTGCTGCATCTTTCTAAACTTGATCTTCTCTTTCTTGGCATTTTGTCGTCATTCCTCCTCCAAGGACCGCTTAAACTGTCATACCTCCCTCAGCTCTTATTCCATTGCAGCTCGGCCTGCTGCCTCCTCTTGGAGCTGCTGAAGCTGCTCTTGTTGCCGCTTGATGAGTTATGCCTGCTGCTGGAGCTCCTAATTTAGAGCATGCATGCGCTCCCTCAGGGCATCATCCCCAGTATTAGACCCGGTGGCAGAGGATGGGGATCTATTGTTAGGGTAGAACCCCATCCCATATATACAACCCTTGTATGGGCCGCTGACCACCTGTGTCCATATATCATCCTTGTTTGGAGGAGGAGGGATATCAGCATCTAGCCTAGTTTCAACTATCTAGGTCTGATACTAGGTCTGTGCCTGCTTCCACAGGTCCATGAACTCGCACTACAAAAGAGAAAAGATAAAACAAAATTGTAAGCAGTAATTAAGACATAAATGGAAAACGTAATAAAAGTAAAGTAAAAAGATAGCTGAAGTGAAACTTACGTAAGTGGTCTCGAAATGAGGATCTACCCAGACCTCTTTGGAATCCTCTCCCACCATACCCTTTCTCCCTAAAGAGCTCTCTCTGGGCCGGAGAACGGTTTAACTCCCTCAACTGCATACATATCCAAAAGAAACAAAGTCATAAAAACATAGTAGTTGTCACAATTCAAATGTAACAAGCTAACATTTAAAGACTTAAAGACTTACAAGATGCTTTCGAGTACCCTCCTAGGTGCTCGAGCCACCGGTATGCAATGAGCTGCCTTTTTAGGATGCCCGATTTGTCCTACCCTTCTCCAACCTATCCTTGAAGGTCGGGTCAAAGGCCCAATGGCATTGCAACTCGGCAAAGATAGCATCACTCAACCATGACTGATCCATGTGCCCCTTGCGGACATCGCGCATCATGTCTCGCAAGTGCTTGGAGGACCTAATCTTCCAAGCCCTTTTAACGGCGGGCTCATGGTCCGGCTGAATATAAAATGTCCTCTGCATGCACAAAAATAAAATATATTAATAATCATAAGCTGATAATTAAATAATATAAACATATATGAATTATCAAAGGTGAATAATTCATTTTGATTGCCTTCCACTCCCGCTACTACGCTTCCTTGACATCAGCGGGGATCTCAGTAAACGTGGGCCATGGACGGTTATCCAGCATCTGTATAACCTTCGTGATCCTATGGTGAGCCTCAGTAAACGGGTCAAAACTGTTATAAAAATATAAACATTTTAAATCTCATATGCAATGCAAAATTAAAATGTAATAGAATACCTGTACAAGAACTTACCTATCTCTACCGTCCGGCCCAATCTACCGAAGCACTCTACCGTCAAGCCTAAGTGGCCTACCATCTGACCCAAGGGGTCTCACATCCGGGTCCTGGGTTTGCAACCCATCCGAGGATGCAAGAGTGTGGTGAGATGCAGGGCTAGAAGTGGGGACAGTGGCAAGGCTGGGGGGTCACTACTATGGATGGGTTGCGACTAGGAATAAGGGGGAGGTGGGGGCCAGTGTACCCAGGAGTGTGTATCATCCTAAAGGGAGCATGGTGGTGACAGAGACGGAGGTGGAGGTGGTGGACGGGACGGTCGTGGAGGTGGTAGGAGGGGTGGTAGCGGAGGCAGTGAGAAAGGTGGAAGTAGAGGGGTAGTGGGTAAACTGACCTTCCAAGGTCGGCCTCTGTTTCTACTAACCATACTGAAACAATTAAAAGGGGTAACAAAAATATGTCTAGCATTAGAAAAATCCACTGACAATTTCATAACAATATTGCACATAATATTAGACACCTTAGTTTTTCTGAAAGTTCTGGGCTATTTTCATCATCACTTTGTTGTTGATCATTATCCGAGTCATAAACATTACTATCACTTAGTTCATCTTCATGATTTCTCATTGTGTGATTACTTGTACATTCAATTATGTCAACTTCCTCCGTTGTAAAGGGAAGAGGATAATCAGGATTATCTTCATCAATTACTGGCCTTAAGGGAGGTGGATCATCCACCTGATAAGCATCTTCAACATTATTTTCTTTTATTTCAATTCTACCTCTTAGTTTTATCTTGTTCACAACCCTCCAATGTGACCTACTCTTCCTCGAATAAGACATATAATATATTTTTCTAGCATTTTGGGCTATAATAAACGGATCATATCTTCCATAACTTCTGTTGTGGTTGATTTCAATGATTTTGTAACTGTTGTGGTGTTGTGTCCCAGTAGTCGCATTGGATCATACCATTCACATTTGAATAGCACACATTTTTTCATTGGCTCACCAATGTACTCAAATTCAAGGATTTCTTTAACGACCCCATACTAATTATATTCTTCGTCCCCAGTATCACCTTTAACACAAACAACAATATTGTCCATTTTTTTCCCATACCCTAATCAGCTGTGTGAAACTTGTACCCATTAACAAGTACATAGGCCAACTTATAACTTTATTTTTGGGCACCCAAGCTAGGTTAAGCAAATGCAGACATGTTATACCATTATTTTTGTTATGGACCTAAGTAGATTAAGTTCAAAATGTCAAACTAACTGTTGTATCAAACAAAATTAACTAAGAAAAATATATTAGATTACATATTTTAACAAAATGGACTTACATGTAATCTGAACCAATCTGGAAATTGTTGGAAAGGATCTGACTGTGCAATTGTTCAAAGTTTTTGTTGTTGAACAATATATTGTAAGCTATTGTAAGGATGCATAACATCTCATTAAAGACTTAAAAAAAGGGTTATTGACTTACAATCTAAATGGTTGCACCTCATCATAATTTAGTAAAATGTGTAAGTGCGTAGAATTCCACTCCTTGGAAGTCAGCCAAAAATTTGAAGTCTCTTTTGCAAGATAGGCTTGGCATATTGATCCTTCGACTTGAGACCTATTTTTCATGGTTCTTTTAAACCCTCCTATTTCCCTTCCAAATGGATACATCCACTTGTACTAAACTGGTCCACACACTCATGCTTCATATGCCAAATGTACAAGCGGTTCCATTAAGTTAAAGAACTCAGGAGGAAAAATTCTCTGTAATTTGCATAAAATTATGGGAATATTTTCTTCTATCACAAGTAGATAATCAACCCTAAGAGAAGAAGAGCATAAATCCTTGAAATACTGACTCAACTCCGTTAGGGGTTTCCGGACAACATCAGGCAGTTCTCTGAATGCAACTGGAATCAAACACTCCATGAAGACATGACAATCATGGCTTTTCATGCCAACAAGCTTACCCTATGCAACATTGGCGCACCTACTTAAGTTAGAAGCAAAACTATCGGGCATGCTCAACCCTTTCAACCATTGACAAATAGTCTGTTTCTAAGTGGAATTCAGAGCATATCTGGCCCTTGGTTTATAGAACAACCATCTCTTAATTCTTGTAAATGTAAATCAGGATGTGTGCAATATTCAGCTAGATCATGTCTTGCCTTGTCATTGTCTTTGGTTCAATCTATATCCATTACAATATTCACAATGTTGTTAAACACATTTTTCTCAATATGCATGACATCTAAGCAATAACACACTAAATTTTCCTTCCAATATGGTAACTCCCAGAAAATACTTTATTTGGTCCAATTATGAGATACCGCATACCCTGGCCATCGCACTATCTTTTCGACTTATGTTATTTTTGAAATATCCTTAACTCGATCCCACAATTAGCGTCCATTTGCTCTAACTGGGGGATCCTCATGTTCAATAGAATTACTTTTAAATCCATATCTACTTCGCCTATATGGATGATCAGCATCTAAGAACCTCCTGTGACAATCAAACCAAGAGTTCTTTCCACCATGTTTCAAGGTGAATGCCTTAGTATCCTCCATGCAAATTTGGCATGCTAATTTGTCTTGAGCTATCCATCCAGACAATATTCGATAAGCTGGAAGGTCATTGATGGTCTACATTAATGTGGCCCTCATCATGAAAATCTGCTTTATTGAAATGTCATAAGTAAGAACCCCTGGGTACCATAACTCATTCAATTCAACAATTAAGGGTTGAAGATACACATCAGTCTTAGCTTTTGGATTATCAGGGCCAGGGATTATACATGTTAAGAATAGGTAGGGATCTTTCATGTACATTTCAGGAGGGAGATTGTAGGGTGTATCAACTGCAGGCCAACATGAATAGGGTTTACTAAACTGGTTATTCAGAGTAACTCCATCTAAACAGAGTCCTAATCTAACATTTCGAGGGTCAAAGGAAAAATCAGGATATTGTTGATCGAAATGTTTCCACGCCTCACCATGTGATGGATACGTCATCACACCATCATCCCTCTAATTTTCATTGTGCCACCTCATATGAGAAACCGAGCTCATTGACGTATAGAGTCTCCTGAGTTTAGGGATTAAGGGTAGATAATGCATTCTTTTCTGAGTGACATCTTTATACTTCCTTCTGCTACGTCTCTTGGGTTTAAACCTAGGCTATTGATAGAACTTACATGCAGTCAATGAAATATCATCTTTAATATAAAGCATGCAACCTTTCAAGCAGTAGTTAATCTTTATTTTCTTCAATCCAAGTTTATAAACTAATTTTTTAGCTTGATAAAAATCTTATTGGAATCACATCAGGGTTTGGACTTAGCTGACTTATTAGTGCAGCCCACTGATTGAAAAAACTTTGACTTTGATTCCCTTCTAACTTAATGCTCAACATTCAAATCGCTAATGATAACTCCGAGTGCACACAATCCTCCCATAAAGATTGAATGGCAACCTCTACGAGATTATAAAAGCTAGCAGCGTCTTGGTTGGGCTCCTCGACTGAAGGCTGCGAATAACGAGCTACAAATTCAGGACTAGCAGCATCAAAAACTATCTCTTGATGTCTAACCAGGTTATCCTCCCATAGCACATTACCCACATCATGTTAACCTACATGGATCCTACTAGAACTACTTCCAATCTGAAACATACCCATTTGATTCCATGCATTAACTGCCTCCCCATGCTTAGTCCAAACCCAATAGTCTGGCATGAATCCCCACTTATACAAATAAACCCTTATCGTATCATCATCTAAATACTTCCTACATTTGTATTTATTACATAGACATCTAACTTTTGCCTCATTAATAAATTGTTATGTTTGACGTGTTACTTGCATGAATTCCTCAACAGCACTATAAAATTCCTGTTTTATCCCTGCTCTGTTAGGGTTCAATCTATTGTACATCCATGACCGGTTTGAAGGTAACATTGTGCTTGTGATAAACCCTAGACCCTATAATTTTTTAAAGACATCAAATTATTACTTCCAAATACAAATTCAATTGCTATTAAATTTGTAGTACAACTACTTTTAATCTTATTTACGTAAGAATTTAACAAAATTTAGACAGTATCTCCCTTTAAATTAGGAGCTTTTGTCATAAGATACTTCTTTTAATCGATCTTTAAGTTTTTATAGTATGGTTATTTTTAATCTCTTTTCCCTAAAAAAATTTTTACAAAATTTCAACAGTATCTCCCCTTAAATTAGGAGCTTCCGCCATAAGATATTTCTTTTAATCAATCTTTAAGTTTTTTTTTAATATGGTTATTTTTAATCTTTTATCCCTAAAAAAAATTTACAAAATTTCGACAATATCTCCCCTTAAATTAGGAGCTTCCGTCATCAGATATTTCAGTCAATTCAATAATTATAGAAATTATTATAAAGATCAATAGCAGAATAGACATAGCGAAACAGTTATATTTTAATAATTACATACAATTCACATAATCCTAAAAACTTGTGCATCCCCTTATAACTCCACAATATGCATCCTGTAATCTCTGAAAATACAAAGAATCCCACAGCAAACAATGCAAACAAATCGAGGAAGGACCACTACGCCCTTCCCCCAGTCATGCAATCCGCATTTCCTACAACTCTATCCTAGAAAAGATAAATCTCCATCCTACATACATACTAAACCATATAAATAATAAGGATTTAGTTACTAACCTCTGCAACAATGAAAATAAACAGAATTCGTAAGCTATCCGCGTCCAACCAACTCCAATCCTGAAATTCCAACATGAAAAATTTATATCTACACACAATTATATACATAAAAAACATAAAATAAAATAAGATAATCAGAATGGCACATCAATCTCAGTCAATAATCACTGCAACCCTCAAACAATACTCCTACATTAAAAATAAATAACAATAATTACTCCTAAGTACAATAAAACATAACCCTAAACACAATACTATGCCCACATAAAAATGAATGGAAAAACCATGCCAAATAAAAAAACTAAACCGATTAAAGTGCTCATCAAAGATCCTGGATCACAATGGCGATCTTCGTTTGTCGAACAAAGCTCCAATGGCAGTGCACAACTGGAAAGGAGGTGCGGCAGCGATGGGGAGCGAAAAAAAGAACATTAGAGGGGAGAGAGAGAGAGAGAGTGGCGACCAAGTGAGGAGGGAGAAGGTGATCTGGGAGAATATCCGTGCGTTACCGATGGGTTTAACGACGGGTACACTCATAAATGAAACGATGCATTTTAACTTTATTAATTACTGACGGTTTTACCGATGAGTGTGAGGAAAACCAAAAAGTTGCGCGCCAATGTGGTAAAATTTAAATATTCGTCAGTAATCCATCAATAATCAATAAAATTTATTCAAATAAAATAATATTAATTACTCGTCGGTAACAAATAGCCAAAATAATTGTAAAATACAAATAAAACACCCGTTGATAAAGCAGTCGGTAATTAAATAAACAAAATTAATTTAATCACCATACCCGTCGATATATCCGTCGGTTTTATTGAATAAAAAATATATGCAAAATAAAATTAGATACACGTCGGTACATCCGTTAGTAATATACTGAGAAAATAAAAAAAATATAAATTAAATAAAACACCTGTCAGTATACCCGTCAGTAAAACTGTCGGAAATAATGCGTGCCATCTGATGAGATTTAGTGCCATTGTTTACTAATACATAAACCGACGGGTATTTATGTAAATTTATTTTAATTAGAAAAATACAACTACCTATCAAGTTCAAATTCATCGGTTACATCTGTTAGTATCCCATGGATTTCTAGTAGTGAATTATATATTAATATCCAAAAGAACGTATTTGTTGACTTATCTAGTTGACTTATTAAATTTACTTTCTTAATTTTTTTTATTAGCAATTCCAATAATTTTTTCTTCTGTATCAAATTTCTATTTCAAACGAGCTATTCTCACATAGAAAAGCATGTGGCAATGCCAATTATCCATAATTTCATTTTGTAAACATTATTATTTGGCATTAAATAGAGCAAGAGTTAACACAAAATAACGTGCATTTGTGAGTTTAATTTTTGGAGAATAAGGGAGAAAACAGGAAGAGATTTATAAAAGTTTAAAATTGCACACCGTAAAATCTCTTCTTTTTCTTCTCTTATACTTTAAGATCAAACTCACAAAAACATTATAAAGGAACATTCATTCGTTTAGACTTGGGTGGAAATGCCTGTCTAGCTTGTCGAAGCAAGCACTAATCCCAACCTAACATTCTATTTACTCTCATTAATATTGGCAAATACTTGTCTACTCCTTGAGTACATTTATTACATGCTTTATTGCATGCTCAAGATCTTGCACAACCATTTATTTTAATTTGTAATAATGAAAAATTATATAAAAAGAACTTAAAATAAGTGGTTCTGCATAGTCATGAAGCATGCATTAAATGTGCTTTAGCAACTTATAAAAATTTCTCCATCGATATTTTGCCATTACAATTGGTTTTGTTAATAAATGAATTATGTAATAAAATTTACTTAACACGCATGTATGATACAGCCATAAGAAAGTCTTGCAAAGAATCAGAAAAAACTATACACAGAAGTACTAGAACTCGAACTGCATGTTTGATGTGTACCCAAGTACATCAAGATGAGTTGCCATGGCTTTATTCATCGGTGGTGGACCGCACCTAAGTATCTACAAAATTGTAACCATTTTTTTCGAAATAAAATTATCAGGTTATGATTGATCTGATAAAGGAAAAAAAGTGTGCAAAAAAAAGATTCGACATTCTTAATTGGCATGCTACAATTTAATTGTGAACCTAACCTGCATGTCTGGAGCTGGTGCAGGACAATGGGTTTGAATCATCTCCTTGGATATATGCCCAACACCACCAGTCCATAAATTAGGGGGCTGCCAAGTGTTGAAAAGGTGAAAGATTTTTATTTTACAAAGATATTGATAGCTATGTATCAAAACTCATTTAGATAACAAAGCATATCTATTACTAGCAACAAAAGGCTAAAGATAAAATGACTTATATCACAAAATTATTATTTTTAATTTTAGGCCACTCAATTTCAAAGCATGTATGTATGCACATAATAGAATACTTTGTTTAGAGATCACACAATCTATCATCAACCATCTCCAAAGACTTAAGTTGTTGGATAGAAGCATGTAAATTATATTATTTTATATATAATACATTCTCTCACACAAATGCATGGACAATGCATTCACCTATCTTACCCTATGTTGAAATTTAATTATTTCATTTAGAATAGTTAATGACGAAAATAAAATTCAGATCATGTGGGTATAGAGACTCTGATGCCATGTCATAAATCACCTCTTCTAAAAACATAAGTTATTGGAAAGAATTATGCTCAAATGATTTTACATCTAATATAATTAAGAGGGATATTTGAAATAATGAAGGAGGTGGAGTATGAATATTGTGAAAATCCAACAAATGGTTTGTGATTTTGAATGGAGTAACCAACCTTATTAAGAACATAATAGAGTTTGAATCGGTCAGGAAATTTGTTTGCAAAGCTATCTAGTTCTTCCTGCAGCATGGAACAGATCACTCATCACGAATCAAGTGAAACCTTGTCCAATATTTAACATTAAATTCATATTATTCATCTTCAATCCTTCCCTCGTTTTCTATTTTTATCAAGAAAGTCATACTTATTTCGAAATCAGAGTATGTTACAACCAAAGTAGCAAAAAACAAAAAAGGAGTATTTTACAAACCATGATGGAATTTATGATATCATCATTAATAACCAAGTAAAACTATTAATGATGTGACAAACAGATTGTAAACACAATAAATCTTATTAAATCTAGTTAATCTCACACTGCAAGTTAAATTTTTATCTAAAATTTAATTCTCTCATGCACGTAAAAAAAAAAGCCTTAATTCTCTGAAGACCATTTCTTCCTTATTTAAAGAGGAAAACTTCATAAACTCTTAACAATTACTTTTAGGGCATGTTAGGCAGGAGTAAAAAAGTGGTAAGAATTCATTGAAGCTCTTCATATATAAAATTATACATGGAAATTATTCAAAGAATTTTTACCCCATTTATACTTATTAACCAAACACACCCTTATGATTGAAAAGAAGAGAAAACAAAATTCTATAGTAGAAATTTATTGTGAAGTAAGTAATAATGTTAGTTTGGGCAATAGAGCAACTTTTATCCAAAATATAATTTATCGAATTGAAACTATTACGACGACAGTAGTCAAAATTGGGAATGGATCATCATATAAAAATTTCACACAATTTGATTATATGCAAAAAAAATAAAATAAAATCAATTAAGAATGTGGGGTATGAACCAAGGCCCATAAGAAAATACAATTTTTTTTTTTTAAAAGATAAAAGAGGTTCCACTACTTCAAAGAGAAGGGGAGCAAAATAAGGTTTACAAGACAACAAACTAAAACACAATGAGTGACATCCAGATGACACAAACACAAACCGGAGACAACTTAAGGTAACAAGGAGTGACATCCATAGAAATGTAATTAACAGTGAAACTATGGCTTTAATCTAACACTTAATACTACAGAATACATATCTACGTATTATCAGAAAAAAAAACACATCTACCTATGTAAAAATATAATGTAGAAAAGAAAAATCACAATGCTTTATTTGATTTGTTCTTAAGCAGTTGTATTCTGTTAATCTATTTGCACACTCCTTACCATGGCAACATTTTAGATCTAATAATCCATACTTTCTAAAGGAAGGATTTCGTAGCCAGGTTACCTTTAACAGAATGTCGTCCACCGTCACATTGGCATATAAAAGATACAACTTTGTTTTGTCTTTAGGGTTTTCTAGTATGGCTCTTGTGAGCTGCGACAAAAAGGTGATGAAAAAGAAGAAAAATAAGCTTATTTTCCACCTAGCTACTTGCCGTTAGAAGAAGAAAATCATGCAAAATCCTTCAACAACAAAAAAAAAAATTGTTTAGCTGTACAAAGTCCACATGTGACTTGTCAATTGTATATGTCTCTAGCATGAATAATATTTGTATATATTTCAAAAGCATATTGATCGACATAGGAGACTACACGTGTAAATGGTGAGAATTTGCGTTAATTAATGAAAATCGATTTGAAATAATAAGTGATAATACTATCTTTGTCCTTAATGGAGATTCATGTAAAATAATTGAGCATTTTATGTAAGACTGGAAAATCGAGTAATATAGGAGTAACATTTTATACCTTTATACCTTATTCATACAATTCCCCAATTTTCTTTAATCTATGTGAACACAAAATATCGCTACATCATTACAATTGTATCTTTCAAGTTTCGAAAAATATATGTACCTGAAACATTGGGGTAATGCCAGAACCTCCAGCAAGCATTCCGAATGCCCTAACTTGGCCAGGCTTGTAACTGAATCGTCCCTGCAAGCTCAAATTATGTCCATTAAACTTACATTTATTAATGATTAATGATTTTATGTATTATTTATTTGACTTTAAAGTATTTGCAAACGAAGCATATTATTCTAGAGATTTTAACGGACAATAATTTCTTGGATTTATTGAACCAGTATTGTTAGGGTACTAGTTAAATTTTCCAGCAAAAAAAAATATAAAAACTTGGTGGTGAACCTCCCATCTTGAAACTTAAAAAAACACGCATTATCTATGAAAACATATCATTATAAAACTCTTAACCGGTGGCCTAGCAAAGCCCTTATTTCTTCTACAAATATTTCTTTTGCCTAAGGAAGGAAGTACCTTGGGGCCCTTCACGGCCAAGTAATCACCTTCTTTCATTTGTCTAAAATGGTGGGCCATCCTTCCATTTGGGTACATCTGCTTGCATACCCATTTAGATAATGACTATCACAATGTAAAATTTGTACATTGTAGCAATATATAAATATATAAAATCAATGGAAAAGCTAAATTGATTTATCCTTTTGCATAATTTAATTTGTCCACAAATATTTTACCTTAACAACTAATTCGAAGTAGCCAATATCTGAATCCAAGGTGATTGGAGTATATGATCTCATAACTTCCTCTCCTTGGCTATCTCTTCCCCTGCGTAAAAGTTAAAATGCAAATTTGTATACGATCGCTAAGGCCTACAAATATAAATTATTTTCATTTTAATTCTTTTGAAAATTTTCTTTTTCATCGTCTTTCTGTTTTCTAATATTTTAATTTTGATCCTTATAAATATTTAAGAATATACATTTAATCATTATAAATATTGAAAAATTTATTTTACTCATTATATATATTTTTTGAAATTCTTTTAGTTTTTTTTAATATCTTTACTTAATTACTACAGCAAAGACTAAAACCAAAAGATTAAAAATAATGGACCAAAAGCCAATAAAATTTGTCAAGAATGAGTAAAACTAATACAATTTTTATTTATAAAGACTGAAAATATGCTGTGTGGGCGGGTGGATCAATTTGTGTGGTAGTCTTGTTTTGATTTGAGGATTTCCTTTTTCTAGTCCGATAATCTAGCTATGCCTGTATTTATTCTGTCCCTATGATAGCGTTTAGTTTCTGTCTCAACATAGTGAAAATAGAGATAATAGAGATGAAAATATAAAAAGTAATATTCCTATATTGTGTTTGAAAATATTGGGATAAGACAAAAAATAAATGATAAAAACATTATTTATCCCTAACGAACCACCACCAGCCACCGTCAAACCACCGTCAGGCCATTGCCAGACTATCGCTAGCCATAGCTAGACCATCACTAAACCATCCATGATAGAAAGGACAAATAAGAAAATATTAAATATATATAAGGAAATTTTGTCTCATTGTTTTGTCTTCATTGTCCTTGCATTTTGGAGGTATGAGAATTTTCTATATTTTGTATCCTGAAATAGAAAATTTTTCTATATTTTGTATCTGTCTCCACAACTAAATAGTTTTATGTCTTTAGAATCGTTATATTTTTTTGTCAGGAATAGAAACCAAATGCTACTCATGTGTGACGGGTTGAGATTCTTTACTACTTATCCAAAAAGAAAAAAAGACTAAAAATATATTTAGACTTATATAACATTATATTTCAACTTTAAAATAGTGTTGAGTTGAAATAGAGAAATTGTATTTATATTCACAATGTATGGGACATCATCCCATATCGTAGTATTTAATAAAAAATGATAAGAAAAGAATAAACACTATAAGAAATTTAACCTAAAACAACACTTATTTTTTGTAACATATTAAAAGTGTTACTTTTTGTACACATAAACAACACTTTTTTTAATGTGTTACCTTTGATATCTAAAAAATATTGCTTTCTCTACTCAAAAGTGTTGCTTTAAATAATTTACCATATTTACTATAGCAAAACTATAAAAAGTGATGCATTAACTTAAAAATGTACCCCTTTGTTAAAAAATGTTACCTTTGACAATTGGCCATATGTGATATAACAACTCTTCAAAAAGTGATGCCTTAATTTAAAAAAGTATAATATTTGCTATATCGAAAGCAACACATTTAGAAATAGTGTTACCTATGTGTGCATAAGCAATACTTTTATGTGTACATAAGCAATACTTTTATGTGTACCTAAAACTAAATGTTCTTTTAGGCATAAATTTCTTGTATGGAAAACAAAAAGCCACTCCACCAATGGATGTTGGATGGTGACAATGACTTGATAGACGAGTCCAACCTTAAATACTAATGTTGGACGAACTGAAATACATTATATAACGCTAGATGAGAGCAATATAATTGAGATTTTTTTTTCTAACCTGGCAAGAATGTTTTTTCCAACAGGAAGACCCAATACAGATTTAGGGGTTGGAAGGGCAAATTTGAATCGTGCAACGTTGTGGCTGAGCTGGGTCTTCTTTATTAGTGTGAATTCTTTGAAGTTGTTCGGGTCCAAGCAGCCTACAAATGTTGTCATATTTTTGGAATGTAAAGAATAATATTCTAACGGAATTCTTCCAAATCTAGGCACCTTGATCATTTGATAAAATACATTTTTCATGGCATGTTGGTTTAGGAAACAGTGACCTGGAGTGCATCTAGTATAACTCGGATTTTCTCATTACATTCAGTTCGGTGATAGTGCAATTCACAGAAGGTTTATCTCATAAGTAAAGTGAGATGTTCCAATTACTTCGAAGTTCAAATTAAAATGATTAAAAAAAATCTAGAAGAAACAATATTAAATTACCTTTGCGGGCTTTTGTGTGAAAGTAAATATAAGCGGCGGTTAGACCTACGGCAACCAGCGCAAATGCGCCACTTAGCAGTTCAGGCTGCAGGTTCTCGACAAAGGGAAATTGCTTGAAATCCCATCCGGTGAAGTTGAATGACATTTTGAGTGCTAGTTTCTCGACAAAGGGAAATTGCTTGAAATCCCATCTGGTTAAGTTGAATGCCATTTTGAGTGGTAGTTATTGTAACATTTCGCAAGATAATTGGAAAATCGGAAACTAATATATATATGGACATGCAAACTGCAAAAGATATAATAGAATAATGTTTTACCTTTAACTGATTAATTCTTTTCTTCTTCTCATAGTTGTTCTCAAGAAGTGAAGCAAAGAATAAACCCCAAACGTACGTTACATGAATGAATGTTTAAAGATGCTGAGTGGCCTCGGTGCAAATTAAGTCCTATCGTGGTATTTTTTTTCTTTAGCCTCTTCATCTTTTTGTAATGGAATAGAAGAATTGTAGAATTAGGAAGCGAATAGAATAGAAGAGAGAATTTTACCAGTGAGAGGTTCAATCACATTTCACATAATAGTTGTCTATTACAATCACTAATTCTCCTATATAGTGAGTGGCAATAGTCACCCCTATATGTCTATTATAACTCCACTTTAGTATTATTTTTTTTTAGTTGATGTCTCTATTATGTCATCATTCTTTTATTTTATTCAAAATGATAACATAATTACCTATTATCAATCATATTCTATTTTAATTTATTATTATTAGTAGTAGTTTAGTTAAAATTAATTTAACTATTTGAAAATTTTAAATATTTATCTTTTTTCTTCAACTTTTGTATGGTCATTGATCAATGAATATTAAAGTATTGACAATTAATTTTTTTAAGATAATTATTTAGTCTAAAATCTTGGATTGTTTTTAAATTTTTCTTGATGCAATAATTGTTGAAATTTTATAGCAATGACTATTCTCTAATAAAAATAGTAATAACAGCAATCACGCAATAAAGACGAACTTAATAAATAATAACATACAGCATACATATATTTTATTATTGTTATTGTTAATATTATTGATATTATTATTTTTGTTGTTGTAAATTAAATCCCATTTGGTGAAGCAGAATGACATATTGTATGGTAGTTATTGTAACAATTGGCAACTGCAAAAGATATAAGACACGTGAATGAAACTGCAAATTAATTTATCCATTTGGTAAATTAAAATCTTGGATTGTTTTTAAATTTTTCTTGATGCAATAATTGTTGAAATTTTATAGCAATGACTATTCTCTAATAAAAATAGTAATAACAGCAATCGCGCAATAAAGATGAACTTAATAAATAATAACATACAACATACATATATTTTATTATTATTATTGTTTATATTATTGATATTATTATTTTTGTTGTTGTAAATTAAATCCCATTTGGTGAAGCAGAATGACATATTGTATGGTAGTTATTGTAACAATTGGCAACTGCAAAAGATATAAGACACGTGAATGAAACTGCAAATTAATTTATCCATTTGGTAAATTAAAATCTTGGATTGTTTTTAAATTTTTCTTGATGCAATAATTGTTGAAATTTTATAGCAATGACTGTTCTCTAATAAAAATAGTAATAACAGCAATCGCAAGAAAGACGAACGTAATAAATAATAACATACAGCATACATATGTTTTATTATTGTTATTGTTAATATTATTGATATTATTATTGTTGTTGTTGTAAATTAAATCCCGTTTGGTGAAGCAGAATGACATATTGAATGGTAGTTATTGTAACAATTGGCAACTGCAAAAGATACAAGACACGTGAATGAAACTGCAAAAGATATAATAGAATAATACTTTATATTTTAGTGATTAGTTCTTTTCTTCTTCTCATAGTAGTTCTCATGAAGTAAAGCAAAGAATAAACCCAAACGTACGTTACGTAAATGAGAGAATTTTTCAAATGAGAGAATATTCAAAGATGCAGACATAATGTACATAATGTTTTAGGTTTAATTGTGAATAAATTGGATAACTTTTTATTTATAAGGAAAAGTTTGATGGTTTAAATTTAATGTTAAAAATTGAAACCGAAATACTGATGACTTATCAATTATTATTAGGTAACACATTGAGAATTGGCTTATGTTATGTTAATGACTATAACCCTTCATTTTAGCTTGATTAAAATTTGTATCATTGCTTAAAATAAATAAATTGGAAATAAAAGTGTCTCCTTGCACAATTTGGCTCATGTTGGTGACAATAGTCTTCATTTTAGCTTTAAGTTAATATTTATTTTAATCCCTAACTTTGTATTCATAAGTCATTTTATTCTCGTACTTTTAAAATAGTTCTTAGCATGACAAAATATGAGTTATGTACCATTAGTCTTTCAGTCAATTCTCATTTAACACTAACCCATGCAATGCACAAATAATAAGTAGGAACATAGAAAATAAAGATGTTAAAAATATTAAATTACAACAATAAAAGTAATTCATATAATAAAAAAAGAAAATGTGATTATAAATGGTACAAAAAATTTACCATGCACAAGTAGCACCATCAAAGTATTGGTTTCTTCTTGAGAAACAACGTTAAAGTAAAAGAAAATATTAATAATTTTAAGATAATCAATTTTATTAATAAATTATAATAATCATTCTGAAAATGGAAATAAGGAGTATAGAAATAATATAACTTATTTGATTCTAAATCTTTTCAAACATTCCTTGATAAATAAATTTAAAATAAAATCAATTCCTACTGAATCCTTAAATAAATGTGATTTTTAACTAAGGCTTTAAATTTGACTCTTTATATTCTATTTTCAATTATTATTTAAATGGTTCATTGTAATTTTAAGTTTGAAATCAATTTTTTTATTTATAATTGGTTGTTGATTCTTTAGTTTGATTTATTTGCTCGATTTTTTTTATTTGATTCGATTCTAAACGTTCATAGAAAATTTTACTTTTAATGATTTCAAACTTTTTTTAAGATAATTTCAAACTGAAATTAATTTAGATAAAAATAATTTTAAAAGAATTAATTAGTTACCAAGCAATGTTTTTAAATACGATTTCATTCTACTTACATATATGATTTTTCATGATTATCAAATATTCTTTTAATTATAAAAAATGTACCATCTATTTGGAATCCAATTTTATTGTATCTGATATTTGAAATTTGATTTTACGCTTATCATATTTAAAATTTAAACAATTAAGTTTATTGCTAAGAAAATCCATCAATAGTAAGTAGTTTGATATCACATATTTAAATAGTTTCCTTTTTTGTAAATTTTTAAAAATTTTGAATTCCACCGTGCTTTAGAAGTTGTCATGTGTCGTAGATTTCCTAGTGATGTACCTTAAATATTGATAGTATATAATTTATTAATTAAATAATAATATGTAATATTAAATGATATTTTGACATATATTATATTATTTAAAATATAATTGAATTTAAAATTATTTATTTTAGTATTTAAAATTATATAAAATAAATCATTTAAATTTTCTTTTTAAGTCATACAATAATTCATTTCATATAATTTTAATCTATAAATGAGTCATTTTAAAATTCATTATAATTCAAATAAAATATAATATATCAATATATTATTTAATATTATATATCATCATTTAATTATTAAAATATTAACTAAAAATAAAATAAAAAATAATTTAACTCATTTTAAAAATTAAAAACTAAAATAACTTATTAATATAAAATTAAAATTAAAATAAGTATTAATCCTTTAACTTAATTAAAACTCCATATCATTATTTAAAATAAATAAATAATTTGAAAATAAAATTGTCTCCTTTACCATCTAGCAACGCTGGCTGTCAATGACATTGACGCGACAATTATCCATTAATGGGACCCGTACAGCTTCTAATGAGTTTTCTTTCCTGTCATATCAAACATCCAACTTCGCTATCTATCATTTTCTGATTGCGTTGGCCACCAACAACAGTATTCATTGTTTTCTTTTAAATTTCGGTTTATATTCTTTTGCTTTAATTTGTGACCCATCTCACTCTTTAGATCTCCGTCTTTCTGTTTTTGGATACTTCGCACGATTAGAGCCTCCATAACTTTTTTACTTCTTTCTAAATTTAGTCTTATACTTTTATTTTTCTCAGTAACTAATTCATTTGTACACTGACTCATTTAAAGAGAGAGGCAAGGACCACAAGTTTTAAATTAGTTTTATATGTTTGCCACTTTTTGTTTTTGTTTTTTTGTTACAACAGAAAAAAGAAATAAAAAGAAAAACTGGAAATGCGATCAAATGGATTTAAAAATTCAAGAGGACAAGGGCTTAGTGTGTCAATAATCATTTTTATGCTGACTATGTTTGAGTTTATTTAAAAATTAAAAATGGTAACTTTGAAAAAAAATTATAAAAAATAAGTTTTGTTGTAATGTACTGAAATTGTAAAAGTTTTTGTTGCAGTTATCTAATTATCTATTACTATATTAATAAAATATGTTTAAGTTTAATCTCACCAGTTTAAAAGAAGCATATATTGAAATATTTGGTTAAATAATTATAAAAAAAAATTTAGATTCTAAAAGCAAATGTATAAAATTACCTAAAATATTAGAGTAAATACCTGAACTGATCTATTAAAAGAAATAGCGCATAATAAATTAATCTTTAAAAATAATATCATTTCACAGTCTTTTTAAAATGAAATTATAAAATAAGTTAGTCTCTTTTCAGTATTTTATTGAACCTACTTTTTTTATTAGTGTTTTTATTAGTCTCTTTTCAGTATTTTATTGAACTTACTTTTTTTTATTAGTGTTTTTATTATGGGTTAATATATATAAAATCCTACACTATGATAAAATTATGAAAAATTTCTATATATACATACGTATTTTTTTTTATCACTTAAATTTTTTGAGTCCATCACTGCATATTATCTATCATAATATCGTTTACGAATATATGCGATCACATTCATTCGGTAAATAATTCAGTGTATCCAATAGAAAAAGGCCGCACTAAAGTAGAAAAGGTCTTGTTTAAAAACAAAGAATAATTTTAGACGTCATACTTTACGTTATACGAGTTTTTCGTTATACTTTTAATTTCTGGAGATTTTTATGAACGGACGAGAATGGAAAAATTAAATATTACTGGAAAGAGGAGAGGAGTCTTTAACAGCTAATAAAATTAAAAGGAATCCCACCTGGACTGCATCAAAGTAGGATAGATATAGATGCTTATAAACTTTACTGTTGACACGTGTAAATTAAGAAGATTGAATTAGTAAAGTATGCATGGATCCTTTAAAATACGAATTTGATTTTAGAGAATAGATTGAGGAGTTCTATCATTCAATTAATAGAGTAAAAATGACTCAATTTTTAAATTTATTGATTCAAATATAAAATTCACTCATTTACTGTATAAAATATAACCCTCATTTTATTAGACAATCCTTATCTTGCATGACATTGACCCCAGCCTTCAAATCAGTTTTAAGTTTTAAACCTCTTCCCCTCTTACTCGCTTAAGCATGTTAATATGGATAAGATTATTATATAGCCACACCTCATTTTATTATTACCACTCCTAATTAATTAGTATTTATTTCATTTTCCTAAAATACCTTTCCTTCTTCCCTTATGATTAAACTATTAATTTACCATTTTTTAATTTCATTCAAACATATTATTGTCAACATTTTTCATAAATTTTTCTTTTATTTTTTCATTATTTTTTGTTACATATTTTTTTATGTTGTTTAAAAGTTTTTCTTTTCTCATTTTTTTATAAAACACAACTTTTAAATTTAACTTTTCACATAAATATATAATAGATTAACTATATCTCACGTTGGTTCTCTTAATTATCTTATAGGTGTTTCATCTTAAAGGTAGTTTACACATAATAATACTTATTCTTTTTTATTTTAATATTACATAAATATCATATGAAATTAGAGAAAGATATGTATTTTTTTTCAGATCATTAGGTAAACAAGTCTCCACAACAAACCAAGGTTGAGAGAAAACACAATAGAGTCACCTCTAATGCATCATACTCTTAAATAACACAGAAAGCTATTTTCTCAATATATAACCAAACAACTCAAAAATTCTAGCTAGACCAACACCTGAAAAATATTGTATTTCATATTGAGCTTTCATCATACTCTCTCATTATATCTGTATATACAGTTATACTTGTATATACATATTCAATATTCAACCATTTAGTGTTATTTAATTTAGTCTAATATTAAATAAACATAGTATACTAGTATTTGTGGTATCAATAGCTTAAATTTTATTATAATTTTCAAATTATTTAATTCAAATTGTATTGTCACATTATTCATTAAAAAATGTGATAATTATAATGACAGTGAATATGAATTAAAATTTGAATTCATTAACAGAAATTATTTTGTTTAGTTCATACATTATTTTACTAAAAAAATTATTAAACCTATTTTCATTTCTAATGGCATTTTATTAAAATAGAAAAGTATAAAAATAGTAAAAGAAGGTTGTGTGTATAAATCAATTTGAGATCATTTTTTTCCACCTGTATGTTTAAAGCTAAACTTAACATGTATATTATAAAAATAATGAGAAAAATTGAATTATTTTCTCAAAATAAAAATCCACAAAAAGCAAAAGTAACAAAATGTTTTATTTGGGTTAATAATATTGAACCTTAAAAAAGAAAAAAGACTAGAAGTAAGTGGAAGTGCCAATAGTCCCTCTCTAAAATTATCTATTAGTATTTCTAAAGCCCCGGGAATCCCAACATGAAAATTATGACAATGCAACTAGAGTGGATTGATTATAGTATTTTACTTCTTACATTTCAAAATAAATATCTTTTTCACTTTTTAGATTCATTCATAAAGTGATGTATATGGATAAAAATTACTCTCTCATTTTTTAAATAATTGTCTATTTTAAAAAAATTATCTATTAATAATTATCCATTTATAAAATTTAAGTAGTATTAATGATATCTTTCTAATAATATCCTTATTAATTACCAATGATTCATTTAGTGAAAGAGGAGGAGAGGAAAAATTGAAGTATTAAAAAAAAGTAATTTAGTAAATTATTATTAACTTTTTTTTGAATAATTTCCTTAATGTCATTAAGTATTTAAAATTGGATCATTTTTAATTTCAAGATAGATGGGAGTATAAATGTATAATTATAATGATAATATATAATTCAATAATTAGTTAACTAATTAAAATTTAATACACATGATAATAGATATTTGCCTTCTTTAATGGAATATAAGCAAATACTATAATTATGTGAATTTTTACATGAACAATGATATATAATATGACATAAAATATGTGTTGAATTTACTGATAAGAAAATTGGACTGGATCAGCTAATTCAAGCAGTAAGTGTTACTAGTTTGGTCAGGTGACTTGCAAAAAACTGAAAAGTCAAAAAACAGAGGGAAGTGAGTTTTTTTTCGGTCATGAAGATAACTGGTTGAAAGTCCACGAATCGATCAAATCAACCCGATTCACTGGATTGGCTTTTTTTCTTGTGAAAAAACAAATCAGGCGAGTTAAATCAATGACTATCAGATCTCATACTCTTTTAAATAAAGTCTATAAGAGATAAACACAAAACAATACAATACATGAGCATGTATAGTTGTGTAACAGGTAAGACTTTTTAGTTTAAGCAACATGGAACTTAAACAAACTTAAGAGTAAAAGAATTTTTATTTTAAGCAATACTCTATATTTAAAATTCTTTATATAAATTAGTCTTGCATCTAATTATAAGATTAAGCATAAGTATAAATTTTTTAAAAGTTAACTTTTTTAGAAAAATAATTATATTTGGATATAGTTGAAAATACTAATATGGAGTTCATATAAGTTATAAATTATGTAAGCAAGGTTCAAAACAAATTAACTCAATATTAGTATATCAACTTATCATATTAATATGGCACAGTGGTTATGTGCTTTGAATCGTGTGGAGTTCGTTGGTTAGGGCCTTAAATTTGCCATTCTGGTATTTTGTTATGCAAGCCATCCTTATGATACATGTTTTAAAGACTTCATAAACTTGTACACAAGTAATGTTTTGAAGTAATTGAGGCTTCTTTAGGGGGTAAAAGAAAAAATAATAGTGTTGACTCCAACTCTCAACTTGTGAAAATAGATATGGCTTTTCAGTATCGCCAAAACAAAAATATTGACTTCATCAATAGTGTTAGCTCATTTGATAAGCATTCCACTCATGTAGTATCATGATTTAGCTTGGATTAGATTTGACAGTTTTTTGTTTTTTGTAAATCATCTATAAATAGCTTCATAATCGTTCAATAAACTAAAAAGCATATCCTAATCCTAGAGTGAGATAAATCTTTTACTTAACCTAAATTTTAAAGCAAAACGCTAAATCCTCTGACGAGAGGTGTTAAAAAACAGTCTAATGCAAATTTTGGTCACTTTCATTGAATAGTTCTAGATATAGTGTAAATTATTACTAGTTATGCTATTGTCAGTGGAATTTTGAATTAGAAATATTTTTAAGTTGATAATTAGATACATAGCAAAACCGATTTTTAAAAACCGCAAAAAGAAAAAGTACAATTGTAGGGTTCATGTACCAGTTAGTTATAGGGCTATGTCAAATGAAGTTTTGCGGACACTATAATTACTAGTTGAAAACAACAAAGGGCAGATGCCCAATACGATTCTTGAAAACTATCATATGTCCAGCATTTGTTCAGCATCAAAATCTGAAGATTATGATTTTGATTTGTACTTGGGTGGAAAAAGAATAATATACAATGAGCTTTGCTAGAAATGATAAAGTATATATTTTTATATTCATCCAACAACTTTAACTTTAAATAGAGATAATATTAACCCTACAAAATCTTTCTAAAATCAAGAGATCGATAATTTGTCATTTGCCTTTGGACTCTAATTTTTTTTGGAAAAAAACAAAGATTTGTGCTTTATTAGTCCGGTAGTACATGCTCTCACTCAAAAATTGAAACAAGGACTTTCTTTCTGGATTCGGATTGTTTTCGTTTCATCTTTTTACTGTTTCACCGGCAATAAAGTCCATTGGATTGAGCAATGAATTACGTTTGATGGAGCCTACACTATGTTGATTATATTATCCGAAAATGTCAACTTAGGAACCGAAAAAATTGAACACTTGTCCACATTCTCTATCTCCAACAAAATTTCCCATTAAACTTTAGAGAGAAATAAAGCTGGAGAGAAAATATTTATTTTTATCTCCACTCTATCACTAAAAAATTCCTAAAATTTGAACACAAATTACCAGTTTTATGGTACAATAAAAGGACTTTGTCAGTATTTAATACTCTAAAGTTTTTGGGAGGATCGCAGACAAACCCCTTTAAAAATTTAAGAACGTACAGATGTATGTATTCAACCGATTTTTTTTTTCAAGAAATTGTTTTGCTTAAGATCTACCAAATTATCATTTTTAGAGCATAGCAATACACCGGAAGTGTAGCACTCTAGATCCTTTATGTAAAATTAAAATAACATTTCCTTATTCACAGAAAGGTTTTGATATCACCCGCATTAAATCAGGGTTGCTCATCTAGGTCAAATTCAACTATAAAAGTTATTTACATTGTTAATGATTCAATCATATATTAATATATTGTTAAAATTATTTAATTTTCGTAATAATTTTTAAAAGTTATACATAGAATACTATATACTTAATTCATAACATTTTTTCGATGACTATAAAACTGCTCAAAACTCCGAGCCGAAAGACACGATTGCTATGTTCAGAGTGAAATGGCGCATGCCATGCAGGAATAGGCTGCCCTTGCTAATTGAACGCTGGATTAGTTAGGGAGAAGAGTTGAGCATAATGGTGAAGGTTGTGCTGATGCTAAAGTAGATGGAGAATACCTAAAATTTGTGGAGTTTCAAAAAGCAAATTAAATCCCCCCAAGCTTCCCGAGCGTCTTTAATCTGAACAAAGCAAAAGAGTGGATCAAAGCAATGAAGAAGATTTTATCTGTCCTTACTTATATTGAGGATCAGAGGGTGGCTTTCTACCTATATGCTAAAGACAAATACTGAGTTATGGTGGATTGGCACCAGAGGATTATTTGAGGCCTCCAAAAGTGTGGTCACATTGGAGATCTTCAAGGAGGTCTTCTACCGGAAGTATTTCCCAGCTTCTATGATGAATGCGAAGGAATTGAAATTTATGGGACTTCAATAGGGGACTACGATTCTAGTGAAATACACCATCAAATTTGAAGAACTCTACAAGTTCTCCACCACTTATCAATGTGATCCTGATGAAGTTTGGAAGTGTATCAAATATCAGAGATTTTCTTTGTAAACCAAGCAACACACATTAAATGCACCATTTGACTTTGTGGGTGCATATTATCCCGTAGCCCACAAAAGGGATTCACATCATCCTGTGCAATTAATTTCTAGAGTAGGCATCTACATATAGCTGTTATATTTTCATATATTGTCAATAATGATATGCTTACTTTGCAATAAGCTAATTTGTCTCATACTGTATTCTTGAGCCTATAAAAGGCAGCTCATGTGCCAAGAAAAAATGAGTTGTAGTGAATGTTTCCTCTTCCTTGTGATTTACATCTGTGCGTGTGTTTCTAATATTTGAAGGTGAGAGAAAAATATTAGTGTTGTGTGAGCGAGATTCTAAAGTGAGTAAATATTCTGATATCATATTGGTATCCGATCTGGTTAAATACAGCGCCAAATTTTAGAGAGTTTGTGAGAAACAAAAGTGGTTTCATATAGTTAATTTTTTTTCTTGAGTTAGTATAGCAAACAATTACAATATTATTTAATCCGGTCTCAAATTTGATGGGAAACTTGATTATTATTATTATTGGGAGACTTTAATGTGCACCCATTTAAAAGCTCACAATATTTGGAGCTTTGTTGAGCCAGACATTCAAGAAGGAGCAAATCAAGCAACTCAAAGGAGAGACTAATTGGCACTATCACAAATCCATCAAGGAGCAGATTATTCAGTGTTTAACAAAATTGCAATTGCCAAAACTGCAAAAGAAGCATGGGATACTCTAAAGCTGTCTTATAAAGGTGTAAAGAAGGCACAAAAATCCAAATTACAATCTTTGCACAGAGAATATAAGAGGTATGAAATGTCCAGCTTAGAAACTCTTGAATAATATTTTTCTCGTGTTACTGACATTGTCAATAAAATGAGAGTATATGGAGAAAAATATAAAAGATAACAAGGTGGTTGAGAAAATCCTCCGTACTATGCCAATCAAATTTGATCATGTGGTAACTACAATAATTGAGTCACACGACATAGACAAAATGATAATTGCAGAATTGCAGGGAAGCATAAAAAGTCATGTTAGCAGGATCTTGGAGAAGATAGAAAAATCAGTAGAAGAAGCTCTGAAAAGTCAGGTGAATTTAAACAGATTTGTCGAATCAAGCCATGAAGGAGAAGAAAGAATTTATGGCCAAGGCAAAGGAAACTTTACAAACAGAGGCAGAGGAAATTTCAGAGGAAGAGGTCGTGACACTAATTGCAATCAAGGAAAAGGTAATAATTTCAGACCGCACAATCAAGAAAGAGGAGGAAATAATTTTGGGCTTGCCAATTGAGCAAGAGGAAGAGATAATTTTTATCAAAAAAGAATAAACTTTAATTGTTTTCACTGTAGAAATTTTGGGTGTTGCGGATTGCAGATTTAGACCAATGAATCAAATCAATAACACTTAAGCAAATGTTGCCGAAAACCAGTGTCAAGATATTGGTGAGAATTCTAATCTACAAAGTCTATTTTTGACAAACAATTCTTTTGATGTGGAAGAAAATATGTGGTATTTGGATACTGGTTGTAGCAATCACATATGTAAAAAAAAAGGAGTTATTTTCTTCACTAAATGAAATTGTAAAATCATTTGTGAAATTTGGTAACAAATCAAATATTCCAATTTCGGGAAAAGGTTAGATAAAAATAAAATTGAAATATGGTTCTCACAATTTTATTTTTGATATGTTTTATGCTCCTAGCCTTCATCACTACTTGTTGAGTTTGGGATAGTTGTCAAAGAAAAACTATAACATTCAAATTTATCAAGGATACTGCACAATATTTGACAAGAATGGAAAATTTATAGCCAAGGTAAAAATGACACGGAACATACTTTGCCCGTTGAAAATTCAACTTGAAAAATTTTCTTGCTTGCGTTTAATGATATCTGATGATAACTGGTTGTGGCACGTGCATTTTGAACATTATCATTTTTCTGGATTAAATTACCTGTCAAAGAAAAAACGTGTTTCTAGTTTGCCAATTGTTCAAATTCCTAGTTATATTTGTGAGACTTGTCAATTGGGAAAGAAGCATAGAGAGTCATTTCTTCTTGGAAAATCTTGGAAAGCAAAAAGGTTGTTGGAGATTGTACACTCAGATCTATGCACTATTGATGTTCCATCACATAATGGAAGCAGGTATTTCATTACTTTTATTGATGACTTTAGCAGAAAGACCTGGTTATATTTTTTGTAGCAGAAATCAAAAGCATGTGATGTCTTCAGGTCATTCAAGACATTTGCGAATGATCAAAGTGGCTATAGAATCAAGATTCTGAGAATAGAGAGAGGATAAGAATATCTTGCATGTGCAAATTTCTTTGAGTAGTATGAGATTTAATATCAATTGATAAGTAGATACACTACCTAACAAAATAGAGTCGCTAAAAGGAAGAACAAGACGATCACGGATATGGTGAGATGCATGTTGCAGCTCAAATAGCTGCCAAATTTTTTTTGGACAGAAGTAGTTGCTACTACTATATATATTTTGAACAGGTGCTCAACAAGGATTGTTCATAATAAGACTCTTAAAGAATCTTGGAGTGGAAGAAGGCCTTCAATTCATCACCTTAGAGTCTTTGGGTGTATTGCATATGCTCATGTGCCAGATCAACTAAGGAAGAAATTGGATGACAATGGTGAGAAATGTATTTTCATTGGTTATAACATGAATTTTGAGGCATATAAGCTGTATAATCCAGATACAAAGAAGGTGATCATTAGTAGAGATGTGACTTTTGATGAAGAAGCAATGTGGGATTGGTCTTCCAAAAGTCAGAAGGAGCTCGTGGTGATTTCTGATAGTTATAAAGAATGAGATGGATAGGAAGACACATCAGCTCAACCAGAATCATCAAGTTGACCTCATAGGAATCATCAATTACCAGCAAGACAGAGGGATTATGTTGTTAGCAATGACAATGATCCATCTGATTAGGAGACTATCAATTTTGCTTTATTTGCAAATTGTAAACCCGTAAGCTTTGAAGAAGCCTCCACTGACAAGAATTGGAGAAAAGCTATGGATAAAGAAATCTTTACAATTGAGAAAAATAATACTTGGGTGCTAACATATTTGCCTGTAGAAAAGAAACCAATAGGAGTGAAATAGGTATATAAGACAAAGTATAAGCCCAATGGTGAGATTAATAGTTTCAAAGCAAGATTGGTTATAAAAGGATACAAGCAAAAGCTAGGTATTGATTACTTTGAAGTATTTACCCCTGTTGCTAGACTTGATACAATACGGATGATTATTTCACTTTTGCTCAAAATAAATAGAAGATATATTAAATGGATGTTAAGTCTGATTTTTTGAATGATACTTTGGAGGAAGAAGTATATGTTGAGAAACCTGCAGAATATGAAATCTGTGGAGAAGAAGACAAAATCTACAGATTGAAGAAGCATTGTATGGTTTGAAATAGGCACCAAGAGCATGGTACAAGAAGATTGATTGTTATTTCATTGAGAATGGTTTTCAAAGATACCCATTTGAACATACTTTGTATATTAAATCTATTAAGTCTAGTAATACTCTCATTGTATGTTTGTATGTTGATAGAAATAATTTGAAGATAATTGTAAAATTTAGGAAGGCCATGGTGAAACATTTTGAAATGACAGATCTGGATCTAATGTCTTACTTTCTAGGCATTGAAGTTGTTCAGCAAGATCATGGCATTTTAATTTCTCAAAAGAAATATGTTAATGATATTCTAAAGAAGTTTTAGATGGAGAATTCAAAGTCAATCTTCACCCCGGTTGAAGAGAACTTGAAATTGATAAGGGAAGATCAAGGAAAAGCTATGGATCATACCTACTATAAGAGTTTGATTGGAACTTTGAGATATTTAACTGCAACCAGACTAGACATAGTTTTTGGAGTTGGATTATTGAGTAGGTTCATGGAAGGTCATGCACTTGTCATTTGCAAGAAGCTAAGAGAGTTCTTCACTATATCAAAGGCACCATAACTGATAGAATCTTTAATGGTGATACTTATGAGATGATGCTTGTTGGATATATAGATAGTAATTGGCCAAGTGGCATAGAAATAAGGAAAAATACTTCAAGATATATTTTTGATCTTGGGTTTGGCATGGTATCTTGGTCTTCAAAAACACAACCAGTTGTTGCACTCTCCACAGCTGAACCATAATACATTGCAGTAGCCAATTGTGCTACCCAGGCAATATGACTGAGAAGAATTCTTAAAGTATTGAAGCAAAAGCAAAATACTCCCACAACAATATTTTCTGATAACAAGTCTGCTATTGCACTTTGCAAAAATCCAGTGTTTCATGAGAGATCAAAGCATATCGATATTCGATTCCACAAGATTCGAGAACTGGTGGCCGAGAAAGAAATGTTGATTGATTATTGTCATACTAAAGAATAAGTTGCAGATATTTTTACAAAACCTTTGAAGAATGATTTATTCTGCAAATTGAAGAAAAAGCTTGGAATGATAAAATTCTCAAGCTTGGTCTAAGGGAGGCAATGTTAGAGATATTCTTTGTAAACCAAGCAACACACATTAAATGCACCATTTGACTTTGTGGGTGCATATTATCCCATAGCCTACAAAAAAGGATTAACATCACCATGTGCAATTAATTTCTAGAGTAGGCACCTACATATAGCTGTTATATTTTCATATATTGTCACTAATGATATGCTTACTTTGCAATAAATTAATTTGTCTTGTACTATATTCTTGAGCCTATAAAAGGCTGCCCATGTACCGAGAAAAAATATGAGTTGTAGTGAATGTTTCCTTTTCCTTGTAATTTACATTTGTGTGTGCATTTCTAATATTTGAATATGAGAGAAAAATATTATTGTTGTGTGAGTGAGATTTTGGAGTGAGTAAATATTTTGATATCATCAAATATGAAGGTGGTCTACGGAAGGACATTCAAGCCTTAGTGGGACTCTTAGAGTTCAAGGATTATGCTACCTTCATAAACAAAAGTCGACTAATAGACAAATATAATAGGAACATAGAGATTAACAAGTTTGCTAAGGACGGTTCTACGAAAAGACCAAGACTATTAGGATACTCCACCACCCAAAAAGCACATTGAACCCAATCCATATGAAGATAAACAGCCACAAAAGTCAGCCATGAGGCAAGACTTCACAGGATCTCGGAAGATTCATGGAAGTAGGCCTTGTTTGACTAAACAATACATATGATATCACTATGGCAAACCATGACAAAAGATCTTGTAGTGTCTAGATAAGTAACTGAAACCTATTGCAAAGCCACAGTACCAAAGTAGGGTCTTCACCCTAAGTGCAAAGGGGACAACACCACCCAAGAATTCAATATGAAGTAAGAATGCTTTTGCTACACCATAGGGTTCTAATATGCTACTTTTTAGTGTTTCTCAATTATGTCATTGAATGAGATTGGTTGTGTCTGGATTATATTATGCTTGCCTATTTCTTTCCTTGTTGACAAACTTGTTGGGACAATTTGTGTGAACAATCTTTTCTAAATTGAGGTCAGTTACGGACTTATTAGTAGAAAGTAATTTTTATAGGGAAAAAATTTTAAAAAGATAGGTAGTGATGTAACATCCTGATTTTTACTGTAAACTAAATTAAAAATTACATAATTAAAATTTGACAATTGTAGGAATTGGCCAATAATGGAAATAAGCTAATGAAGGCTTTGTAACAAATAAAAATTCTACTAGTGGATTTTTTGTGTTATTGGCAAAAAATTTCATTATTGGCCGATTTTTTCACCAGTAACTATTTCCAAGGGAACTACTAGTGGATTTTATCAACAAAAAAAAAATCCATCAAAAAATAGGCTAAAAGAATTCATCAGCCAGAAATTATTATTGATAGATTTTTGGATGTTACCAGCATATTCTTTCCTTATTAATGCATTGTAAAAATAATTAAAAGTTAAATTAGACTTATAGGCAGATTATATTTTCACTGGTAATATTAATTTAAAATTTTTTTAATTATATATTACTGATAGAAAATTTGCCAAAAAATACCTTTTATAAAAAATAAAAATTGAATTTTCGTGTGCAAGTCCGATGGCGGTAGCAATACGCAGTGGTGGCAGAATTGAAAAAAATAATGTACCAAATCAATAATTTTTTTAAAAAAACTAATTAGTACTTAACAAAAACTCACCTATAGCAGGGTCTTCAGTGGTGGCAACGATGAGCAACAATGGCATCAAGCAATAGTAATGGCGGCAGAATTGCTCACGAACAAAAAAAAAAGACGAAAAGGGTAACAAAAACATAATTGAATGAAAAAAAAATTAAAATGTAGAAGACTTCAAGACAAAGACAATAATGATCTCCTTACCAAAAATAGCTATGAGATGGCAGAGTATTGGTTGGAAAATCAAGACAAACGATGGAGAGATGGAGGGTGGAGAGAAAGATTGCTAGGAGAATAAATGGGAAATGAGGATGGGTGGTTGGATATTTAAAACACTTATCGGCAAATTTTTAACCATTAATGGCAGGTTTTTCACCAGCAACTTAACCCAAATTCGTCGGTAATATTACAATTTTTAAGCCCATTACTGGCAGATTTTTTCGCCTATAATATTAAAATAACAAAATGTTATCCTATTACCGGGGATTTGGGAAAATTCATCGATAACTTCAACAGGTAGGCATGATATTTGAAAATTCGAATATCGACAGAAAAAATCTGTCAGTAATGGCTAAAACATCTACCAATAACTTCAACGATTGGTGGGGTTTTTGAAAATTCAAATACCAAAAGAAGTATATGTCGATAATGTGCTAAAAAATCCATCGATAATATTGCCTTTCTACTGGTAATGGGCTAATTTTTTTAAAAAACTTATCAATAAATTATCGGCGAAACAAAATTCCTTGGTAATGGAGGCACTAAATTGGAACTGGATAGCGCGAATATTATCAATATATTACCGATAGAAAAATCCACCAATAATGGTTTTCCAATTTTTTTTCCTTATTATTTCTTTCTTTTTCACTGATAAATTTGCTGGTAATACCAGTGAAAAAAATCCATGGGTAAAATCTGCCAAAATCATGTGTTTTTCTGGTAGTAAATTACTTGAGGCTAGGGGATGAACAGTAACTTCTCGTGCATGTAGATAATAGTAACACTAGAGTTGGACTAAAGATAGCTTGGGACCAGAGGGAAAGTAACAATGTTTTGGACCTAGAGGTCGGGCTTAGAGCAAAACGCCAAAGCTGGAGTAAAGATGTTTCAAGACTCGAGGAGAGATATTTCACTCATTTAGAAAAATTTTAATGTGCAATTTCTTGCATTATACAAGACTTGTCGAACAAGCTTTGACCACTCCATCACACTATTGCCAAGTGTATGGTTAAGGAGTGGCTACATCACTTACACCTTTTAAAAACAAAATTCAGCCTCTTTAGCCTGTTACACAGCCTCACCACCAGCACTCATCATAGCCATCTATCCACCCTCACCACCACATACTCACACCTCTTCTCTATAAATACCCTACGATCCCCTCACTTCTCCCCACAAC
This sequence comes from Dalbergia cochinchinensis, assembly GCA_031216125.1. Lineage (NCBI taxonomy): Eukaryota > Viridiplantae > Streptophyta > Magnoliopsida > Fabales > Fabaceae > Dalbergia > Dalbergia cochinchinensis. The sequence continues at coordinate 25,873,537 of CM062376.1, forward strand.
TCATTCTTCCTCTGAATCCCGCACTCACCAAGAGTCTAGTGGAGGTCCCATCGAAGTTCTTGGAGCCACGACCATAGTAAGTAGGAGTTGTTTAGGCTGGTCTTCTTGATGATTTGGAAGTAAGGTTGAGTTGCTCTTTAGCTTGGAATAGGCATCATGCCCTAAACCTCCATACTTCATGCCTAGGGTTTCTGAAATTTTGTAAGTCATCAAAGCTAAGATTTGGTTTTCACTTTGCATGTTAGAGCTGGAATAATGATGCGTAAGCATGATTATTGATAATTTGTGGTTTTTGGATGCTCATATGCTCACCATTCTAAATTTTCATGTTGCTAGAATATAAGTTTTGGACCTTTACACTTATGGTTGTTGGATTTCATTCAGTTAGTAATCGTCGCTATTTTAAGCTAAATGTTTTATATGATGAAGCTAACATATGAAGCCACTTGCTTGAATTTTCTTGTGAATTTGCTTGGTCATTTACTATTTTAAATAAATTGAAGATAGCAACCATTCCAAACTGATTCTGAGTGATTTTTTAGTGAGTCCCAATTTTTTCAATTTTTTTACCATAGGAAATGATGAGATTTTGACCTCAAATTTTTATATGATTTTACCAACACCTTGAGGAGTGACCCTGAATTTTTTGCGGATTTTATGGGTTAGTTTACTAATTTTAAAAATTCATGGAAGTTGATTTTGTGCACTTAGAAAGTGAAGTTTTTTACTAATATAAAATAAATAAAAGCATATATATATATATATATATATATATATATATATATCCTGATACCAAAAGTATTACACGATTGTCCTTTTGTTAATTTCATGGAAATCAACTTAAACCAATTTTAGTGTAAACATTACATGATGCAACTTTTCAATAATCAGCTTAAACCGATTTTCAATAATTGGTTTAAACTAATTATTGTTCACTGTCAGAATATGTCAAATTGGGTGAAAAATTAATTTGAACCGATTTTAGAATAAGTTTGAACCGATTTTTCACCTAATCAGACACATTCTGACAATGAACAGTAATCAGTTTAAACCGATTTTGCACCATCCTCCTGTTCTGTCTTTGTCCTCTCTGCATAGCTGTATGTATTAGCACTATTGCACAAGAATGAAAAGCACCAAAACTCATTTCATTAGACTCATATGTTTGACTAGGATGTTTCCCTAATTAGTATAAATTTTATATATAATTAAGTCACAACACATGAAACTTGCAAACTATATTAGTTTAAGTGAAAATTCTAAAGGTTTGCTAATAAATGCAGTTATCGATTAAAGTTAAAAAATTAAAAGAGGAAAAATGTTAAAGTTTTCAATATATTTGGTATATTGAATTTTTAGTGTGTATTTAGAAAAATGGTAAAATTAAAATTATTTTTTTATAATTAACTCAATATTAACTCTAAAATAGTTGTTTTGTTTTGGTTGAGGAGTATAAACGAATCGACTTAATCTAATAATTTGACAATTCAAGCCAAATCCATAAACTAAACAAATTTAATTAAATATGCATGTTATAAACTAAATTAAATTTATAGACTACAAAAAAATTAGTTTATTTCTAAACTAAATTTCAATTAACTAGTTTTTTTACATATTATAAACTAAATTAAATTTATAGGCTCCACGACTGAGACTGTAGGTCTTACGGCTGAGACTACAAGTTCCACGGCTGCGACTAGAGACTCAATAGTTGTGGCTGAAGGCTCCACGATTGAGATTGCGTTCCACGACTGAAACTGTAGACTCCACAACTGTCGCTAGAGTCTCTAGTCTTAGTTGTGGGGCTTGCAGTCTCGGCCTTGGAGCCTATAAATTTAATTTAGTTTATAATATGTATGAAACTAGTTAATTGAAATTTAGTTTAGAAATAAAATAATTTTTTTGTAGTCTATAAATTTAATTTAGTTTATAGCATGCATATTTAATTAAATTTGTTTAGTTTATGGATTTGGTTTGAATTGTCAAATTTATTGGATTAAGCCGATCCGTTTATACTCCTAAACCCAAACAAATTAATTTTATCATTTTTCTAAATACACACTAAAAATTCAATATACCAAATATATTGAAAACTTTAAAAATTTCCCTCTTTTAATTTTTTAACTTTAACCGGTGATTGCATTTATTAGCAAACCTTTAGATTTTTCATTTAAACTAGTATAGTTTGCAAACTCTATGTGCTGTGACTTAATTATATATAAAATTTATACTAATTAGGAAAACATCCTAGTCAAACATATGAGTCCAATGAAATGAGTTTTGCTGCTTTTCATTCTTATGCAACAGTGCTAATACATACAGCCGTGGAGAGTGGACAGAGACAGAGTAGGAGAACAGTGCAAAATCGGTTTAAACCGATTACTGTTCATTGTCTGAATGTGTTAGATTGAGTGAAAAATCGGTTCAAACCGATTCTAAAATTAGTTCAAATTTATTTTTCACTCAATCTATCACATTCAAATTGAATAGTTGCACCAAACTATGTAATGTTTACACTAAAATCAGTTTAAGTCGATTTCCATGAAAACTATAGTAAAAAATCAGTTCAAATTGATGTTTACACTAAAATCAGGATATATATGCTTTTATTTATTTTATATTAGTAAAAAACTCTAGAAAGTGTGTTAAGATCACTGAATTTGTATAATTTTGTTACCAAATCTGAAGTTGGTTTTTTAGTTCATATTTGTTCACATGAACCTTAACATCTCAATGTACTTCTAGAATTAATTTCATGAATTTATCATGATGTTTACTAATTTTAACTAATTTATCTTTGTGACTCTTTTTTTGGCGAGGAGTTGTTTTGTTTACGTCAATGATGTAAGTGATGTTCAAGTGGTATTGTGTGTTGCGTCATACATAATTCAACGTATGATAACTTTGTGTATGTAATCATGATGCGTATGAAGGAGAGATTTGAGCATGAATTATCAAAGTTCAAGAATAAATAAGGGACTAAATTGTCAGGAAATGTATGCCTAACCCACTTAAAAGGACTAAATCGCCAAGGTATTTATACCTGAGCAATTATAAAACTTACCATCGGGGTAGAGAATTTAACCACTTATTGAATCCCCTTTGACAAGGAAATGTAAACCTGGATAGAAATAGTTGAGAGTTGGGAAAATAAAATTCAATAATTATGTATATAAATAAGCTTCGTCCTAAAAAACAATCCATTACCTTAGATTGGACAAAGCCACTTATGTTTAAGGCATGTAAACTTGAAAAGAATATTAAAGTTACAGAAAGTTAAGAAAGTGAAGAAAGTTATTGCATTTGACATATGCATCTATGTGATCATGACTTATTGAATATATTCAATGATTATGAATTCAAGTATTACCGTATCTGTGAATTAAGTGCATGAATAAAAACCCACTTGGAAGGAAAATTTTGAACTTTAAAATACACTTTTATTGTATTATTTGTATAATTAATTTTCTTATAATAAACCAAGTGGCTAAAACGACAACGATAGCATTGAAGGCTGTGGTCTAGAGTTCATACTAAAGAGTTTATAATTCTCACTTCTGTGTCCCGTGTCATCTGCTCATAGCTCAAGAGAGGCTTGAAGCTGCCTGTCCTATAAAAGTCTAACTCGGAATAGCCCGACTACCGAAGACCACTATCAGCTATTTATACACGTCTAATTGCTCAAGACAGTTGTCTTAATTAAGGATCTCACGAGGTTTAATCATACATGCCTACCACTTTTTTGTCCCACTTAATTATATATCTTATTTTCAAATTTTCGTGGGACAAAATTAAAATAAACCTAAAGAGATCCTTAAATAAAATAAACCTCTATTTAAATCAAATAAACAACAGTTGTTTTAATTGCTAAAAAACAGTTTTGTTTTCTTTTTTAAGTATATTGAATAAAGCAAACAACTAATGTCGTTTATATTTGACTTAATGTAATTTACAAATAAAGAATAAAGTAAATGAAGGAAAAACAAGCATAATAAAGAGCAATAGGGAGTGGAGGCACTCTGCTTAATTGCATCACATCATATGCGAGTAACGTAGGAATTTGCCTGTGTAACATATCTCACCCATCGATATGGCTCATGCGTTCCAAATTTCTTTGCTATCTGCAAGTATTTTACCTGCATTTAGGAAATGTATATTAAGCATTAAGCACAATCAAACGATTTTTTTGATTGCCAGAAAACTCAAATGATCTTCGGTCATGCAATGCTAGAACATTGCATGGGTGAGGTACAACTTAAAGCTCATCCATAAAAATTTATAGCCCATTTTTATCCTCTAGCCAAAATATATTCTTAGTGTTTAGGGATAACTGACTAGTATGACCAAATTTGTAACAAGATTGCTTGAATACAGCAAAGAGAGACCAAGTGACAAAATTGAGAGCAAGAAACACAATAGCACGTCCAATATGACACTTGTTCAATACAAACTCCGACACCATCACATCAATCTAGTAGTGTAGCAAAAGGATTGATATAGGACCCCTTTGATTGAGGATAGGTAATCGATCAAATTAAAACCAGAAAAGAAAACCAGGAAGCTGGGATGATCAATTTACCTGAAGCCGAGATGCATTATACATTGGTATAGTAAATGTCATGCTAACAGGTCCAGATTCTTTCGTAATATTACCTAATCAGAGATAAATTTGCATAAAGATGATACATTAATCATTCAATTAAAGGGAAAAAAAAATGAACTATTAATTTCATGCATGTACCAACTATGAGGATAAATACCATGTAATTCCTGAGAAAAGGTAATCTTTGCACGCAGAGTATGCTCATATCCCCCGACAATCTGTTGTGTTGCACTTATCAGTAATTATTTTCTCCAAGAAAAAATATATAAATAATGACCAGATTCATATGCTTTAAACTTTGACGAATGGCAGTCAATGACACCAGAAAAAGAGCTTGCGAAATGACAAGAAATATTGCCTTCTTTAAACTCCATTCTAGCCTCTTATTTGCCTCCTTGAAATCAGTTGTTTGTCCAACAGCTCCAGGTTCAAGCTCAAAGCTAACTCTGAGACAATTCCAGATAATAACTTACATCAGCAACTAAAAATCCAGCAATTATTAATACCTTGCATGCATATTTTCACATGCAAGGAGATGTGATTTTCACAGGTAGCTAAATTATCCAATAGGACAATATGAGCATCAAGCATACCACAGAAAGTGCTCCTTAAACTACTTGATGACCTTTTTTTTTTTTGTCAAAATTTATTAACTGCTTTGTTAGATTATACCATATGAATACAAACTGATAAATACAAAACCTTTTATGAGCATTCACCTAATAGCTTAATCTTTTAGAAGAGTTGGCTCACAACATAATTTCAGTCTAAATAACCAAGTAATCAGAAGTTTGACACCTGCAGCTTTGATTCATCTAGTGCATTGATCATAGTCATTTCTTCAAGCTTCAAGGGTGTATATTGCAATTTTTAGAGGGAGGAGGAGTTGGGGGGTTTTTTCTCTTTTTTTTTGGGGGGGGGGGTGGTTGTAATTATTTATAAAAAATATTCAATTCATGGGCCTTCACCTAAAACAGAGTCAGTCTTTGACACAGGAAGTATGCAATTCTTCTGATATTGCTACAACAGTCCCTGAACAGCTGAACTCTTTTTTCTGAACTACATGTGTGTCAATGATCACAATCATGATCCAGTAACATCTAAGTCATACACATCGCTTTAGAGGGGTTTTCCTTTGCTTTATTGGTGTTTTTCTTTTTTGACAGCTGTTGTTTTTGCAAAATGTAGAGAGGATCTCTTGTGCCCCTATATCTTTGTATTCTTCCTTTCTTCAATCAAATAAAATTCTCTTATATATATATATATAGTCATACACATTAATTGATAGTTTATCATCAGTGTTCAAATTTCGAAGTTTCTTTCTGTATAACGAGGGGGGAAGTGCAAATATGTTACCCCAAGGACCACCTGTTAAATTTTTTTTTTAATTAATTATACTATAAAGTTAGTTACTGCCTGTTAGGATGCGTGCGAAGAAAGTTTTCTGCAATGTAATTAATGTGTGGTATTGAATACAATATATTCTTATGAAATAACTTTATTAATTACCGGTTATTGAACATATGCAATATTTTTTTTCTGTAAACAACATATGCAATTTATTTATTCCCCGATGAGTATAGTGCTGCTAGTCATCTATACCAAGCAAGTATTGAACCCAAGAAAATCAACCAGAGTCATGCTTCTTTATAATTTTTCTACAAATTCTACATGGTTTCATTGCAATAGTGTGATACTATCCTCTGTGACCTGTCATGTCACTATGCTGCTAAGTTCCTGAAAATTTGGACCTCTAGCATTCAGGAAGCTCTAATTTTTCTTTCTAAAACAAAAATTTTCCCTACAATTTCTGTACCCCAATTTTTTCCCCTTAAAATCTGTCAACAATTTTAATTTGGCCCTACAGATTTCTACCCTGTGTAAAACATATTAGGCGCACTACAAAAACAGCCAAGATTTCAAGGAGTTCAATTTTTAAAGAGTAAATAACTATTTCATCCTCATATTTTCAATTTGACATCAATATGGTCCTAACAAAATTTTTCACATCAATTTAGCCATAACATTTTAATTTCGACATCAATTTAGTCATTTTGCTATATCATTTTGATGGAATGACAAATAGATGTCGAAATAAAAATGTTAGGATTGAGTAGATGTCAAAAATAAAAATCTTATGACTAAATTGACGTAAAAAATTTTGTTAGGTTCAAATTGATATCAAAATTAAAAATGTTTGAACCAACTCAATGTCAAAAATTTTATTAGAATCAAAGTGAAAATATTAGGACCAAGAATGTTATTTATTCATTTTTTAATGCATCAACAAGTTCTGTTTCCAACCAATGTAAAATCACTGTCAAAGATATTGAGAATAAAACCTGGTGGTATATTTTGGTAGTGGCATCTGCACTTTGATAGTGTTTGCTGTTATACTCGAGGCATACTCAGCACATACTTTAAGAATGACTTCTGCCTGCAATAGCAATTTCAAAAGATTTTAATGAGTACCCGCAAAGACAAAAATGACTTTTAAAGATTTGAAATGGAACGGATAACAATGGTCTGTAGTTAAAGAGGAAAATTAAAACATATATTAAAAAGAAAGCATCACCTTAGCGGACCCTGCTTCTTCGATGAAAGCATTGATACGAAAAGGAGGCTTAAATTCCTGGGTCATACGGTAGTTCATGACTGGAAATTCACCATCTGGTGGTATCTAAAATTGGCAGTATGCGACAACCATTAATTTCCACAATAATGAGAAAGCAAGCCAATAAAGCACTCCTACATACTGAAAATTTATGATCTTCAAGAATAATTTTGAACTCACAAGGGATAGAGTTTTGTCCACATCAAAATTATCAAGACGAACAGATTCATGGAAATTACAGTCATCTAATATCACCGGTCCTGAGCCAGATGAACTTCTATAACCTGCTCTAGAAACAAGTCAAATAAGTTTTCAAAGTAATTACAAGTTTTGCAAGACCAAAGGAAATGATCTTTCCTACGTGAAGCAGTGAGAAAGTCTGCGGGGACAGAAACAACAGCTATAACAATTAACAGTTGAAATCAACATAATTCCCCCAAAATTAAGTCAGACACAAGTTCATGTGAAGTTTCAATGAATATGCATGATTGGTGATCATCATATCCAATAAAAAATTAGATATTAACCGAAATCTGTGAAATCAATATATATGATTTCTGCTGCCCAATTCCTAAAACCTGCACATAAAACACTAATACTTCTCCACAAATTTTATCTTTCAGGAAAAAAGAAAGAATGAAATCCTAAACAAGAACATCCAATTGTGAAAAACAAAGAGCTGGAAATGAAATCCACCATAATAAAAAAGGATACCATAAAAAGGTCCCTGGCCTCTTCCAATGGCAAGGTCATCATTAAGAGCTAATCGAATTTCAGGATTGCCAGAAAGATAGCTCTTCATTTGTATGGTGCCGTCAATCTCAGAAGTCAGTATATATCCCTAATGAAATCACATAAAGAATGCTAAGAATGATACACAAAACATATGACAAGTGAACCAATTGAAAGTACAACCAACAGTAACCAATCCTTATCACACTAGGTGCACTTCAAAATACAAAAAAGAGCTTTTTCTGGCCAGGTGAGGGTGGCAAAATTGATCAAACGAAGCCATTTTTTGGTTAAAAATCAAGTTTGCAAAATTACCATTTAGATCCGGATCGTTTCTTTTTGGAATGGTTTCCCTAAAATTTTTCCTTGGTCTTCATCTATATTTATTGGATAGGGCTTCTTTTGGTCTTTTTCTCAAAAGGACAAATAATCATAGGTGAGTTTTTGCCGTCTTTTTCGTAATAGGTGTTGTTATTACTTTCTCTCTAATACATTAATTCTCAATCTTATGCTCGAGTTGGCAATTTACCACCCTCAACACTCAGTACTATAAAGCATTGCTGGTATGATAAGATGCATCAGAAGGTTTCACATCATGGTTCATCAACTGAGTGAAGCCTTTCCAATTTCCATTATACATTGAAGAAGCAAACACTTCATACATATATATTAAATGAACTTGACAATTCTTTGATCAGATTAAATAGGTTTCAAGTAATGAAGAGTCAGAGCAATCTGATCTCTGATATTCAGGCCCTCAACATACTATAATTTTGCTTTTTCAGTTAACATCCTGAAAATCATAAACAAAGCTTCTATAGTCATGACATATGACAGATGAAGCAACAGTGGAATAATATTATGAAATTCAGAGTCATATAAAATGTATGAACTCACACTAGAGCTAAAAGTGATGCTGATTTTTTCAATTATGTCTACAAATATTTCCTCCCTCTTTCTACCCCCAGGCTCTGTTGCAACCACAGATTTTGTGACGGCTATCCCTGGCATTCTCTTTGTTCCTTGCTGCATGCAACCAAGATTAAGAATTAACAAGATCACATGTGCAAGTGATAATTGAAAAAAAATAGTAAGTTCCTGGAATAGAACATATTAGACATCATACCGCAAAAATTGCAGCAGGTCCAAGAGGTGACATACGTGCAGCATCAATCACATGTGGCTCGTTGAAAACATAGGACTTCAACAACTCAGTAGATGTTGTTTGGACATAACCAAAATCCTGGTTCAAATAATGTTTTCAGATCCCTTGTATGATTTTTGGAAACACAACTGATGAGATTTGTCTCAGGTCAAAGCAGCAGTAAAACATAAAAGAAATTGCGAACATGCATTTGCAATCCATCAGAAATTTAGAATGGTTTGTACTTTCTATTCCACACTTTGAGAAAAATATTGTAAATATATCCTTCAGATCTATCAGATGCCACCATAACAAACTATCCATAGAATTACTTCATATAGATAGGAGGATGCAACAAAAAAGAAAATGAGTCTTGAGTGTGAAGATTAGATTAAAAAACCAGAGACAGACAGGAAAAAGTGACAATTTAATTCAATGGAGTATGAAAGGAAGCTCACAATAACTTCATCGAGTAACTCATACACAAGCACAAAGTTCTTCCGTAATGAGTCCTCATTGAGAATCCCAAGGTAATCTTTGATCACACGAGCAATTCTTTGTAAAAGCTCCAACACGAAGGAAGGTGATGCATTAACCCTTGTAGTTGCAACAAACAATAAGCCAACAACCTTCACATGAAAGTAATTTACACCATCCAGATTCTGTTGATGAACAAAAACATGTTAGAATCTGTAAATATCTGTAATTATCTATAATTAGAAAAAATATATCTTTGTAATTATCGTGTATTTATTGCATATTGTCTATATATATTTTCTCCGTTGTGTAGTTTAAACACACGGATTCATCCTATGGTTTTCTCTCTTTCTCTGTCTTTCAAGTTTCAACAGAACATAACACAAAATAAATCAGCAATTGTGCCAGAAGAGTTGATTATGTAAATAGACATTCACACTTCACAGTTTGCACATAAACCATTTTATGAGATCTAAGCAGTGATTTTAAATTTGAGGCAATTTATATTTGAGATATTACAGTCAAAACCCTAAGAAAACAGAAATAACAGGCATCAATAATGGTAAATAGACCTAGCATTTCTGCATATATGAAATAAATTGGAGGACACAGTAAGCAATAATCAGCACGAAAGGGTGATTAATCTACTGAGTACCAACAACAAATTGGGGTCTCTATTCTCCATCCCTTTTTCATATTACAACAACAGCAACAACCTAGGCCTTATCCCACTAGATGGGGTCGGCTATCTTTTCTATATTACAACATTCTAAAAATTTCATCCTTTTCAATTTTATATGAAAAAGCAGAGTTATGGGGATTCTAAGGTGATTGAAGTCCCCATGAAAATAAAATAACTACATTATACGGTAATACAGAGGAAACTGACCCAGGGGAAACATGAAGATGTAATTATTAGTTACACTTCATACTTGCGAAGCCATAAAAAGCACACAAAATATACTCTGCCTGATTCAGAAAGATAATACCTACAAATACAGGTGGTGCCTCCTCCAGCCCTCCATCTTCCCAAAACTTCACTTTGCGGAAAAATATCTCTGCACTTCCCTTTGGCACTTCACCACGGTCTGCAAACAAAACAATTTAAGTACCAAACAGGCACTGAGGATTTGACATTAAAATTTTCAAGCATTAAGATAGGTTTAAAAACTTCTTTCAATATAAGAACTCTCCTATAATTATAGATTTCTGTTTTCTAGTGATAACACCATACACTCAATATTTCAAGGTTCACATTGCTTGATCTAGGAAAACTTAAGTTAGCAGCTATGATATACCACCTGAAAACACCAAATAGAAACCGAAAAGGACACAAGGTAGTAAAAGTAGAAGAACCAGCAAGATCTTGAAAATTCAAGGGTATGTTTGGTCTCAGAAAATAATTTTTAGTTTTCATTTTTTGCATTCAACGTCATGGGACTTTAGGATTTTGTGAAGAAAACAGTGAAAACTAGAAACTGGATTTTATAGTTTTTCCACATTTTTCTTCACAAAATCGTGAAACCAGGAAATGAAAATTGAAAATTGTTTTCTAAAACCAAACACACCCGGGCAAAGGTTCAAAACTTGATAGTGAAAACGAGTAGCATACAGAAAACAATTCCAGAGTGGATTACAGGTAAGCGCTCAATGCAGATCTCACTAATGATAAGCATATATCCACCAACAGGTTCTAAGGTCTACTCCAATGCCCTTGAGCTCGTGCAGAAAAATTCAAGCATATATCGCATCACGATATATCAACACAACATTCATTTTTCTTCTTTTTTTAAAAAATTATTCTAGCACGTAAGTAATTAATTGGTTAATTAATTACTAATTAGCACGGGACGCTAAATTCAAGTGAGATCTGGACAAGAAAAATCGCATAATTGAGTTCACGATAATGTCACAAAGCTCAAGTAAATCACTGTATTTGAACTTAAACACGTAAGACAATGGATCAAAGAAGCAGCAACGTCAGATCCATAAACAAAGAGAACGAAAATTGCTGTTGAAACAAAAAAGTGTGATTGCGAGAGAGAGAGAGAGATCTCACAGTCTCGGAAAACGATGTTATCGCCACGCTGTGAGAGGACGAAGAACTGCGAGATCATGGCTGCGTCGTCGTCCCTCTTTGCTCTCGCTGTAAGCACTTCCAGCAGCAGCTGCCTTTGGTTTCGCTATCTACGATGTGTAATGAACTCGAACAGTATCCGTTCCGTTTGACTATTTAATTAGACTTTAATTTTTATACTTACACTGTAAAAAAAAAGTTTTAGCATAAATAATAAAGAGTACGTTTGCGATGTGCTTAAATAATGCTCCATTCAAAATTGGGACTCCGTCCTATTCTTAAAAAAATAAATAAAAACCAGTGAAAGAGAACAAAATTTACAAATATAACTTTACAACTTTAACTTGGCAAATTTTATAGTCCTTAAAATTTAAATCCTAAATATTATAAACTCAAATCTATATCTAGTTCAAAACAAAATTAAGTTATTCATTTATTTGAATTGCTACATAAGAACAATGTAGATCTATTAAAAAACAAAAAGAAGTAAATTGATAAGTTGACTTTTGATAAAAATAAAATAGATAAATTGGTTCTTCAGGAAAAAACTACATTTGTGATCCCTCACAGTTAAAAACATGGGAAAAATTAATTATTCTTCAATATTTTAATGGATTTTTGCAACCTATTTGCATTTTTATTGAAGACTAATTTGAACGATTTTGTAAATAATTAGGGATCAATTTGTCTTATAAATTCTTTAAAAATATTGAAGATTGACTAACTTATCCTATATTTCTCAATGATTTTCAATCGCAAGGCAGGAATAAACTAATTTAATTTTTTTAGTGCGGTATAAATTTAAAGATATGAAATTTAATATATAAATTTTAAGAATTCATTTAATCTAAAAGACATATCGAGTTGAAGTTACATTTATAAAATTCATTCTTTTGCTAGTTTTTATTTGCTTTTATTAATTTATTCTTTATTTATTTTTTTGTTTATTTATTTATTTTTTGGTGAAGAATAGGGTAGATTGTTATTTGAGCAAATCTCAAGGGTAGTTTTTGTTATTTACCCAAAGTTTTATATTGTCATCATATCATATATATTCCCAACATCAACAAAAGTTTTTAAGTTTCACATCCACAACTTGAAAAATTATACAAAAGAAGTGATTTAAATGAATAATAGTGTAAAATAGTTTTACATTGTCAATACATAGAAATTAAACTCTTGATTTAAATGCAATGTCTAGCAAAGTTTTAGATAGACATCCAATTATATTTTAATCAGTGACTACCTAAAGTCTTCTAAATAGAAACTTATAATTGAGTGATACTCTCTTTTTTTTGCTTTATTCATTCAAAAATTCAAAAAAAAATTAGAAAGATAATAAATTATCCTTGATAAAGCTGAAAAATTATATAAGTGGATAAGATTGCTTCTATTAAATAGTAAATAAACCTTCATAAATGCTTTTGAAAAACAAAAATAAGTAATGACATAATAAATTATACTAAGGATAATATTGAAAAATAATAATGTTTCCTTGATATCACAAATGGATTGATGTTTTAAAACAGAATATTCAAAAAACTTGACAGATGGAGCAATATAAAATTCTTCTACAAGGATAGTACACCAAAATTGATATCAAATTTTAATGTTAAAGTAAACCCCCTAAATTGGCCCTTGACAATTTGAGAGTTGAACAAGTTGATCCCTGACAATTAAAAAGTATTAATTTAGTCCCTGATAATGTCAAATATCGAACACCTAATGGTCCCTTGATAGAAAATGTTAACAGTGTTGTGTGCTTAAGTAAAACAACGCTATTTTGCTCTATCAGTACAAAAAAAAAGAAAAAAAAAACTCCATCCCCTTATTATACTATTTTCCTTCTTTCACCTCCTTCGTCCTGACCACTATCACTATCACCACCACTACCATGAACTACAAGCCTTATTATACTATTTTCCTTCCTTCACCATCTTCGTCCTCGCCACTATCACTATCACCACCACTACCATGAACTTCAAACAAGAAAGGCCCATAATTAATATCCATAACAACAGCCATAATGTCACCAATACAATTACAACTCAATCATCAACAACCCATCCTAATCCTAAACCACAACAAACCTAAGCCCAAATCCTAAGTCATATCTCAATGACAAAACCAAAAATAAATTAAAAAGAGAAGAAGGATGAAGAGTCTATCTCTGTCGTGGCCTATTCCTCCATCTCATTGCTATAATCTAGTTAGCTACATTCGCCACTATTGTTGCCGTGTTACAAACCAGTAATGTTGCACGCCTCCGCCACTTTGCTTTTTTTCCTTTATCAATGACAACAACCATCACCACTGTGAACCATATCCCCTATTCCAGAAACCTCCGATTCTCTTCTCTTAGCTACGAAACTGTTAAACTACCACTGCAAAACCAAACTAGAAACCACCATTCTCCACTGTTGCTACCACACTGTTAGGGTCACATATGTTGCTTGCATTATACCACTCTCTTCTCCTTCATGCTAAGCTACCGTAGACCACCATCATCACTTCAACTATGCACTGGCATCTCTCCTCCACTACCATTCACGAAGTTAGTTCATCGCACCATTAATAAATGTGTTTTGTGTTCTTTATTTATGATTTATGATGGGGCTATCAGAGTGTGAGTAGAGAAGAAATTGAAATAGGGTTACAATTTAGATTGGTAGTGGTGGTGGCGATGGTAGTGAAGGAAGGAAGGTGATGGGGGATAGAGAGAGAGAGAGAGAGATATATATATATATATATATATATATATATATATATTAGTACTACCAGCAAAACAATGTCATTTTGCTTAAATGGTATCTAGCTTTGGCACAAATCACTTCATCTCATGAGGTTTCTATATGTTTGAGTTCATTGGATCAAGTCAATCTTAGCCGATTAAATTTGGATCATACATATTTTGATACGCTCAATGGGACTATCAAGGTGTGATACCCGAGGTACATGTGTCAGTAAAAAATTTTCAGTACAGCCTTGGGGCCCCCGAGACCTACCCATGTCGCCAAATCCTGAATTTTGCTAAGTCTGGATTCTATACATCCTTGAAGAGCTATATGATAGAACCACATTGTTTGTACCAAAAGTCCCGGTAATTGTTCCCAATAGAAAAATAAGTTAAAGAGTGGTTTTTAATGAATTTTATGAAACTTTTAGACATTTCATTTTCATCCCACAAGTTTATAAAATCTTAAGAATTCCCGAATTTGAACTAAAACTCAAATTTTGGATTTTGATTTGTTGAGATTTTGATTTTTTATTTGAATCCAAATGGGAGGTATTTCCTTATTTAGATTTATGTTTTAAAGCTAATGTCCTATTTTACTCTCCATTAACTTAAAATTAAGAAATATAACATAAATAAGTGAGTATTGAGATAACCTATATGGCAAATGTCACAGGAATGCATTTCACGGGTTTGGTGGTTTGAAGACCGCTATAGCGGTTCTAAGTGACCGTTTGGGAGGCCTGATGACTCTTGACCGCTATAGCGCTCCTCCTAGAACGTGAACAGTACCCAGAAACAGTGTTGTTCCACTTTTAGATCTCCCATTTTATAAAACCCTTTACCCCATTCTATCTTCTCCCATTTTTCTTGAACAAGAAACCCCTATTTCCTCTTTTCTCTCTTAATCTCATTCAAATCTAGCTTCCCCAAATCATCAAGGTATATTCATGTTGATAGATTTTGTCTCTGTTCTTCCCATCCTTACATGTTCTTAGTAGGGGTTATTATTTTCTCTCATTGTTGTTAAGTAGGGGTGCTCCCCCATGTTGTTAGAGTTGTTTTAGGGTAATCTAGAAGTACCCATAGATCATTGATGAGTTTTATAATTGCAATGATAGATATTGGTGTCATCCTTCCTCCCTAGAGCTTTACCAAAGTTGGTTCTTCACTTTTTACCCCTCCATGTGAGTGGATTTGATCTCATAGCTTTAGTTTGGTCATTATATTATTATTTTATAGCATTATGGAGTATTTAGAGATTTGAAAAATGGATTCTTACATGATATGGCTTTATATAAAAATGTGCTTTAGCTAGAAATGCTCTATTTGAACTTATACATTAAATTATGATTTTAGAAAATACACGAGACCATATTTGCTCTATAAAAGTGTTGTATGATTTAATTCATGATTTGAATTGATTATGAAAATTGGGAGTAGTTAGGATTGATGAAATTAAGCTTAAAGCTCTATGTTTATTATGGAAATTGAGAAAATGTTGAACTTAGAAATATAGGATTCCTCTTTATGTCTTCAGTTGGTTTAGATTAGAGAGTTACTGAGAAGAACAAAACTATAATGTTAATGGTAATTACTTCGTTAACCCTGGTATATCAAGGCCCGCCAAGGGCAAGTTATCCCTTAGTTAGATCGGTTCACCAGGGATGCAGTTTGTCAGGGACACAGTTCGCCAGGGATCGTTAAGATCTTATTAGTTAGGGGCTCTTGTTCGCTAGGTACCAAGCATCCTCCCTATAATTGATGGATAGTCTGTTCCCTTTTGTAATTCTTGAAAAGATAAGGATGATAATTATTATGTGAAGTAATTAGAAATGTTTTGTGAATGTTGCATTATTATTATTTACGTATATTTCCTTCATGTCCCATGTATGGTTGTGAGTCAAGATCCACTCACTAAGTTTTGTGATAAATCTCACCTCTCTTTTCTTCTTTTTCCTCACAGATATAGGTATAGCACATGATCCTTCTCTTCCTCCTCCTTAACATTAGTTATTTTCAGTTTGGGTGAGCTTTACGTGTAGTGAATTCTTTTGGTTATTTTGAAGTTCTTCAGTGATGTGACGGGCAGGGTCCTAGACCACATATAGTTTTATTTAGCATTTTGTTATTTCCATGATTCTTTTATATTTAAATGATATACTATCGATGGTTTAATTTGTATATAAGCAACTCAGTTGATTTATATCACAGCTATAGTTTCAGATTTTGTTTATGGGAAAAGAATTATTCATGCTTTCAAGGGCTAATATTAGATTTGATTTGTGATTTAAAACACATTTTATGAATAAAGTATGCATATAGTACAGTGCAACAATCACGAGGCTTACATGAGAATGAGATTCTTCATGTGCCGATCACGATCCAAATCGGGTCGTGATACAAGATTAGCTCTAAGATGTTCCCATCCCCTAGTTCAGATCATACTTGGCATGTGAATTTGAGGTCTGGAAGAAAAACTTATATGACTTTTACACCATAACCTCAGCCACCTGTTATGGCTCAAATAGGCACGAGTCAACCCGCGACATATGTTGTGGCACTGACTTCCCCTTTAAGGGTGACTACAGGCCTGCTTTGTCTGCAGGCACTATGACTCAGCCTACCTTTGTCCCATTGATGTCGTTGGAATCATCAGTGCAGTCGAGTATCATAGCTGCCGCAATACAGAGTTTATCTATTGGGACTTAGGCTGCTACTATTCCACCAATGCCACTGGTTGCAATGATACAACCAAGTAGCAGTTGTTAGCTCCAAAACCTTATTAATATGTGCTAATCAATTTTGAATGACAACAAACCAATTTAAAGAAAATGCTTTGAAGAACGACTGATAGTTGTCTTGAGTTTCTTGTAAGATTATAACAGGTTTCTATCATTTAGCAAGAGCAAGACTTACTCAAATGAGAATATATTTCAATATACATGTGTAAACATGATTATCTCATGTTATGAGATTTGAACTGAAATGGAAGTGAAATTATATCCTTATTCAAGAAATTGATAACCAATGATTTGAAAAAGATCTCAACGCTACAAGAAACCAAGTCCTAAGACTTCAGAAAGTGGCACTGGACATCAAAAAGTACGTTTACATGAAGATATCAAGCAAACTCTGAAGACCAGATACTACACTATCTTCAATAAGCACAATCACATATACAATCATCATCAAAATGCTTGGATTGAAGTTTAGAAAGTGAAGATTTCATCAAGGATCTGATCCTAAACGTAAGAAAGCTTACGCTACTATGGAGCTCGAAGCGTTACTGGAAATGAAGGGAAATTTGAATTTGAATTTTGAAATTCAAAGAATCAAATCTCGATGTCAGAACCAGCTAATCATCTCTCTTGCCTTTGAAGTCAACTATCCAAAGTCTTAGAAGAAAAAGTTCATAAACCTTGGTTCAGAAAGTAAGAGTAATTTCTAAAGAATATCACTTTATTCACAATGGCTTTTGTAAACTAATCTGACAGACAGACTTCACTCCTTGACTATCTTTCCAAGACATAAATGGATGATCAACACGTGTCCCTGAAAGATCAAATCATAGGCAATGGTCACATGGAAGACTTCTTTAAATAAAGATGTTGTGCTCTAATGTAAATGAAAGAGACTCTGTACTTAAAAGAGAAAATTCTAGAAAAATCTCTCCTCATCTCTAGTAAGATTCATATCATTATGTGATCAGATTCCTTACTTGTAAAAATCTTCCTTCTACGTTCTTAATTAGATTTATGTTCTTCCTATGGAAGAAATGATAAAAAGAAGTCATTCAAGTTTTCCTAGGAACTTTTTATGTATATGTTAAGGAAACTTGAGTGTAGGTTAGTTCGAGTGGCAACCCAAACACTAAACCTTTGTATTCTCGATCCGGTAATGATCGCTGTGAGATAGTTTGGAGAGGCTACTGTAAAAACTACTTATAACACGATAGTAAGGTGTTCTTACTAATTATGTTTAGCTTGGAGAGATTAGTCAAAGACTACTTACAGCTTGAGAGGCTGGGGCAATACTACTTGGTTCAGCCTGGAGAGACTGGTGAATAACCACTTTTAACATGATAGTAAAGGTTACTACTAGTCATGGGTTTCAGCTGGAGAGGTTGGGAAGAACTACTTGGTTCAGCTTGGAGAAGCTGGTGAAGAACTACTCAATCTACGGCAGCAGGTTATTCTATAGGTCACAGATGAGAGCTTAAGAAGGCTAATATAAAGACTATCCACTTGTTCTTTCTCAAGTTGATAAAGATGTTTTTAGTGGAACCTCAATATTTGTTGAGTACTAGATATAAGTAGTTTGGACGAACTAGTGTAAAAATATTTGTGTATCATTTTTCTCTCTTTGATCTCCTTTATATTTCTTTATTGCACTTTATTATTCAATCATATGTTGAAATATGTTGTTGTTGTTCTATTATTTACTTTATGAAGTATATTTATTAACGATGCTTCAGAAATCTACTTTTTGAAACTACTAATTATGTTTCTGCTGCACTACAAGTTTCACATATGATAGTATCTTTGTTGAAAGTTTCAGATAAGCAAAAAGAAGAAAATGCATAATTCAACCCCCTATTCTCGTGCACGTTTCCACCTACGGCACTGTGACCTTTGTATAGGGTAGTCAAGTCATCACTTCCTTTAGATCATAGACAACCCTCCAATCTTCGCCAACTTCCCCCATCGAAAAGGAAAGCGATGGCCCAACCATAATAACAACAACATCTTTCCTCAAAAGTCAAATCAATAAGGGGATACATGATCTAATGTATCAATTATCAACCCAGCTAGGGGATATTGTTAGGCCAATAGTCCTTAACTTCCTACAAACCATCTATGCACTAAGCCAAGGTAGTTGGATTTGTAATCCTCAGCTAGAATAGTACTGTGGTGAGACTCCCACTGTAAGAGGAGTACCAAGTACTCATAGGTATGGAAGGCAGCCTTTCTTGAACTATGGCAATGTCCATGTCCTTAGAAGGCAACCAATGAACAGTCCCCCCTAAGGCATGGAAGGAAATCAAGTATATCACCCAACTTCATATCTAAGGATTAAAACTATGACCCCTTTTGAAACTACCCCATTAGGTTGTAACCATAGGCAAACCTTGGATCAGTAGGGTAGTCGATGGTGGAAACTCTACGGCAAGTGCCACCACCTCCACCTGCTTATGGGTACCCCTTGCTAGTACAATAGCCCTATGGAACCGCAAGGCAAATCCTCAGGCCCTAATATATTACCCCTGTGGAAATTTAGGACCAAATCTTCAACTGATGCAACTACAAACTACGGTGTATCCCAGATAAGGATAAGGAAAAAACCTCCAAGGGATGTGTGTTCCTTTTCCCCTAGCCATGTATCCTTATATATTGGTTGAAACCACGAGACGCTATTTGGTGTCCAACTAAGACCCTTAGAATGGACAATGTATAGAAAGCCTTCTCTTGAATATATGGACTTAGTATCATTCCCTCGGGGATTTAGGATACCCGATTTCACAATATTCTCTACAGAAGATGGCAAGTCTACCATGGAACAAGTGAGCCATTTCATAATTCAATGTGTAGAGGCTAGCCAGAATGATTATTAGAGACTATAGTTGTTCCTTCTATCCCTCACAAGCACGACCCTGTCATAATATTCTTCCTTGCCACCTAAGTCGGTGCAAAACTAGCTGAGATGGAAGAATTTTTGTTGAAAGGTTATACAACCTTTAGCCTAACCTATAAGAAATGTGCGGTATTTCGACGATGTTAACGACGGGTTTTTGATGGTCGTCAATTTTACTGACAGTCTTACCGATGGGTACGTGGCCATAGGTGACGAAGGCGTCGATGAATATTACCAACAGTATTGAAAAACCCATCGATTATTATCAACTCCTTTACTGACGAACATATGGATTAATAGCCATCGATACAATCAAATAAAAGGCGTCAGCACATCCGTCAGAGATATAATTTTACCGACGGGTTTACCGACAGTTATTACATTATTTAATTTGGGTTTTTTTTTTAGTTTTTACCGACAGTTTTACTGATTGGTTTTTATTTTTCTGTAATTTATTACAAAATAAATCATCCATATTATCGACGGCTATGCCCGTCGGTAATAAATAATTTTTTTAAAAAAAAATTTCCTTTTACCAATGTTGTGATTGATAACATTTTATTTATTAATTATATATTTATTTATATAATAACCTAATTATCAATTAAAATGATATTAAATAACAAAATAATAAATTGATAAAAAGAATAAATTAAACTAATTAAATAAAATATCAAATTATGATAATAAAATATACACAAATCATAATAAATGTAAAAAAAAATCCAGAATGAAAGAAAAATGAAGATAAATAAAAACTAGCTAAAGTCCTGGGCATCGGCATCGTCGGCGGCGTCAGTGGCATCATCATCATCCGCCCTGTCCGACTGTGACTGGCCCTTATCAATGGATAGGAGTGGAATATAGGGGAATGGGGTCTGGGGGAGCGTCTTGCCGGAGTTGGAGGATCCCAAAGCCTGTATGCCCTGGAAGAAACTCAACACTTGTGCAGTGACCTGTTGCTGCATCTTCTGGCGTTGAGCCTTCTCCTTCTTCGCCATCTCCTGCTGCTAGTACTCCAAGGAGAGCTTAAGCTCTCGGATCTCTCTCAACTCCTACTCCAAAGCTGTTCGGCCTGCTTGAGGCGCCTGGAGCTGCTGAAGATACTATGCCTGCTGCTCCAAGATCAACTATGCCTGCTGCTCTTACTACTGCTGGATGAGTTGTGCTTGCTACTGCAGCTCCTAGTTAAGGGCATGTACACGCTCCCTCAGGGCATCATCCCCAGTAGTTGACCCAATGGCAGAGGATGGGGATATACTCTCAAGGTAGCACCTCATCCCATATATGCGGCCCTTGTAAGTGCCTCCAACCACCTAGGCCCAGACATCCTCCTCATTTAGAGGAGGAGGAATGTCAACATCAGGCCTAGGCTTAGCTATGTGCGTCTGGTACTAGGTTTGTGTCTGCTCCCAGAGGTCAGTAAACTTGCGCTGCAAGGGGAAAAAGATAAAAACACATTGTAAGTAATAATTATGACATAAATGGAAATAATAATAAAAGTTATGTAAAGTTATGTACAAATTCAAACTTACATAGGTTGTCTCGGAGCGAGCATCCACCCAGACCTCTTTAAACTCATCATCATCCTTCTGTACACCCTTTCGAGTATGGGTCTCCCGAAATAGCTCGCCTTGTGTTAGAGGGCAGATCAACTCCCTCCCTTACACAAATAAGCACAATAAAATCATATACATATAGTATTTGCCATGATTCAAATATAGTAAATGTTACTATAAAATTTATAAAGGTTAAAAAATTACCAAACACTTGCGGGTTCCCTCCTGGGTGCTCAACCCACCGGTGTACAACGACTTACCTTTCTATGAGGCTCAGTTTGTCTTTCCCTTAGTCAACCTATCCTTAAAGGTCGGGTCACTGGCTTAGTGTCCCTGCAGCTCACTGAGTGTGGCATCCCCCAGCCACAAGCTACTCATCTATCCCTTACAGACATCATATAACATATCTCGCAGTCACTTGGAAGACCTAATCTTCCAAGCCCTCTTCACTGTGGGCTCATGCTCGGGGTCAATGTAGAAGGATTTCTACATACAAAATTCACAGCATACAAGCTATTATATATAAGCATACAATTAAATAATATAAATATACATTTTAATAACAGTGAATAAATCATAGAATTACCTTCCAGTCCTCTCAAAACGACTCCTTGGTAGTCTTTGGGATGTTACTCCATGTGGGCCATGGATGGTTATATTGACTCTGTTTAACCTTCGTGATCCTGTGGTGAGCTGGAGGAAACGGCTCAAAACTATTACATAGATAAAATAAATCAAAAACAATCAAAATAGTTTAATTGTCATAAGCAATGTAAAACTATAATGTAATAAAAAATAAATTCAACTTACCTATCTTTACCTTCTGGCCTGATATGGTGAAGCGGTCTACCATTAGCCCTAAGTGGCTTGCCATCAGGGCCGAGGGGCCTCCCATATGCATCCTGTGCCTATGACCCAGTAGAGGAAGGAGGAGTCTGATCAGATACAAGGCTGGGAGTAGAGGCAGTGGTAAGGCTAGGGGAGGGTTCACTGATGCGAGTAGGTTATGGGTATGAATACGAGGGAGGTCGGGGCCTGGCATACCCAGGAGTGGGCATCATCCTAAAGCCTGGGGTGCTGATGGTAGGGACTGAGGTAGAGGTAGTGGAAAGGGAGGAGGTAGAAAGGACGGTGGTGGAAGTGTTAGCTGGGACGGTGGTGGAAGTGGTGGGAGGGGCGGTGGCTTAGGTGGTGGTGGGTAAACCAACCTTCCGAGGTTGGCCTCTGCCTCTACTAGCCATACTGAAATAATTTAAAAGTAGTCCATAAAAAATTCATTAAATCAGAAAATTATTATAATTTCGTAATAATGTTGCATATAATATTAATCACCTCAATTAATCTGAAAGTGCAAGGCTGTTTTCATCATCACTCTGTTGTTGATCACTAGGTGAATCATCAGCACTACTAGCACTTATTTCATCTTCAGGATTTTTGATTAGGTGGTTACTTGTGCATTCAATTATGTCAGCTTCCCCGGTAGTCAACAGAAGAGGGTTTTTAGGATTGTCTGCATCGATTCCTACCATTGAAGTGGGTGGATAATCTATTTGATAAGCATCTGTATTTGTATCTTCCTCTATTTCAATTCTACCTCTTGGTTTTATCTTGTTCACAACCCTCCACTATGACCTACTTTTCCCAAGATAAGATATATAATATACTTATCTAGCATTTTGGGCTATAATGAATGGATCATAACTTCTATATCTTCTGGCGTGATTGATTTCAATGAATTTATAATTATTGTGTTGTCATGTCCCAGTAAGTCAGGTAGAATCATACCATTCACATTTGAATAGGACATATTTATTTGCAAGCTCACCAATGTACTCAAACTCAAGGATTTCTTTAACAACACCATACTAATCATATTCTCCGCCCCAGTATCGCCTTTAACACAAATACTTGTATTGTCAAACTTGTACCCATTAACATAGAACATGGGCCAATTTACTACTTTATTTTTTGGTTCCCAAGCTAAATTGAACAAATATGGACATGTTAGACCATTATTTTTATCATGAACCTATGTACATAAAGTTTGAAGTGTCAATTAGACTTATATCAAACAAAATTAACATATAAGAATATATTGGGTTACATAATCTTAAACAAGTGGACTTACAAGTAATCTAAACCAATCCAGAAATTGTTGAAGAGCATCTTGACCGTGCAGTTGCTTAAAGTATCTGTTGTTAAAAGTATATTTTACGTTACTATAAAGATGCATAACATCAAACTTTCACTAAAAAAGGAATTGTTGACTTACAATCTGAATGGTTACACCTCATCATAATTTATCAAAATATGTAAGTATGCATAATTCCACTCCTGGGAAGTCAGCCATCGAACCATGTTGTTTCCAGCTGCTCGACTAGGTTGATTGAATATAGACAAAGTTGGTGGAATAGAACACTTCCCTCCATCATCGTTGTGACCAACCCGAGTCCTCCTAGATTGAACATGTGGCTGAAAGTAAAATGAGCAGAAATTTGAAGTCTCTTTTGTTAGATAAGCTTGACATATTGATCCTTCCACTTGAGACCTATTCTTCACGGTTCTTTTAAACCCTCCTATTTCCCTTTCAAATAGATATATCCACCTGTATTGAATTGGTGCACACACCCATGCTTCATATGCCAAATGTATGGGCAAGTATTCCATTGAGTCAAAGAACTCAGGAGGAAAAATTCTCTTTAATTTGCAGAGAATTATGGAATATTTTTTTCCTTAACAAGTAGATCATCAACCCTAAGAGTAGAAGAGCATGAATCCCTGAAATACTGACTAAGCTTGGTTAGGGGCTTTCAGACAACATCAGGTAGCTTTCTGAATGCAATTAGAAGCAAACACTCCATGGAAACGTGACAATCGTGGCTTTTCATGCAAACAGGCTTACCTTAGGCAACATTGACGCACCTACTTAAGTTAGAAGCATAACCATCGGGCATTCTCAATTCCTTCAACCACTGACAAACAGCTTGTTTCTAATTGGAACTCAGAACATATTTGGCCTTCAGTTTATAGAACTGACCATCTCTTAATTCTTGTAAATGCAAATCAGGCCGCGTACAATACTCAGCCAGATCATGCCTTGCTTTGGCCTTGTCTTTGGTTTGATCTGTATCCGATACAGTATTCATAATGTTGTCAAATATATTTTTCTCAATATGCATGACATCTAAACAATGATGTACCAAATTATCCTTCCAATACGGCAACTCCTAGAAAATACTTTGTTTTGTCCAATTATGGTATACCCCATACCCTGACATTCACATTACCTTTCCAACTTTTGTTATTTTTGGGAATTCCTTAACTCAATCCCACATTTCGCGGCCACTTAGTCTAACTGGAGGCTCATCATGCTCAATACAATTTCATTTAAAGCTGTATCTACTTCACCTATATAGATGATTAGAATCTAAGAACCTTCTATGACAATCAAACCAAGAGTTCTTTCCTCCATATTTCAAGGTGAATGCTTTAGTATCCTCTATGCAAATCGGGCATGCTAATTTGCCTTGGGTCATCCATCCAGACAACATTCCATAAGTTGGAAAATCATTGATGGTCCAACTTAATGCAGCTCTCATCATGAAATTCTACTTTGTTGAAATGTCATAAGTCCCTGACACCACAACTCATTCAGTTCATCAACTAGGGGTTGAAGATACACATCAATCTTAGCCTTTGGATTATCAGGGACAAGGATTATACATGCTAAGAATAGATAAGGATCTTTCATGCATCTTTCAGGAGGGAGATTATAGGGTATAACAACTACAGGCCAATAGGACTAGAGTTTACTAAATTGATTATTTGGAATAAATTGATCTGAACAGAATCCCAATCTAACATTTCATGGGTCACAAGCAAAATCAGGATACTGTTGATCAAACTTTTTCCATGCCTCACCATGCGATGGATGCGTCATCACACCGTCATCCCTCTGATTTTCACTGTGCCGCCTTATATGAGAAGCCGAGCTCATTAATGCATATAGTCTTGTGAGTCTAGGGATTAAAGACAAATAGTGTATTCTTTTCTGAGAGACATCCTTATACCTTCCACTTCCACGTCTCTTGGGTTTAAACCTAGGTTCTTAGCAAAACTTACACTCAGTCAATGAAATATCATCTTTATAATAAAGCATGCAACCTTTTAAGTAGCAATCAATCTATATTTCTTTCAACCCAAGTTTAGAAACTAATTTTTTAGCTTGATAAAAAAAATTTGGAATTATATCAGGGTTTGGACTTTATTAATGCAGCCCACTGATCAAAAGAACTTTGGCTTTGATTCCCTTCGGACTTAATGCTTAACATTCAAACTGCTAATGATAATTCAAAGTGCACACAATCCTCCCACAAGGTTGATTGGCAGCTTTTACGAGACTATAAAATCGAGCGGCATCTTGGTTGGGCTCCTCGACTGAAGGCTGCGAATAACGAGCAGCAAATTCAGGCCCAACAGCATCAAACACCATCTCTTGATGCCTAGCCAAGTTATCCTCCCACGGTACATTACCCACGTCGTTCTGAGTTATATGGATCCCACCAGAACTACCTTCCAATTTGAAACACACCCACTCGATTCCATGCATTAAGGACCTCCCCATGCTCGGTCCAAGCCCAATAATCAGGCATGAATCCCCACTTGTACAAATGAACTCTTATTGTATCATCATGTAAATACTTCATACATTTGCACTTATTACATGGATACCTTTCTTTTGCCTCAATAATGAACTGTTGCGTTTAACATGCTATTCTCATAAATTTTTCAACACCATTATAAAACTCTGACTTAATCCCCCCTTTATTAGGATGCAATCTATCGTACATCCATGATTGGTTTGAAAGTAACATTGCGCTTATGATAAACCAAAGACCCTACAAGTTTTTAAGGCCGTCAAATTACTACTATCAAATACAAACTCAATTGCTATTTAAAAGTAATTGTAGCATAATTACTTTTAATCTTATTTTCTTAACAAAAATTTTGACAGAATTTTGATAGCATCTCAGCTTAAATTAAGACCTTCCATTTTCTTATATTTCAACAGAATTTTAATCTTATTTGTTATTTTTTAAATATAAAGGAGGCTTCTATTTTGAAGTCAGAGGGTATAACCACCTTGCTTTAGAAATGGATTATTCAATATATAATAAAGACAGTACCAATGACACTTCCAGCCATAAATTTCTTTAACAAAATTTCTACAACATCTCCCCTTAAATTATGAGTATCCATCGTCAGATATTTATTATATTCAGTCTTTAAAACACATTCAATTGGTCTTTAACTTTTATTTAACAAACTCAATTGCCTTTTAAATTTTTAAGCTTTTCTTAATATAGTTACTTTTTTTAATCTATTATTCCCACACAAAAATTAATAAAATTTTGACAGCACCTCCCCTATAATTAGGAGCTTCCATCGTTAGATATATCAGTTAATTCAACAATTATAGACATTATTATAAAAATCAACAACAGAATAGGAACAATGAAACAGTTACATGTTAATAATTACATACAATTCACATAATCCTAAAAACTGTTCTATTGCACATCCACTTGTTACTCGACAACATGCATCCTGCAATCTCCGTAAACATAAAGAATCCCGCAGCAAACAAATCAAATAAGTCGGGGAAGACCTCTACGCCCTTACCCCCAGTCATGCAATCCTCATTTCCTACAACTCTATCCTAGAAAATATAAGTCTCCATATATCATACATATATATTAAATCATTAAATGATATAAATAACAAGGATTCAACAACTAACCTTTATAACAGTAAAAAAAAAAACTAAAATATAGGGAAACTCTCGGCATTAAACTAAATCCAATCCTGAAAATTGAACATTATAAATTCCAATCATTATAATTATATACATACAAAATATAGACTAATATAAAAAAAAAGAATAGCAAACGATCCCAAAGTCGATAGTCGCTGTGACCCTCAACCAAAACTCCTACATTAACAAATTAATAACAATAATTACTCCCCAATGCAACAAACACACAACGCTATGGGCACCCATAAATGAATGGAAAAAGTTAATCAAATCAAAAAACTAAACTGATTAAAATGCTCACCAAAGCCCAGGAATCGTAGAGGTGGCCTCCATTTTTCAAACGGAGCTTCAGTGGCGGCGAATGGAGGGGAAAACGATGGCGGTGGTGCGTGGCTAGAGAGACAGAGACAGAGAGAGTTTAGAGAGAGAAGGAGGTTTCCAAGTGAGGAGGAAGAAGGGTCTTAAGGGGTAATATTCCCGAGATTATCGATGGGCTTACCAACAGGTACTTGTTTAATGAAATGCATCCTTTCATTAAAAGCACTTATTGATAGGTGACGAGAAATACGGAGGGTTTGCGCGGCATTAACAAAAATTTCAAAAACCCGTTGATATACCCATCGGTAACTGTTTTTACTGAAACAATGTGTTTTGATAAACCATTGGTAGACCCGTCAGTAAAGCAATTAATAAATTATCGATATTTAATATAATAATTAACTGTCGATACTATCCGTCAGTAATTTAATTCATAAAATAAACATTACATATCCGTCGGTCGATCCGTCGATAAGTTATTTATTAAATAATTAATATTGAATATAGGAATTACTCGTCGGTAATACCATTGGTTGTTATGAGCGCTAATTGGAACGTTTTGTGCTAGTAGTTACCAACAGATGCTTGCAATTAGTCACTCGTCAATTATCATAATTACTGACGAGTGAGTATCGGTCGATAATTTCATCGGTATCCCACATGTTTCTGGTAGTTGTCTTGGACTTCATCCAAATTAGGTAGAAAGTAAAAGAACCAATAGTAGAATCTTTGGAATGTTTCTGCCAAACTAAGGGCCGCTATAACTTCCACATACCTGGGGTTAAGTGCACCTCTATAACTAAACATGAACCCTCCACTTAAGGAAAAGTTAATCGTGACAGAATACTTTGATTTGACCCAGCTTTCTTGGAAGGCTACCAGAATGCAAAATTCATCATAAAAAAAGAATAGAGACATGCACAAAGGGCAGGTCCAACATGGTCTTAGATATTGGCCATTATAGAATATAACTCAGCTGATGAAATGGAAGGACAAGATGAAGAGGCCACTCCATCAGTGACGACAACCAAATTTCTAAGGGCAAGCCATAAACATGCCTTGCTCTTACATCAACTAATGGGAAAGAAAATGCCAAGGTTGAAAAGCTGGAGCCATGTTTGTTTGACATTACAAAAGTTGATAAGACCTTTGACAATCTAGTCAAAGACAAATAGATCAAATTCCATGATGGCATGGAACCACCTCACCCGAAAAAAGTGCAAAATATCAAATATTGCAAATGGCATAACTCATATAGTAAATTTACCAACAACTGCAACACGTTCAGAAGTGTTATCCAAAATGCAATTAAAGAGGAGAGGTTTAAACTAACTAAGAAGAAAGCAGGGAGTATGACTATTGACACAAATCCCTTTCCATTAGTTTCGATTAATATGATCTCCATAACATTTAAGGACGAAGAACAAGAAGTAGAGGTGAGAAAATCATGAACCTAGAAGAAAAATCACTAAGCACAAGGGAAAATGACCAACCAAGTAGAAAAGAAAACCTTTGACCAAGCAACTATGTTAATGGTTGTCTGAAGATATTTTAGATGGAGAATTCAAAGTTGATCTCTACTCCAGTGAAGCAAAAGTTGATAACGGAAAATAAAAAAGTTGTAGATCCTACCAATTACAAGAACTTGATGAGAAGATTGAGATATTTGATAGCAACCAGGTTGAACATAGCTTTTGGAGTTCATTTTCAAAGCAGGTTCATGGAGCCGTTTGTAAGGAATTAAAAGAATTATTCGATATATCAAAGGTATTCTAAATGATAGAACTTTCTATGGAGATACTAATGGTGTGAAACTTGTTAATATATAGATAGTGATCGAGATGGTGACATAGAAACAAGAACAAAAAAAAAAATAATTTCAAGATATGTTCCTTATCTGGGGTCAAGCGCAATATTTTAGTCTTCAAAGAAACAATTACTTGCCACAACTTCCAGACCTGAAGCAAAATATATGACAACAACCAGTTGTGCTACATAGTCCATCTGACTAAGGAGGATTCTTGAACCTTGGAGCCAGAAGCAAAATACTCTCACAACAATTTTGTGACAGTAAGTATGTTAATGCACTATGCAAAAGTCTAGTGTTTAATGAGAGATCCAAGCATATGGATTGCTAATTCCATAAGATTCGGGAATTAGTGAAGAGAAAGGAGTGTTGATTGGTTGTTTTGTCATAGTAGAAAATAAGTTGTGGATATCCTTACAAAACCATTTAAAATTGTGTTATTTTGCAAATTGAAAAAGAAAACTTGAAATGATTAACTTTACATAATTTAGAGCATGCAACCCCCCTGAATTTTTTACACATTTAAATTAAAAAACTAGGATAATATATCTATCCAGATCCGAAAAAGTATTATGGATATGTCCTGTTATGTATTATATAGAAATCGACTTAAACCGATTTATGTGATAAATTCAAATTTTGAAATTGACAAATACACAAAATCGAATTAAATCGATTTTTATAGTGTCAAAACACTATTCCGTTCAAAATCGACTTAAGTCGATTTGTCACTAATGTGTCAAGCGTGCTGGAAAATCGATTCAAATCGATTTTGCGGGGATCTTAAAATCAATTTAAATCGATTTTGGAGGGATGTGTCAGGAACAGTCCAGAATCGATTCAAATCGAGTTCTGTTGCCATTTTTTCCATGTAATCATGTAATGTATACATGCAGTTGTACATGACGCTATTATATCTTAAAAGTATTTTATTGGAACAATATAGTATATCCACACTTTATTATTTTAAGCGGTTTGATAATTGTTGCTATTTTCAAATAAAATGTCATATTTAAATCTTAATTAATAAAAATTAATGTTAAAATAATTTTATATTCAAAAAGAGCCGAGTCGAAATAAAATAATTAAAACCAAGCAAACTAAAGATGCTGGTAATTTAGATTATAATAAGAAAACCCACACAAAAAAGTAAAATAATAAAAAAAATCATTTTTCACATATGGTAGCATTTCATTTGTGCAAGCAGTGAAAGTGGGCAATATTATTATTATTATTATTATTATTATTATTATTATTATGGTTTATCTAACCGGTGGAAAGTTTTTATTTTAGGAAGGAAAACTTTTGTGTTTTTACAGTTGAGACCCACTTAAAAGTCTTGAAACTTACTTTTTTCGATATCCTTAATCATTATTCTTAGGATACTGGTTAACAAAACCCTTATTATTATTACGCTCATGGTCTATGCATGTCACCATTATCCATGAACAATTAGTATATTGCACTGTACACGCTAAACAACCCTTCATGGAATTTAGCGTTACGTTCAAACTTCCCCTCATACATGCCCACTAGAAAATCGATTTGAATCGATTCTGGACTGTTCTTGACACATCCCTCCAAAATCGATTTGAATCGATTTTTCAGCGTGCTTGAACATGAGTGACAAATCGACTTAAATCGATTTTGAATGGAACAGCATTTTGACACTACAGAAATTAATTTAAGTCGATTTGTGTGTTTGCCAATTTCAAAATTTAAACTTAACATAGAAATCGGTTTAAATCAATTTCTATATAATACAAAACATGACATATTCGGGTAGATATATAATATATATATATATATATATATATATATATATATATATATTTTAATTTAAATGTGTAACCCCGAAACCCCTCCCCAAAAGAAAAAGAGGAATTAAACCAAACATTTAAGATTCATCACCGGAAGATCCAATACTTGCAATCACCCTTAAGTTCTTGCGCTACTCTAGGCAACTCATAAAGTTGGAGACAAAGGTGAACCAAAAAACAAAAAAACAAAGAGTTGGAGACAAGGAATTCAAGTCTTGTTGTAATTTGATTCGTAATTTCATGCCAATACATATTATCCACCTTGTACTTGACGTTGTCTTTATTCATGTTTGTAGCCTATAAAGGCCACTAGCTAGACAATGTATATGCATGAAAATCAAGCTACGAGGCAAGCGAATTGAATGGAGTTCAATACTACTCTTCTTTCGATGTTAAACTTTTATGAGAGCAAGAATACTTTTGTGTGTGTATTTTTTATATTAATTGTCAATAATTTGTTTAAGAGAATTTTTCATATATTTTTAGAGTACGAAAAAAATTATTTATAACACTAAAATTTTAAATATGAAATGGTATGTAATAATAACTTTCTTGGGTTTTACTGACCAATACCCTAAAGACAAATGATTAAGGAACCAAAAAAATAAAAAAACTTCAAAAATTTTAAGGGAGTCATACAGATTAAAAACTTAAAATTTCATCTTTCCGGTACAAAACTTTTCATTCGTGATTCCTTAACTAGTTAGATAAACAGTAACTTTCTCTAATTAGGAGAAGGCTTAGCAATTTCTCTAAATCGAACGGGGTAGACAAGAATGTAAGACAAGAATGTGAGTACTTAGGAGCTTTTAATTTGTAGTTATTCATTAGCTTCGTTGGATATTACAATCCTGAAAAAGCTGTCACCACATTCAATATAAATCATTCCTTTAATTCATTTGGAGGCAGAGACTAGCATTTAACATAAGTTTTATTGAGCTGTATCCCCCAATTGACTTAAGATAAATGGCAGGTGCCAGTCCTGCTAGCGATAAATAAAAGCAGCAGAGTCAGCACCAAAAGTCTTGTTCTTTGATAGCATAACTGCATTCTCCTTCTTCTTTAACATCAATGGTCCACTTCTCAAACGAGCAATTCGAGAAATCATAATATCCTCCATGAAGAGAAAGCAACCCTCTCCTCACTCTGTCTTCTATCCATGGATAACTGAGCATGTTCAATAGTGATTGATTAATAGATTCCTGTCACAAATTGAATGAACATCACTTCAATTGTCTTGGAAAATTATAAGACTTCGTAGCATTTTCCCGTGATTCGTACAGAACAGTGCATATGATTATGTTTCAGCAGAATGACCAGTGGATTCATGTCTTCTAGCAGTTCTTAGTGCCAACATCACATAACTTGGTTGTTGGACCCTCCTAATTTGTGTTCCTAACAATTTTCTTAATTTAAAATGTCACTTATATTAAATAATTCTCGAATGTCGTGTAAATTACAATTCGTGTCATTGTGAGTAAAATTTTAAATTAGAAAGATGTTTAGGTTGATTATTAGAAGGATGTATCAACACTAATAATATATGATGGTTGGCGATGGGATACCTTTTCACAGAATCTGCATTGTTGACTAAAGCTAAGATGAGCTGTGGCGGCTTTTGTCCTTAATTTGGCAACTTTCCCGTTCGTGACCCACTTGTTTATGAAGTTTCTGGAAGAAGAATGAACTCTAATAAGAACTAGAACCATGATAACCATTCTAATGATGGTGAAATAAAATATTTTAGGCTGTATTGTTAGCAAGAGATACCTTGGTTCTGCATCTTCTCGCATATTCATCAGGTTTTCAATTCCAGCACAGCTACTATGACCAATGACTAATATATTCTCAACCTAACAATTTCATAACCATTTGAATCATGCAGTTATATAGGGTAACATAGTCTACTGCAGTATATATTCACCCTAATTCAGACAATAGCAGCAAGCTAAGTAAATCATGAAGGGAAATGTAATTTCATTTCCTCAATTATATTCTAATTCTATGCATTCATTTGCATAATTTTGAAATTCTCAGTCTCGGCTTTACATAGGAACTTACATATTTCTCCATTAAGTCCTGCACTGTCTTATGTGTAATTCTTGTAGCGCAAAAGATATGTAAATAATAAGTATGTACCTGAAGAGTAGTTACTGCAAACTCAAGAGCAGCATTACACTCTGATGGTCCATTCTGCCCTCCAACAGAAAAATAATAATGATGATGATGATGAGAGAGAAATGCCAACTAATATTGACTTGAATGTCGAGTTACAAGAAATTCTTGCATGCTCCTTGAGCATATTTAATACATGCTCCATAAACATGTTCAACCACACATTTTAGGTTTTTGATATAACTTTTAAATATTATCAGTTAAAATGAGTGGTTATAAATGTTTGTGGAGCACACATTAACTGTGCTCAAGGAGCATACAAGAATTTTTCCTGATTATTAGTGTGAGCGAAAATAATCAGAAGCAATTATACAAATACCTTCATCATAGGTACAAGATTAGCAATGTTACGTATCATAAAGGCTTCTCCAGGTTGGAATCCTAATATGTTGGAGGGGCACACCCTAGAGTCTGCACAAGCAATTACCATAAACTGTACTCGGATTTATCAGTTAAGAGTTAAGACCAATTCTCAGTTTAATTTCAACATGGACCAATACTACAGTAAGCGAAGAAATCATTCTAAAATGTGATGTGGAGATTATTCATGAACAAGAAAGATAATTAAGTAACAAATAAATTAAATGGACTTTGTAAATGTGTTTGTTATTATTATTACCTTTGGAGATTGAGCTTCAGCAAGAGCTTTAAAATGCTCTAACTCTTTCCTGTCTAAAAGAAATATAGCTTGTAAGACACAAGACCAACAATAAGGAAATAATTTTTTGCATAGCTTAGACTGAGAAAAATGTGCAAGCCAACTCTTACATATATTTGTGCTTCTTGAAACTCAGAAACCTTTGTTTCATCAAACCAAATAAGTCCTGGTCACTGTCAGTTTCAGCCATATTCCCTGCATCAGGGCCTTTGTTTTCTTGACTTAATCTGGGACAATTACTTGGAACATCAGGTTGTTTCTCCCTACAGTCAATAAGTGTAATCAAATCTTACTTACTCAAATTATTAAACCAATAAATTTGGCACAAACAGGTCAAGGAAAAGTGTATCCATTACAAACAATACTTTAACTGTCTGTATCCTAAGAAGGAACAAATTCAAACTTGAGTAATAAACAGCCACAAAAGACAAGCTCTCCACAAATCATCAGCCCAAAAATTTCAACAAAATTTCATATATTTTCAGTCCTTGTTGGCTTGTATAACAAACTCTTACTTGAATGAAGGCAATGATGCTGCTGCATGACAACCTTCCGTTTTTGTCCAATTCATCTACAAATCCAACAAGAACAGAGCAAAGCAAACAAAGCATCAGAACCAAACATCGAAGGAAACTTTATGAAGAAAGGAATGCTTGATTAGCAGCTTTTAACTGCAACAGATGAAAAGGGAAAGCCACTTGCTTAGAAGCTTAACATATATAGGACAACAATTGAGAAATTAACTCACAAATTTTGGCCAAGGCCTTGTTCTGGAGGAAACCACAGAGGAATTGGTTAGACCGGAAAAGGGCCAGCACCAGCAAGCATCCCCATGGACTAATGAACCCAAAGGTGCCCTTGATCGGACGAGTGAAATCATTCTGGACCCTGTAATGGAATAATTAAATTACGTTATTAATTGGATTATCTTAACGAAGATACTGCCACAAGGTGTAGCAATACTACTATGGCACTCACGAATTGGCCACACCATCTTTCTCTTCCTACGGAGTATTTGCACTGTAGCCAATGCCATATTTATACTTAAAACTAAATTTATCCATATCTTTATTGAATATTAATTTTACTATTAAATTAAGAAAAATGATATATGTACAATATTTTTATACAATATATTTACATGGACAAAAATATAAACAAGGTGATGGGTTAACAGAAATAAAAAAATCGAAATGGGCTCATCAGTTTGATTATTTTTAATGTATAAAAATATTATATATATACCCTCTATTCTATATTAATAGTTATTCTTAAAAAATTATGTAATTTTGATATATTAAAATATATCTAGTTCCTAAATATATTAATTTTTGAATATATTAAAAATTTTTAATAGAGAGTATTAATATGGAAAGGAGATACCATTTTTCTTAAATTAATGTTTTAATGTTTGCGTATATTTATTGCTTTATATAGTGGGATGACAAGATTCGCGTGGCACGACGAGTTATTGGGAGGATGGGATAGAAGACACTCAACTAAAAGGACCTATCCACTTGTTGCACACACTTTACACGTATCATGTAGTTATCCCATTTTGTGGAACTTCGTTGCAGCCTAACAATAACATCCACGATACATACGAAATAGTTGTCTCGGCGAGTCCCTTTCACAGTTGGCAACGCTATCTACTCCTCTTGTCCTTGCCAAATGCCAATGCATCTCCTGATCTTTGAACTCTATAGATTAAATTATCTTGGCATGGGATTTTAGTTCAATAATGTGACCAGCGTTGGAGTCCCAGCTTCCCATTTCGCATGAGAAAATTGACTTCCATTTCGGCAAAATAAATACCCTCGAAAATGTTGAAATGCTTTTATTTCATCTAAGGGTTTGGGCAAAATAAATATTCTTGAAAATGTTAACGTGCGTTTATTTCATCTTAGGGTGGATGCTCCGGGACAGTTGTGCATCAGTATATTTAGTACATTTTAACTCACAAAATAGATTAAGAGAAAGATGATGCTATGTATTTAAGAGAAAAAAGGAAAAAGAAAATTTTATGTTCACTAATATTTTTTATGAAATGAACTGTACCAAGTACACCAATATGTAATTATACCAAAGAATTAACCTTATCTTAATAAGAAGTTAAAATGTTTAATGATCTTTTGAAACATAAATAAATGAATAAACACTTCAATGGAAAATTTTTTCAAAAAATAATTTTAATATATATAAAAGAGATTTACACTAATTTCCAATTATATATTAACATATTGAAAAAATATTTTACTCAATCATTCACTATAAATTTTATAAATAGAAATATATAATTAAACAGTGTAAAATTCTTTTATATTGATAGTCAACTAAAATTAATCTCTTTTGAAAAATCTTTTATACATTAGTTGTTATTTTCATCTTCTTTTGTTTTTGGTCAGGGTTATTTTCAACTTTCGAACGAAAGAATGAAAACCTCTTAAAGAGTATGGACCAACACTAAATAATGGAGCACAAATTCAGATAGATAGAAACAGATGGATTTCTCCATCTAAGCGCATAAGGGTAGAAAATATTAGACAAACTAAGCCTCTTATGTTTACGGGACAAGGTACAACCGAGATTTGAAAGGGTTGTTGAGGATGATCGATAAATGTCACATACCTGCATGAAATTATCAGAAGCTAAAATAATACTCCGTCCCTCCATTTCTAGATAGAAGTCTGACAACAGAGGAGATCAGGCATGCTGTCCAATCTTGTGCTTCACACAAAGCACCGGCGTATGATGGCTTTAATATGAATTTTGTTAAAACTTTTGGAGTGAATTGTATAAAGGTTTCTGCAGGAAGAGCTACTCTCTATATGTTGAGTAGCTTGGTTTAATTTATTTATAACCAAAGTAGTTATAGAATGATGGCTGAATTCTAGGACTAGAGTTCAAAATGAAAACAATAATTTAAACTTGAGATAAGAATAGAAATACAAAAGCAAATCAAGCGTAACAGGTGTTATCCTACAAAGGTGACTAGAGTTCAAAATGAAAACAATAATTTAAACTTGAGATAAGACCAGAAATACAAAAGCAAATCAAGCGTAACAGGTGTTATCCTACAAAGGTGGAACTACTTGATGCTTCTTCAGCCCCCCTCAAACTTGGTGTGGGAGTTGTAATGCCAAGTTTAGATCGTAAAGAATGAAAAACTGTCCTAGAAAGTGGCTTGGTAAATATGTCAGCTAACTGATTTGCCGTGGGAAGATAGCGAGTGATGAGACTACCTTGAGTAACCTTTTCACGGACAAAGTGATAGTCAATCTGAATATGTTTTGTTCGCAAGTGGAATACTGGGCTGACCGTGAGATGAAGGGCACTGAGATTGTCACAAAATAAGGCTGGTGGCTAATGAAGTGGAATCCCAAGATCACGAAACAGAAAACTGAGCCAAGTAAGCTCTGCTGTAGCAGAAGCCATTGCCCGGTATTCAACCTCAACACTCGAATGAGCGACCGTTGGTTGTTTCTTGGCACACCAGGAAATGCAGTTAGCTCCAAGGAAAGTACAGAAGCCGGTAGTGGATCGACGTGTGTCAAGGCAGCGAGCCCAGTTAGCATATGCAAATTCATAGAGTGTAGTGTCCGAGTTGGAGAGGATGCGCAGCCCAAAGGATAAGGTACCCTTGAGATATCGAAGGACCCTTTTTAGTTCGCGAAAGTGAGCATTTGTAGGAGCATGCATGTATTGACAGAGATGATTTACTGAGTATGTGAGGTCAGGGCGAGTAAAAGTGAGATATTGAAGTGCACCTACCAAGCTGCGATGTAAATGAAGGTCGGAGAAAGTAGTGTCATCTTGTTGAGATTGAGGCACTTGCATGGGAGTGGCAATTGTATTGCATTCCATCATATTAGCACGTTGAAGTACCTCTGTGGCATATTTGGACTGATTGAGGAAAAGACTGTAAGATATATATTGCACCACAACACCAAGGAAAGATTGCAGTTGACCCATAACTTTGATGGCATAAGAATTAGCAAGAGCTATTATGAAGCTTGTTAACATGGAAGAATCGTTGCCAGTGAGGATAATATCATCAACATAAAGTAAAAGGACCATAACAGTATCATGTACGCGATAAATGAAGAGAGATGGATCGACTGTGTTGCATGAGAAGCCATAGATCACTAAGAAAAAGCTTAAGTGATTGACCAAGTATGTGGGGCCTGTTTAAGATTGTACAAGGCTTTCTTTAGTTTCCACACATGATCAGGGAATAATGGGTTGATAAACCCAGGAGGCTAAGATAGTAAACTGGTTCATCCAAAGGGCCATGTAGAAAAGCATTTTTAACATCGAGTTGCTGTAAAGGCCAGCCATGTGTGGTTACAGGAGACAAAATCAGCTGTACCGTGGCATATTTGACCACAGGAGAGAAGGTTTCTTGAAACTCAATACTAGCCACTTGGTTGAATCCTTTTGCCACATATCGAGCTTTGAGTTTGTCGAGGGTGCTATTAGATTTGAGCTTGGTGCGCCATATCAACTTTGTGCCTAGAACTCGTATAGATAAGGACCAAGGGACAAGCTGAAAGGTGTCTTAGGTAATAAGGGTTTTGAGCTCATCTTCCATAGCCTGTTTCCATCTTGGGTGACGCAAGGCTGATTTGACTGACTTAGGTTCCTTAGGGATGAGATCACAGTGGAAGAGGTACTTGGGGTTGGGACATATAATGCCATCCTTTGCACGAGTGGTAATTGGGTGAGTGTTTAGTGGAGAAGCAATAGAGCATGAAAGGGGTGCAATAGCGGGTGGAGGAGCAGGTGGATCAATTGAATGAGGAGTTAATGTAGGAGGTGGGTTAATTGGTGTAGGAACAAGTGTAGGTGTAAGTTCGGGATTATGTTCTGATCGAGGTGGATGGCGAAGGGAAGAAATTGGGGAGTCTTTAGCAAGTAAGGAGAAGGTGGTAAGAGTAGTGGATAGGTTGGTGGAGGGATGGTTAAGGTTGGAAAGGTCATGAAAAGGATAGTGATCTTCATTAAATACCACACTACGGGAGATGTAGAATTTTCCAGTAGGTGGATGCAAGCAGCTGTAACCTTTGTGTCTATCAGAGTAGCCTAAGAACACACAAGGAAGCGATTTTGGGTCAAATTTGTCGTGAAGAGCCCTTTAAAAGTGGAAAGCATTATGTACCAAAAGTTCGAAGACATGAATAATCTGGATTATCATGATGGATCATATAGAAGGGTCTACTGAAATTGTGAATAGAAGTGGGCAGTCTGTTAATAAGAAAGCACGCAGTTTGGAATGTGTCTGGCTGGTAGATTAAAAGAACCTTGCTTGCATATAGAAGTGTGAATCCTAATTCACATAGGTGGTGGTGTTTGCATTCAGCGACACTATTGCTGTGGAGTACCAGGACATGAGACCTGTAATCTAATTCCATTTGTGGCAAGATGATTAATAAAATGATGATTAATAAATTTGCCCCCTCCATCACATTGCACAGTTTTAACTTCAGCATGGAATTGACGAGTGATGAACTTTTCAAATTGTAAATAATGCTGAAAAAATTCAGATTTTGCTTTCAACATTATAATACAAGTAAAGCATTTAAAATCATCCATAATGCACACATAAAATCGATAACTACACTTAGAGACAACTGGTGAAGGGCCCTAAAGATCAAAATGAAGTAATTCAAAAGGAACACTACTTCTTTTATTTATTGCTAGAAATAGGAGTTCTGAGGCTTTTGCCAAAGTGCAAGAGTCACATATGAAAGGTAAATTCTCCTTATTAGTGAGCTGGATGACTCCTTTATTGTGGAGATGATGAACTAGCCGAATATGGGGATGGCCAAGGCGAGCATGCCATGTACGCGTAGCAGCTTTGCAAAAATGAATGGAATAAAGAGCATTAATCTTCAGTACCTTATGTATTCATGAATGGACTGAGTAGGTTCTTTTATGAGAAGAGAAAGCTTTTGTTTTAACAAAAATTCATGTTCAACAGATGTGGGAGCATACACCTCCTGCAAAGCAAGCCAAACATCTCGAGAACTGTCCAAGTCAACTACCAAAGCAAGGGCCTCTTCAGATAAGCGGCTGGTAATCCATCCACGAACCAAACGATCTGATTTGCACCAGCAAAAGAAGTCTGGGTTAGGCTAATCAAACCTCATGGCAAGGATGCCAATGGCCACTGGGGAGGGGATCAATGGTAATGGGGCTGGAGTTTCTCTTGAGATAAAGCCACCAAGATCCTAACTATCAATCAGATTAAGCATCTGGGAACTCCACAAAACATACTTAGCTGAGTTGAGGTCTAAGCAGATAAAATTACTGATGTTGAGAGAGGAAGGATACAGGTAAGGGAGGGATTACTGGTGACTAAGGAGGTTGATGAGTTGGACATTCTTGAAGTTGGTGTAGCGTTAGCCATGGACAAACTGATACCATATAAAGGTTTCTACGGGAAGAGCTACTCTTTATATGTTGAGTAGCTTGGTTTAATTTATTTATAACCAAAGTAGTTACAAAATGATGGCTGAATCCTAGGACTAGAGTTCAAAATGAAAACAATAATTTAAACTTGAGATAAGAACAGAAATACAAAAGCAAATCAAGTGTAACAGGTGTTATCCTACAAAGGTGGAACTACTTGATGCTTCTTCAAATTGGAAGGCCAGGTTTGTACTCTTATTAATCACTTCTTTTACATGGGTTTCTTCCTTAAGGGTATGTTTGTGAGATTGGAATTTGGAGGGGAAGAGAGGAAAGGAAATGTTTATAGGGTATAATCTTAAAATCATATACTACAACCTCTTCCGTCCTTTTCCCCCCTCTCAAAATTCCAAACTCACAAACATACCTTAAGGAGATTAATACTACTTGGGTTGCTTTAAGTCCCCAGGTGGAAGGATCTAAAGAGGTAAAGGACTTTAGACCAATCAGTATGATTGGTTGTATGTATTAAATTATATCTATGATCTTGGCAAAGAGGATGAAATCAATTCTACCTTCTCTTATGGGAGAAACATAGTCAACTTTTTGCCTTTGGAAGATAGATTTTGGATGGAGATTTAATTACAAATGAAGATGTGTGGTTGTTGAAGAAAGCAGAGGCAAAAGCAGTTATTTGAAGCTTGATTTCCAGAGGGCTTATGACATTGTGAAATGGGATTTCCTTGAAAAGGTAATTGGAAAGATAGGTTTTGGTCTATTATAGAGAAGGTGGCTGATGTATTGTGTCACCTCGGCCTCTATGTCTATTCTTATAAATGGTTCACCAACAGAACCTTTTGATCTCAAGAGAAGACTTCACCAAGGGGACCCGATCTTTCCTTTCTTATTCCTTTTGGCGAATGAAGTTTTTAACAAGATGGTGTTAAAAGAAAAATCTATGGGTAAAATTGAAAGTCTTAATATTAGAGATAACTATGGAATTGTCCCACCTACAGTTTGCGAATGACACCTGGTCTTGGCTCCAGTGAATATGGGGTGCTTGAGGAATTATAAAAGGTTGCTTATTTATTTCTCTACAATCTTAGGTATGAAAATTAATTACCGCAGGTCTGCTATGGTTACTATTAGATACATAGATACTTGGATTCTTGAGGTGTAATACCTTGGGTACACGTGTCCCAAGATAAGCCTAATACGGCCTTAAGGTCCCTCGAGACCTACTCGTATTGCCAGGAAGACTCTAGGTGTGTGAAAATCAGTTCAGAGGAAGAACGGGTGTTTATGACACTACTATAGTGGTTTAGGGCCGCTATAGTGGTGGAAAAGAGCAAGAACACTATTCCTACCAAGCGGGTGATTAGACCGCTATAGCAGTCAGGGGCATGGTTTTCATGATGGTTGCTATGTGTTCAACTACTATAGTGGTCCAGGACCGCTATAGTAGCGCTTCTTAATACCAATACAGTGTGAAATGTCATAGTTTCGCTTAATGAGCTCTCCACCCCCTATATAAACCCCTAACTCAGGATACAACCTCCATTTTCGAATCCCTAACTCCAAAATCTCTCTTCCTCCTTCCCCACTCTCAACCTCACTCAATCTTACCTCCTCCAAATTTTAAGGTAAGAGATCTATGCTAGTTTATGTCACCTTTCTTTCCTCTATTCCATGTTCTTGAGTTTGGGCTATTGTTATTCTCCATTATTGTCAAGTGGGGGTGTTTTCTCAATGTTAATTGATATAAAGTCATTTTAGAGTTATCTAGATGTTATTAGAGATTGATCATGAGTCTATGTTGCTCTATGGCAGTTATTTATATCATTCCAAGCTCTCAAGGTTAAGTTGATGATGCTTATATACTTCCGGCTCCAAACGGTAAGTGGGTTCAAACTCGTGACCTTATTTTCAGTCATTATAATTATGTTTCATGCATTTTGATTGTTGGACATGATTTAGAGATCAAAGTATGTATAAATACGATTTTGCAAGTTATGCCAAGTGAGCAAAGAGTATGGTTTTTTACTATAGCATGACAAATGCATTTTAGAAAACCATGAGACTATGATTGCATTGTTGTATTCCTTGACAATGTTTTATATGCTTAAGAAAATATTTACGGTGAAACTTATAGTTAGCAAGATGCCAAGTTTTAAAATATGCTCTTGTGAATTTATGACTTTATTATATTTTTGATATTGAGATTTCAATGTTCAGTTAAGATATAAGGAAAGATTTATTTGGAAAATATATATTGTAGCAATTTGTTATTTTATCAAACATGTTCCTATGAGTTTACTATATTACTATGATTTTAGAATACTCAATCGAGATATTTGAATTAACTACAAACTAGCTTAGACGATAGCTATAAAGAAATAGATAGTGAGTTAACAGCTAAAAGTGATCATTAACCTTGGTACCAAGTTTTCCTTATGGGTAATCTCATAGAGCATAGATGAAACCTAATTAGGTGTCTGATTTAGATCCTTGAGAGATCACAAAGCAGAGAATTTTTTATGCCATGGTTGACATGCATGATTGAAGATAAGAGAAATCCATGGATATTATTATTATTGCTATATATATGTGTGTGTGTGTGTGTGTGTTTATATAACCAGAAAATGTTGTTTCTCTAGGAATTACTACACCATTAGTTAAAATGATTTGAAGATAATCTATGGATTTAGAGATGCTTGTTTATGAATTTATGAAATGAAAAGTGTTTTTCCTAGCCAGATATATGTATGTCAATATAAAATATTTTTTCCAATTGCATATATATATTATGTATAGTGGTTGTTGTCCCATGTAGGTGATAAGTGAAAATCCACTCACTAAGTCCGTTGATTTATCCCTCTCCCTTCTTTCCCACAATTACAGGTACGGATATCATTTTGCCCCCTATTTAGTAGCTGCAGCTGTCCTTTGGTGAGCTTTACATTGTTGTAAGGCTTAGAATAGGCTTATGCTAGAATTAGAGTGCTCCATTAGTCTTGCAGACAAGATCCAAGCCACATATATATTTTGAGATATTGCAGTCATCATCAAAGTTTATATATATATATGTATATTTCGCTATATGTTTTCAGAGTTCAAGCATGTGTTTGAAATGTAGACTATGGTTAAAGATTTATGTAATGAGCTAGAGATGAATTTATGATTTGGTTTTCAAGAGTTAGATAGATATTCAGAGTTTGAGTAAGATGTTTTCAGAGTTTTGTACATTAAATACCTTAGTTTTATGAATTCAAATATTATGTTATAACTACAAAAAATGATAATGATTTTGATGAAAATCATATTTTGAGTATGCCATTATAATAAATTATGTATTTAGAGAGACACATTACCCAAAAGGCTTACATGGGGATGACATTCCTCATATACTGGACACGTTCCCAAGTTGGGTAGTGACAGAAGGTGCACAGCCTATTGGGATGTACTGTGATGAAGCTCCCTATTATTTGTCTAGGTATTCCCTTTGGAGCAAACCCATGTAAAGTTGAAACATGGAAACCTGTGATTCAAAAATTAGATAAGCAGCTTGCAGTGTGGAAGGCAAACCTTCTCTCTAGAGCTGGATGTTTGGTGTTGATCAAATCGGTTCTTAATTGCCTACTATGTATTATTTAAGTATCTTTAAAATTCTGAAAACAATAGCTACCAAGATAGTTTGCTTACAAAGGATATTCTTCTACTCTTCGAGCTCAGGGGAAAAAAGGAATCCCACAAATTCCATGGGGAGTCATTTAGAAGCCAAAGAATATGGGTGGCCTAGGTGTAGGTGATATGGTTATTCAAAACACCACTCTCTTGTTTAAATGGCAATGGCAATTTTTGAATAGATCTATGCCTTTGTGGAAAAAGATTGTATGTTCTAACCATGCATTCAACCTTACTCCTTGACTAAACCGTAATCAAGTGTAAACAAAGGGAACATATGGGGTCAAATTTTGAATTTGGATAGTCTTGGTGAGCAAATTATGAAAATTGTCCAAACTGGATTGAAAAGAAAGGTGAGTGATGGATCCTTTACTCTTTTCTAGTATGATATTTGGGTTGGTAATGCATGCCTAAAGGATAAATTCCCGAGATTATTTTATGTTTCATCATAGCAAGAAGATTTTATTGCCAACATTGGGCATTAGGAAGGCATGGTTTAGAGATGGGAAT
Organism: Dalbergia cochinchinensis; assembly: GCA_031216125.1. NCBI lineage: Eukaryota > Viridiplantae > Streptophyta > Magnoliopsida > Fabales > Fabaceae > Dalbergia > Dalbergia cochinchinensis. The sequence goes on from CM062376.1 coordinate 25,918,309, forward strand.
TGACATGGTGTAGACAGCTTTTTGCCTGGGATGAACAACAATTAATAGACTTCCTTCTAACCATAAATCAAAATAATTTTGTGAAAGGTGTAAGCGATAAGTGTTCTTTACACTTCTCTTCTTCTAGTATTTTCTCTGTTTCTTCTTTTTCTTTGTAGGATTTTAAGTAAGTGACATTGTTATCCTCTGAGTAGAGCATTAGTTCTAAAAGGATGTGTAAACACTAAAGAGAGGCTTGCTAGAATAAATTGCATCCCTGCAACTAAATAAATTGCTGGAATAAATATATGATAGCACTCCCATACTATGTGACCAATTCTTCCACATAGTTGGCACTATGGTTGACAACCCCATGACTAATTTGACCATCTACCACTGTGAAAACCTCTACCTTGGCCCCTTCTTCCACCATTGTGACCTCTACCATAGCCTTTAGTTGATCGAGCTAAGTTCACTTGAACTATTCCAAGTTTGGTTTTCCTAAATTTCTCCATAAGATCATATTACGATAACAACAAAGATTCAAACTCAGTGATTGATAATGTCTCAACTTTAGACATGGCCATGGTAATAAAGGCATTGTACTCTTCACCAAGACTTTCAAGAGCTCCTTCTACGCAATCTTCTCTTGCAATGGGCGCTCATAGTATAGAGAATGAGTTAGAGATTTTCTTAATCTTACCAAGATATTCTACTACTGTGGAACCTAGCTTCTTGACTGCCTTCAATTGGGATTTTAGTTGCTTGATCTTGATTTTTGCTCTTGCAGTGAAGTAATCTTCAACACTTTCCCAAATTTCATATGCAAATACTCATTTTGCTAATTGATTTGTGAAACTCAGATCTATTGAAGCAAGTAACCAACTCACTAAATGATGATCTTGTTGCTCCCAGTTCTGGAATTCTTCACTTTCATTTTCTGATTTCTCATCTTCAATGGTTGCAAATCTTACAGGCATCTTGCTCCTCGATAAGTGATCATTCAATTTGTTGGCTTTGATGCTAGCCAAAGCTTGCCTCTTCTATGGCTTGAAGTTATCTTCATCCAGCTTCAATGAGATTGGATTTGCAAAGGTTTTGAGTACAAATCATGAGCTCCCTTGAGCTGATGTGGAAGGTGAATTAGTTCCCATGGATCATTGCTGCTCTAATACCATGTAAGGTATTAGAGACTTAGGCATTGAACACAAGGAAAGCTTTCACAAAGAGAGAGAGAGAGAGAAAGGGAAAGAAGAAGAAGATCAAGAGAAGGATTATGTTTGTGGCATACGAAATGTGTAATCTGCATTAATTGAGAATTAGTTTACATGGAGATGAATATATATATATATGAGATGGTAGCAAGCACACCAATGTTGATAGCAATAACAAATTTGAAGCTTATCACTAACTGCCTAAACTGACTTGCTTAACAAACTAATCAACTCTTAACAGAATGCTTATTGCTAATTGATCTTATCACTAACAAGGTTAATACTACTAAATCTAGGGTTATATATTCTAAGTCTGTTTCTAGGCAGTGGAGAGACTTGTATACTTTTGTCAAGTTGGCCTTTGAGCTGGGCAAGTATTTAGGCTTTTTGCTTTTGAATAGAAGTGCAAAGTGGAGTGACTTCTCCTTTATTATGGAAAATTTAAATAAGCAATTGGCTTCGTGGAAAGGGAGACTTCATAATAAGGTTGCTAAATTGGCTTTGGTGAAATCAGTCTTATCTTCCTTTCCTATTTATCCTATGTAGTCTTTTCCGGCTTCCCCAGGCAGTTTGCAATGATATAGATAAATTACCAAGGGCTTTCTTTGGAGTAAAATTATTCATAAGAGAGGTCTTCACTTGCTTAATTGGGAATATATTTCTAAGCCCCTCACTCATGGTGGTTTGGGTATCAGACACTCTCAAGAGACTAATACTATGTTACTGGGCAAGCTTGTATGGTGCATTATTTCATGAGAAAGAAAAACTTTGAGTTCAGGTTATGTCCCATAAATGTTTGAGGGGCATTCTATGTTTGAGGTTTCATGTTCCCCCTCATGCTCCCTTGTGTGGAAGGCCATTTGTAAAATGGCTAAGGCTGATTTTAGAATTCGTATTGGGGATGACTTTTCTTCCCTTTGGTATGATAAATGGATGAGGGAGGGTCCTTTTTTCCTGGAGGCTACTTATGTCGACATTTCTGACCTAGACTTGAAGTTTAGGATTGTTAGAGTAATGGTAGCTAGGATCTTTCTAGATTTATATTATTCTCTCTTTACAGGTTCAAAGTTTGATTCGAGAAGTCCCGATCCCTTTTTTCCTAATGTTGCTGATTCTTTGGTTTGGAGTGCTTCTCCCACTGGGAATAGGGACAACTCTTCTTGTAAGTGGATTTGGTGTCTACATGTCATTTTCAAGATTTGTTTTCTAGTTTGGATGGCTGCATTAGTGTCTTCTCACATATGTTTGTGTTTTCAACAGCTTCTTGCCTTATTGGACCTTTGTCCTAAATGCGGGAATCACCTTGAGACTATCATACATTGTCTTTGGGACTATAGTTATGCTCGGCCTGTGTGGATCTCGTTGGGTTTTTGTGTGCATTTTGATTTTTTCCTTTTGGAGTTGGCACTGTTGCTCAAGGCTTTTGCAACAGGTTACCTCTTCGTCCCTCTTCCCTCTTTCTATCCAGCTTGTGGAATGTCTGGTGTGCTTCGAATAAGCAAATCTTTGAGCATCAACAACTTCACCCTTCTATTTTGTTGCATTACATTCATATTTTGGCTGAGGATTGTGCCAAAACCTTTGCAAGGAACTCTATTTTGCATTCTACTATGCTTGTTAGTTGGTTTCTTTCCCTTCATCGTTTTGTTAAGCTTAATACCAATGGTAGAAAGTTAGATATAGTTGGTTTTGAGGGTATAGTGGTCTTATTAGACATGCTAGTGGTTGTTGGATGCTTGGTTTCTATGGGAATGCTGGACAGGTTGATATCCTTAGGGTTAAGTTGTTGGCTTTGCGGATAGGCATGAAACTTTCCTACGATGTTGGTTTTTAGTTTGTTGTTTGCGAGGTCGACTACCTTCAAGTTGTCCATCCATCTATTAGCAAGTGAGTCCCTCCCACCATATTTATGCCTGGATTATTTTTTATATTAAGTGGTTCCTTTAGGTTAATTGGTCTTGCTTTGTTCGCCATGTTTATCGTGAGGAAAATTAGGCTGCTAATTTTCTAGTTAAATTGGGAACCTTTTCTTTGGAGCTTAAGCATGTTTGGCAGGCAATCCCAGCAAGTATGAATCTTATTCCCCTTGCAAATTCTGCTGGGTTCCTCACTTAAGATAATTGTTCTTTCTTTTCTTATTTTGCTCATACAAAAAGTTGTAAGAGGATCGAATCGACCCAATGAACCTAGTTAATTCAAACCAATCCGATTAAATTGGTCATGTTCAAATTAGGCTATTAAGTCAATTGGTTTAGATTCAATTAGAATCAATTACATATCGGTTTAGTCATTGAATTTGCATCTTGTAACTTTGAAATCCAATCCAAACCAATCATTTTATTTTTTGTTCTACATTGTAGGAAGTAAATGAAATGCTCAAAATTGTGAATTGATTTTGAAGATGACAAGCTTCTCTTTATATCTCTTTTAAATGTCTTCAATTTATGATTTATGTTTAGGTTTTATAGACATGTAATATGAAATAGCCTAAGATGAAGAGATTTTCTCGTTCCAACAACCGAGACCCTAGGTTAGCCAATACCGACTGAAATTCACCTCAATTGCTCAATAATTAATTAGGGCTGCAACTTTATCCAACAAAACTTTAGTCAGTATAGTAGATAGACAAATTGCAAGCCATACACCGAGAACATTAGCATGCTAGCTAGTATAGACCAATTAGAGGAACATCTACTAACCTAAATATAAAGTTGCTTTCCATTTTATCATGTTTTATTATCCGAAAACCTTACTGTAATTATACATATTCCTTCAATCCCCCAAAAACCCTCTGATTAGGAGTTAGCAGCAGTCTTCAACAACAACGAGCAGTCTACCTCACCGAGAGAACCATAACTATCCCGAGCCCGCTTGTGGCCCAACACGATCCGGCCCATCCCTGAGCCCACTAAAGCCCGATTCTCTATCACCGCCTTCAATGCCCGTTCCAGCGCTCCAACCTCCACCTCCTCGTTCGAATCACCACCACCACCATTTGGCCATTGCATCACCACAACGCTCTTAGTTCGGCCCCCAACAGTCATCATCTCGGCCCGAACCGCCTTGGCCCGGACCGACCGGATCGCGTTTGTCAGGTCCCGGTTCAGGCCGGGCCGGTCCTCACAGCACAGCGTCGCCTTCATCCGTTTCGGTTCCCCACCACCCTCCTCTCCTCCTCCGCAATAGCTTAGTGTTGCCTCGTCAGACTCACCCGGAAACGGCCACGGTTCGGTTTCGGCTTCGGACCGAACCGAACCCGGTTCGCGCGACGAGTCTCGCGCCACGTCATCGGCTTCCTTCCTTAGCCGCTTCACGTGCTGAACCACCTCCGCCAGCAACGACGCCTTATCTGACTGCAACGCAGCACACAAACATGTGAATTTACCATGATGCCCTCGACCCATGCAGCAGCAGAAAACAAGCAACAATCAAATCGAGAATTGAACTGGTGAGAGACGAGTCACGCGTTCGATTGATTCAACTAATTAAACGAGTGAATAAATTACAAGATATCATTATAGATATGATTTTCCTTAAATAAAAAATAAGTTAATAGAAGCGAGTGTATTCCTATAGTAATCAAATATTCCTAATGGAAGAATCAAAAAATTGAATCTATATTTTAGATGCATAACCCAGTTACCATTAAAAACATGATTATATCTAGTAGTTTTATTTGTTGGATTTTATTAATTGACGATGGGTAATGAAAATGACCACCTTGGCGGTGTTGGGGAGGAGAGAGCGTAGGGTGGAGAGGTGGGCGTTGATCCGCTGCCTGCGTCTCCTCTCAGCTTCCCTGTGGCTCTTGCATGCTTCCGTTGATTTCCTGTCCCCTTTCGATCTCCCACCGTCCAAATCCGTAGCCTTGATCATCGGTGCTTCCGGGACATACCGTGATGATGAGTCGTGATGATGGTCTAGCCAGCTCTCGAACCCATAGAATCTCCCAAAAGGAAGCATCTTTGATTTCTGCTCAGGTTAAAAGGAAACCGAACAAGATAAGGTTGTTAATGTATTGGTTTCGACTTTTAATTGCAAAATCGCTAATATAACGTTCATTGCAACTATGGCAAGATGAGCATCGGTCACATATAGATGAGAATGAATATGGATGTTTGTAATGTAAGGTAACGTAATGAAACAATATGGTTGGGGGTGGTCCAGTTCTACGATGTACGGAGAACCAACAAGCAGCACAAGGAGAAGAGTACGTACATGGGAAACACTGTCTGTGGCAGTGAAAAAATGAACACAGAGAGAAGCTCTGAAGTGGTCCGCAGGAGAGAAGAGAATGAATAGGAGGCTGGCTGTTGGAGAATGTGAGAGCGCAAGGTTTGAACTGTTGTGGAAGAATGAGATCCAACATATAAATGGTGCTTTTAAGTTAAAATATAATTTTAGCTAAGATCCATTTTTTTTATATGTACTAGAAAAAATAATGTAATCTGAACCTATGGCCTTGTTATAAGTTTGATATATATATTTTTTATGCTTTGAAAAATATTGAGATTTCAACCTATAAATATTGTAATTATTTTTTATTCATAAAAATATCCTTATGTTCAATTAGGGTGTGTTTAGTTAGGGGATAAAAAAAAATTCAAAGGAGAATTCTTGTGTAAATTAAAATTCATCTATAATTTTTTTCTTTTTCAATTTTACTCCTCAACAAAAACAAATTCTTAGAGTATATTTGATTGATGAGCAAAATTGACGTAAACTTTTCATAAATGAGCAACTCAATATATAAAATCATACATGAAGATCATTTATGAAAAATTATGGTACATTTTTACCCCAACCAAACACATCTTTAGAATTATAATTTTGTTATGGTTATAATCTTGTTAGTGGGGCATATTATATGGTTAGCAACATGATTATCAAACTTTCTAGTTAACTCTTACGAGTTTAGATTCTCAAATCGAGTTAACTTGTATAAAAACTCGAACTTGAATAAACTTGAGTAAAATTAGGTGATTTGGGGACCACCCAGATAAAATCAGGTAAGCTCGTGAGTTTATATTTTTTTATTAAAACTTGGCCTCTCAATTAATAAAACATGAGATTTTACTATAGCTAGTCCTAATTAAACCTTCTAAAATTAAAGTTATGATTTATTAACATAAGTTATTCCAAATTCTCACATCCTAAAATTCTAATATATTGCATTACTTATAATTTTAATTTTAATTTCATATTTTATGACGTATTTGCTTTATTATGATATTGCATTGCAATTTAAATTCTACATATCTTTGTTTTATAATGAATTTATTTTATTATAATTGGATGCTTTTAATATTGTTTTTAAAAGTAAACTCTGTAAGACTTTACAGTTTAGTTTACGAATTTAAGTAAACTTGCGAGATTCACAGCCTTGGTTAACAAAATATAATCCAGTTCGCTCACCTAGTTGCTATTATTTGTCGTTGTTTTAGACTTCATTAGTTCTGCTTTGCTTTTGTGTTGTACCACAGCTTTATAGTAGTTTGCAACTTTACTTCTTTATTTTTAAAAATAAAAATTCAAGAATACTTTATTTTGAGAGTATATTTTTATGTTTTGGCGGTAGTGACTTTGAGAGTATATGTAGGATTGATTCATGTACATTTATGACTCAAATTAATTCACACAGTTATAACCCGAACCGATACATTGTAATTTACAATTAATTGTATAGATAGGGACTGACTTTTTTTTCCCTAAATAAATTTCAAAATTGATAATAAGCAAAAGTACTGAAAGTACATTTTAAATTTTTTTTTTTTTAGCTCAATCACCATTCAAAGATAAATGAATTTGTAAAATGAAAATTGGTTGCCCGAGGTGAAAGAAGGGAATGTGAATAGGAGTTGTGGGGAGGGAAGGTAAACTAATGTGACCACTGAAAGACCAGGGAATAAACTAGTGTCTGTACATGTGTCTACAAAGAGGGACACATAATTGGACAGAAATGACGTATACACATTTTTTTTTCCTTTTCTCATGTAGAGACAATATAATTATAAAATTAACTATCAAAAGTTGTAGTTTTTTTATTGTGCTAAATTCTCTAAATTTAACAACTCCACAATTTTGAGGGTAAGGGGTTAATTTGAGATATTCGTTAGAATATGGGATACATGTAAAATTCAGAGTGTACAATCAAACTATTCATTATATATCAAGGAAGAAAAAACTAGACCGGATGTCAAATTGATCAAGGTACTAGTTCAAAAGTTTAGAGGTCCAATAGATTCAACCGAAATATAATATATATATATATATATGTGATTAATTAGAATATAAAAAAATGTATTAAATCATTTATATTAATATAATCAACACAAAAAGAAATTTATAGATCTATAAAAATAAACACAATTCATATAAAATTTCTCTAATCTCAATTTCATAACACGGTTACAAAGCATTTGAAAACAATATTTGTTGGTGATCAGCAAGATTTATGTTGAACAATCTACGAATAATGGAGGGTAAAAAAAGAATAACTCAACAATCTTTGTTAGTACCCTTCTTTGGCTCCATTTTTTTTCATTTTTGTTCCATGATTGCCACAAGATATCAGTATTTAAGTTTTGAAAAAAAAATCAAAAATTTTAGACCGATTCTGTTCACTGGTTTTGCTTGGTTTTCTTGGTTCTATTTGATTTTGACTGGTTATTGACCGGTTTTGAATTCTCTCAATTTTTTGAGCTTAACCGGATCGACTAAGTGATTGGTTTCCAGTCGAATTAGTCAAACTAGCCGATCTGTCACGACTCGATTTGGATTGTGACTGATACGTGAGGAATCCAATCTCCATGTAAGCCTCATGAGTTCTGTGCGGTACTATATGCTTACTTTATTTATAAAATATAGTTTAATCATAAATCAAATTAACCACTAATCCTTACTAATTGTGAATAAAACCTCTTTCTCATAAATTATGGAACTGTTGCTATAATGTACATCTCAATTGAGTTGCTCAAATACAAAATAAACCATGAATAATTTATTGTTAAATACAAAAGAATCATGATAATATCAAAATGCAAAATAAAACTATATATGGTTTGGGACCCTGCTCGTCACATCACGAAAGCACTCTACCATGAATAAAATACTAAGGCTTCACGTTAAAGTGAAGTTCACCTAAACTGAAGATACTAATACTGAGGAGGAGGAATGAGAGGATCTTGAGCTGCACCTGTATCTGTGAGGAAAAGGAAGAAGAAAGGGGCGAGTTTTGCAACCAAAGCTTAATGAGTAGATCTTCACTCATAACTGTAAATAGGATAAGAAAACGTTGTAAATAATAATAATAATGCAGCATTTATAAATATTTCTATTTACTTTATATATTAATTATAATCTTTATTTTTTCAAGAATTACACAAGAGAACAGAATATTCATCAGCTGTAGGGAGGGTGCTTAGTCCCTAGCGGACAAGAGCCCTTAACTAATAAGATCTCAATGGTTCCTGGTGAACTGCATCCCTGGCGGATTGATCTAACTCAAGGATAGCTTGTCCTTGGCTGGTCTTGGTATATCAATGTTAACGAAATAACTACTGCTAACTCACAGTTCTGTTCCTCTCAGTATCTCTCTCTAGTCTAAAACCAACTAAAGTCATAAAAGGGAATTCTATATTTCTAGTTTAACATTTCTCATCTATAACAAACATAAATTCTTAAATCTCATTTTGAAAATCATAGTAAATTCTAATTTATCATAATCAAATCAATTCATGAATTAAATTATACAAAGCTTTTTATGGAATAATATTAGTCTCATGCATTTTCTAAAATCATAATTTTATACATAAGCTCAAACGGAGCATTTCTAATTATAGCATATTTTTACATAAAGCTACATCATATAATAATCCATCCTCCAATTCTCTAAATACTCCATAATGCTAACAAATAATAATATAATGACTAAACTAAGGTCATGAGATTAAACCCACTCACTTGGAGGGATAAACTGTGAAGTATCAACACTGTGAGGACTCTGGGAAGAAGGAATAACACCAATATCTGTCATTGAAATAATAAAACTTTTCAACAACCTATGGGAAACTCTAGATTACTCTAAATATATACAAAAAAAATTGGAGGGGTACCCTCACTTGACAATAATGAGAGAAATAACAATACTCATACTAAAAATATGAAAGAATAGAGATAAAATCTAATAACATATACTATTAAAATACTATTCATCCTCGTTTCGCTCCATTCAACTCGATCAATCCAAACATACCCTTGCTAGTGTTGAGGTTAAGTGTGAGAGGTGAAGTCCCACATTGGTTGAGAATGGATTAAGTGAGTAGTATATAATATGAAAGGATCCATGACTCATTGCCTTAAGGTTTTGGGTCAAGATGTGGCGTCCGGCCCGGTATTATGGTGCTTTCACTTAACCCATTGATTGTGCCTCCCCCTGTTGGGCTTCCCCGCCCCTATGATGGTATCGAGCCAAGGTTGGGCTCGGTTAGGAAAGGCATGGATCGCGGTGGCAGTCGGGAAGAGCGGTTGGTCGATGGGGAGCAATGTGGCGGGTCTCACACTTAAGGGGGAAATTGTTCAGGTTAAGTGTGAGAGGTGAAGTCGCGTTGGTTGAGAATGGATTAAGTGAAAGAGATATAATATGAAAGGATCCATGACTCATCGCTAAGGTTTGGGTCAAGATGTGGCCTGGCCAGATTATGCTTTCACTTAACCCATTGATTGTGCCTCCCCCTGTTGGGCTTCCCCGCCCTAACAGCTAGTGGCCGCTTAAAGTGGAAAGAGTTGCGCTTAGATGACTAACACCTATAGTTTCTGGTCTAATGACAAGTGCCGATGGACTTAATAATGCTTTATAACCAAGAAACATTCAGTTATTTGAAAAAAAAAAAAAGAAAGAAATAACTAATAGTCTCTATATACAATATAATTGAAAGGGAAGGGAAATTAAAGCACGCAACCCTCCGACGATTTTATGAAGAAAGGAAAAATTAACAAAAGAAGGCCAGACGGAAAAGAAGAGGACTTGATTGATCACTAATATTATTAGTGAATGTGGGGGTGAGGATGGGGATGGTGAGAGGTGATATCAGTGCTAATTCAATTTGTTGTTCATGAATATATGGAGTACAGATAGTGGTGTTTGGTGCAAAAAGGAAAGAAGGGACGCAATCATTTTCAAAAGGGGCAAAACAACTGTTACTTAATGGACACACATACTTCTGCGGCCGGCGCCGACAGCTTTGTTGAGGGAATCAAAGCAGGACAGGTAGCTAGTGATGTGCTGAGCCGACAACCTCTTTTGGTCCTCGGATCAGTTTCTCTGTATAGAGTATATGCACCCATCCCTCTCTTCTATATGTATATATCGCTTTCACAGCAAAACCCTTTTTGTTCAGAGTTCAAACGGTCTATTACCATATGGACCTCCAAATTCTCAAAAGCATTGGCGAGCTTCAATAATTCGGCTTGTTATTCGTTGCTTCTGTTGATACTTGGAGGTGTAAAAGTAAGAAGGGTCTTCCAGCTTCACATACATGCAAATGGATACGCATTGCATTTGCATGCATGTTTCCTATGGTGAAAACTTCGAGTTATGTTTGTCATAAAGGGGGAAAAAAAAACTTTGGATTATACCAAGTTTTATCTTCTATTTAAAAATCTCATGGGCAAAGTGCTTATTTATTTTTATACTTTCGCTTTTTTTGAAGCAGTGGCTTTAGAGTTCCAAAATAGAAATCTAAATACACCACTACTCTACTAGTAAAGTTCCTCAAGCCCAAGTTCTTTTCATATACATAATAATCTTATATGACCAAATGTTTTTTATTGATGCTAAACAGTTCTTGGCCGAGAGCTTTTATAGATTGAGTAATGTTAGAAAAGTAGGGTTAACCATAAACCCACAGCATGTAAATTATTCAAAGCATAATTTAATTAAAATTAAAAATATATAAATATTATAAAAATACTCATTGAGATATTGTTACATATATGATTCACCATAAACTCGAATCTATATTATATTTTTCCCTATAGATTACAATGGCAGCAACGAATCTTGACTCGGGCAAAGAGTGGCAGCTGTCCAAAATTTTTTTGAAATTATTTTACTTTAAAATCAATAATTCTAACAGAATTAAAGTCTAACACAATCAATGCTATGCGTTTCTTGTCAAACCATTGTTTCCAACTGATCAAGAGGCATATGGTAATAATATCACCCAAAAACTTGTGTATATGAATAACAATAGTGTGATGTCTTCTTCTGCTCATCTCTTTTTTGGATTCTTTGAGCCTGTATCGTTTCAACTATTTCAGAAAAAGAAAGAAAGAAAGAGTAGAGCAACTTCTTGTTAGTTCAATAATAAAGTTAGGGATAGGATTTGAAATTTAGCGTGCAACTGTTTTAACTTATTTTTAAATTTTTGAACTGAAAAAAATTACCTGTTATAGAAATTACTCATATCAACTTTTATGGAAAAAAAAACATTGTCTTAGTTTAAAAAAATTATAAAAAAAATATAACAAACATACATTTAATTATAATTAATAAAAAATTGCCAAATATTAAACGTGCAAATCGTTGCGAAAACGTAATGTACAGTTAATTTCAACTACCATTTGAGACCATAATTTATTTTGTCGTGTAGCAAGTAGCAACCAAACAAAATTCTTCTTATAACAAATCAGTATATCGCACGACTTCGAGAGAGGTTTAGGGCCCTCTAACGCCAAACCAAACGTACCAATTAGGTGCAGACGCAGCATATGATGATGGCTCGACTTCTTACTATTTAAATTTTCCCAGTTAGTTTAAAAGTTAAGAATTTATAATAATGATATTATGATAATGGACAAAGTTGGATAAATATCATTGGCCACTCCATTATTTGCTGACATATTCTTTCTTCCCCATCAGCTATTGCTTCACCACATGTCCACATTCCTCCTTGCTAGTAGTCTGCTAGGTTAGGTTACTTTTGTAAACAGAAAATAAAATAAAAATCTGCAGAACATGCATAATGCATGTGAATATGTCGGGTGGACCCCCCACTAGGGTAGCAATGAAAGGAAGGAAAGATCAACGTCCCGTGTCAGTACTGCTCCAGCAGAAAGAGCAGACATGAGACTTCAAATGGTATCACCCACCCCGCAGGCGGCAAAAGGCAGATACAGCTGAAGCTCCTGAGCTTAACAGTGCAGCCTACTGTAAACCAGAGAGAGCACCAATTTCATGTGTCTTTGGCTTATACCTATATTTTTTGATTTAATTAATTCATTAATTTATATAATTTTATTAAATTTTTAATTGAATCTCTGTATTTTAAATTTTTTTAATTAGATTATTATATTAAAAATAAATATTTAATTAGATCACTGATCCTATTATTCATTATAAAAATTAATAGAATATTTCTAAAATATTTTTTCTATAATTTTATATTAAAAAAAAAGAAAAGCCCACCCCTTTCCCATCACCACTATCAACCCCAATATCATCCTCATCATCATCCAAGAACAAGCTAGTGCCAGATCACTTGTCCTTGTATATGAAGGTTGCCGATTCACTTCCACCATATGGATGGAGCAGAATTGTATATTTCAAATTGACTCTTATAAATCAAGTGGATAGCAAGAAGTTAATTGTAAAGGGTAATAATTTGTCTTAATAGCTGATTTCGGTAATTTTTGTTAGTTGTGTTTTAAACACTGTTATTTGTTTATGAATTCATTAAACGACGAATATCCAGTTATGAATACATACATATATATATATATCCTAAACTAGGATAATAGCTCTTGTCTTTTCATCAATAAGATTGAAAGTAAGATGTTTACCGGGAGGGTGGCTGCACAAATTAACTTTGCTCACCAGATATTGTTTGGTCAACGTTCTTCAACCTCAAACATGGTCTTTCGTCGAGGACCGCACTTCCTTTTCCTGGAGCTCCGACGGGACTATGGCGGCAGAGGAGCTGTGGGCAAGATGGAGTGGCACTGGCTTGGTTTTGGATGATGATGATGTTAGGGTTGATAGTGGTGGTGGAGAAGGGGAACCGGAGGAAAAAGGGGAGGGAATGAGTTTTTCTTTTTTTTTTAATATAAAATTATAGAAAAAAATATTATAGAAATATTCTGTTAATTTTAACGTTTTTATAATGAATAATGAGATTAGAGATCTAATTAAATATTTATTTTTAGTATAGGGGTCCAATTAAAAATTTAATAAAACTATATAACTGACGAATTAATTAAACCTATTTTTTTTTTCAATTGTTAATGAATGCTAAACTTTGGAACAAGAGTAGCAGTGAGCATGTCTCCGTAGTGTAATGAGCATGTCTCCCAGGCTCACACAATTGGATTCAATATGCTCCAAATGCTTGAGGCGTATTAATTTGACCCCACTTTGCACTACTCATTCAGCTTTGATGACCCCCACCTCTTGATTTGCACACTATGCAATAATAAACAATTAGAGACAAAGATAGAAGCCAATGATATTCTCCTACACATTATTTATAGGCTCATAGCCTTGTTATAGGTCCCAAAATGGGCTAGGGAGAAATGTTCTTCCATAATTTTGATGATTTTTGTTCTGGCTTAGACATGATATATGTTATCATTTTGTTTGCATCTCTTCATGTCTCACGGTACAAGTTACATTTTTAAACAAAAAAGATATTCTACCACTTGATACTAAAAAAATATCCTACCACTCAGAACTAAGAGGGAAGATTATGAAGAGAAGATGGAAGAGAAAAAGAGAAAAGTTATTTTAAGACCCTAAAATATATGGATCACCTTAAAACAAATAGAGGAAAAGATTTGGGGAGAGAACAAGTGAAAAAGAAATGGAGATGTGGGTCTCATAATTTTTGTGAGATGAATATTTATATGTTTGAATTTTAAGTGTTAAAATAACATTTTTCAAGAAAGAAAAAAAAGTACATGGCAGGTCATGTCTATGTGACAAGGATGTCGAGTGTTTCAGGAAAAAGTGAGTGTTGAAATAACGAGGCTAATTTTTAAACGTGAAGAAATTATGAGAAGAAAAAAAGTTTAGAAATTATATAGTAAGCAAGTCACTAGTTTTTCTTGCTTTCTATCTCCAAGATATGTAGGTAATGATTTGATGTATATAATCTCTCATAATTTGTATTTGATGTATCAAATACAAATCAGCCTCCGAAGAAAATAAAGAAATAGATACAACTTACAAGGACTAATACAAGATGAGAAATGATATACGTACATAAAAATACATATATCAGTTACTTAGACCTTGTTAAATGATAAAAGTAAGGTATACAAGTGGTATGAATACAAAATGGCACTATGGGAAAAAAATGAAAAGGAAAGAAAAAAGGAACATGCAACTCTCTCATCTACCCACTTTGAAAAGCTTCTATTCTTCGTAATTTTCTTATTCATCTCTCCTACCCCCTTATAGCTCTCGTTGTTGGCATCGCATAGGGAGGAAGAAGAAGAGCAAAACTAGTTTATGTTTGTAGTGATTCATGGCTCATTTCATTTTGTCTCTCACCTATCAAAATTTTCATTTTTGTTCTTCTTTTTATTATGTTTTCTCTGTCATTCTTCATCATTCACATGAGGAGGAAGAAGAAGAAGCAATATATTTTTTTTTCTTTCAGAAGTTATTTACTCTATTTTTTTTGTTTTTCTTTCTCACTCACCAAATAAATCATTTTCTCTCTCTATTATGTTTCTTTTTCTCTTGTTCTTCATCGTTCACATGAGGAAGAAGAAGAAAAAGAATTTTCAGCAACAAAATGAATTGAGAATGACTATGCTAGAAGCTGAGATTTGCTGTTATTGTTGAAAACTAGAGTTAAAAAATTATAAATGCGTGTTATGAAAAGTTGTAAACAAGTAGCAAAAAGTTGTAAATCATTACACAAAATATTGTAAACTAGTAGCAAAATGTTGCAAACCAATTGAAGACACAAACAAAAAATGTTGCTGAAAACTGGAGTTGAAAAATTATAAATACCTGTTACGAAATGTTATAAACTAGTAGACAAAAAGTTGTAAACCATTGCACAAAATGTTGTAAACCAGTAGCAAAATATTATAAACTAATTGAGGACACATACTAAACAGGTTGCTGAAAATTGGAATTGAAAAATTATAAATGCTTGTTACGAAATGTTGTAAACCAATATGCAAAAAGTTGTAAACTATTGCACAAAATGTTATAAACCAGTAGTAAAACGTTGCAAATCAATTGAGGACACATACTAAACAGGTTGCTGAAAATTGGAGTTGAAAAATTATAAATACTTGTTACAGAATATTGTAAACCAGTATGCAAAAAGTTGTAAACCATTGCATAAAATGTTGTAAATCAATAGCAAAATGTTGTAAACCAAATGAGGACTCTATGTTTTTATAATTTTATAAATATAAAATAGACCTAAATATAATAATAAAATTAAATTTTAGTCATTAACAATATATTTATTAGTCTTATTTGGTACTTAAACACAATAATCTCATTACTAAATTAATAAATATAATTATTTAGTTCTATTTTATATTCATACAAATATGAATTGTATTAATACAATATTAATAGTACAGTTTTAAAATTTTTAAATTTCCTATTTGATCTAATTTTAAAATATTTAAACTTAGATTATGTCTTTAAGAACGACGTTATATGTATGTGTAAATATATATAAATGATCTTACTTTTTTTCACAATAAATCAATATAAGTACCAAATAAGACTAATAAATATATTGTTAATGACTAAAATTTAATTTTATTATTATATTTTGGTCTATTTTATATTTATAAAATCATAAAAACATAGAGTCCTCATTTGGTTTATAACATTTTGCTACTGGTTTACAACATTTTGTACAATGGTTTATAACTTTTTGCATACTGGTTTACAGCATTTCGTAACAAGTATTTATAATTTTTCAACAACCTATTTAGTATGTGTCCTCAATTGGTTTACAACATTTTGCTACTGGTTTATAACATTTTGTACAATGGTTTACTACTTTTTCCATACTAGTTTACAACATTTCTTAACTGGCATTTACAATTTTTCAACTCTAGTTTTCAGCAACATTTTTTGTATGTGTCCTCAATTAGTTCACAACATTTTGCTACTAATTTACAACATTTTGTGTAATAGTTTACAACTTTTTGCATACTGGTTTATAATATTTCGTAACAGGCATTTACAATTTTTCAAATCCAGTTTTCAGCAACATTTTTGGTATATGTCCTCAATTGATTTACAACATTTTGCTACTAGTTTATAACATTTTGTGCAATGGTTTATAACTTTTTGCTACTAGTTTACAATTTTTCATAATACGCATTTATAATTTTTTAACTCCAGTTTTCAATAATAACAGCAAATCTCAACTTCTAGCAGAGCCATTCTCAATTCGTGTTGTTGCTGAAAATTCTTTTTCTTCTTCTTCCTCATATGAACAATGAAGAACGAGAGAGAGAGAAAAACATAATAGAGAGAGAAAATAGTTTATTTGGTGAGTGAGAAAGAGAAATAAGAAAAATAGAATAAGCAACTTCTGAAAGAAAGAAAAAATATTGCTTCTTCTTTTTCCTCCTCATGTGAATGATGAAGAATGACAGAGAGAACATAATAAAGAGAAGAAAAAAATAAAAACTTTGATAGGTAAGAAAGAGAATGAAATGAGCCATGAACCATTGCAAACGTCAACTAGTTTTGCTCTTCTTCTTCCTCTCTATGCGATGCCAAGAACGAGAGTTATGAGGGGGTGGGAGAGATGAACAGGAAAATCACAAAGAATGGAAGCTTTTCAAAGTGGGTAGATGAGAGAGTCCACGTTCTTTTTTTTTTTCCTTTTCATTTTTTTCCCATACTTCCCCTCCATATTCATACCATTTGTATACCTCACTTTTGTCATTTAGCAAGGTGTAAGTAACTGATGTATGTATTTTTATGTACATGTATCATTCCTTATACAAGATATCTACCAAATTCTTGCCAACTTAATCCATAATTGAATTAAAGGGATTATCTTTTTTAGGCAAAAAAATGATAGTTAATTAACTTAATCTTTGTTATCATTGTTGCAACTGAATTAGTGATTCAATTCTCTTGTATACATTGTTAAATAAGCTAAGTATGATTAACTTCGTATAGATAAGTACCCTTTTTCTTCTTTGTAAAGACTAAAGAGCATAGGTTGCTGCATATGAATTTGAGTAGATTTAGGGGGAAATTAAGTATGCATGAATAAGGGCCTTAACCTTCTAAAGTGTACACCTTCCACCATTTTGCTATGCAATGTAGAACCACTAAAACACTAACCCTTTAAAAAGTTTTTGCTTCCAAATTCCAATATGCGGGTTTCAAATTTTCTTAAAGAAGATAGGGGAAAAGAAGGAAGGAAGAACAGTAAAAAGGTAACACAAAAAGTCCTGATCCAGGAAAATAGGGTCGACTAATAAGGTAAAGGAGTTTTTTACAGTAACAATGCTTACGGATAATATCTAATTGCTATCCCAAAAAAGCTACATGCGTCCCCATTTTCAATATAGCAACTCTCTACTACTATAATTTATGTTCGCTTATCATGTGATCTTTCACTAGGGAAAGTGCAAGGGAGAAAGAAAAACAAAGAACTTGAAAAATAAAAATAGAAACTTCTATTACTTAGGTTTCATTTTTTGTTTAAAAATCTTAAAATCATAATTTTAGTAAAAACTAGCTATTATCTTATATCTTTTACTCCAATTATAGTTTATTCAGACCAAAATATTGAAAGAAAGATTAAGCCTCTAATCAATACTTTGATTTATCTTCTAAGTTCATAAGCTTTTGAGAAACTAAGAGAAAATCTGAAGTTTGATGACCAAAACAAACACCCTTCTTGATGGCTAGAGCCTGAGAATAAGAGCTGTCAACCCAAGGATGCACTAAGGATGGTTTGGCTACCATTCTTCAAGCTTGGATGGACGCCTTTTACTGGTATGGATGAATAGGTGTGTCTCCAATAGCTTGATTTGAGAAATATTAGCATGGTTATGTTTGTTAGGCTCAGTTAGCTTGACTTATCTAGTTTTTGGATGATGGGTATTGATTTTTTCAGAGAACACATTTTGAGAAATTAGGAGGAACTCTCATAGTGTGTTTTTTGTGTGCCCGAATACTTATTATGTGAAGAAACAGAAGGTTGGATCCATTCTATTTCTTAGGATGGGCTATGTTGAGTTACAGGGCATTTGGAAACTTTTAATGAGATGGAATTGAGTTGAATTCCATTAGGAATTAAATTGCATCAAGAATTGAATTGAATTCTTATGTTTGGAATGAGTCAGTAAATGAAAGAGTTGAATTCAATTCCTTGATTTGGAATGGATTTAAAAATAAATAAATTTAATTGTTCTATTTCTTTTTAACTAGGAAGAATCTCATCTTCTATAGGTGTTTAGAATGGTAAACTAAGTTAAGGGTAGAGGTGGTTTGATGGGACATAAAGTAGCATAAGTTTTTAGGGTCCAAGGCTAGCTTATCAACATATCACCCATTTCATTGTTTTTACAGTTCTTCTATTCCATTTTTAGTGCTTCCTGCTGTTACTAGCCCATGGAGAAAGCCATTCCTTTATATGGTTATATTCTTATAAGTATTGAGCTTGGGAGGTTAGGTTGCCATGGAAAAACAACACTTACTCCATCATTGGGTCACCCCTTTCATGAGGATCGATCATGAGGATGAAAACAACTATTCAAAGTCTACCATACCACATAGGAAGTAGTTCCCAAAAGATCTTAGAGTAGTTGAACCAAAGCCTTTCTTAGCCTTGAGGTGCACTGTAACACCCTAAAAATTATTTAAAAATTAATTTGAGTTTTATTAGTCATAATTTCAAAAATCTGACAGCTTTAACAATGATAATGATGACCCAATGGATTTGTAAACAAAAAAAAAGTAAATAGTATCTTGCGAGTCCCATAGGCCCATCAGGACAGACAAAACTCCAAATTCGGGACCAAGAGATACTCGAAACTGAGAAAATATAGAGTTAAGGTTAGAAATGAAGATTTTATACCTGGAATTAATTTTTGGCCAATATTTAATTATCTAGATACGGTGTTTTACTTGTTCAGTAAAATTTCAATGTGCGATTTCTAATACCAAAAGATAGTTTAATTACTACAAATGGATAATGTATATCCATTTAATATAAGTGGAAAGCTAAGATTTAATCTTGAAATTCAAGATTAAATCCTAACCATCTATTTTATTTTCTTTTTTAAGAATTGTGTATTTATATTATATAATATCTAAACTATAATTACAAGATAAATATAAGACCAAGCTTCTTCAATACTCCACAAAACTTTGTCATTCTCGGCCAACTATAGACACGTCCATTTTTGTGTCTAAAGAGCTCAAGAAACTTAATTCAAATCCTCAAACCCTTAGCCTAAACTTGCTAAAACTTCAAACTTCCTTTATCGAACTTGTTCTACTCATCATAACCTACAAATCTAACCAATTGAAATCTCAATTCCTCTTCAATCCTCACCTTGATACCTCATACATCACTGATTAAGGAAGGGTTTGGTGGTGATTTGGTGGCCTTGAAGTGAGCAAGATCACTCTTGGAACATCCTTGAAGCCAAGATCCTTAAAGCCACTAAAGTAGGACATTTTAAACCTCTTTTACTTCAACTCTATTTTTATGATTTTCTTACTGATTTCACTAAATATTTTTAGTTGAATTGTTTGATAATATATTGATAGTGATGTGTTAATTTTGGTGGAGTAGTTTGATATTGTGAAAAATCATTTTTGTGGAAAGAGATTTTGAACCATGCTGCTGGATTTTCAGTTTCTATATAGATGGCCACTGGTCACGAATTTTCTGAGTGAATTGTGGATATTTTCATGAGCTATAAAAATTATATGTTGAAGCTAACATCCTAAGGCAACTCTAAGAATTTTCATGGACTATGATAAAGACTTTAACTACCTAAAAAGAATCATGAATCGAGACTATATATGTGCTGCCTAAATTTCTAAATTGAAGCTATGAATTTGTCTAATTTTGTTACCATAGCAAATGATTGAATTATCCTTTGAATTTTATAGGGTATTGATAACATCTCAAAGTGTAGCCATGATTTTTATTCTGAATTTATTCAATCATTTGCTAGAGTTAAAAATTATGAGATTCTGGTTCTGAGCTGAGTGTTAGTAGTCTCTGACTACTAAATTTGTTGAATTTTGTTATCATACTTAGAGAAATTTTTTTACTTCGAAGTTTTTAGAGAGCCTTGGGAACATATTAAAGTGTCCTTGAGAATTTTTATAGCCTTGGATTTGATGGTTTAAAATGCAGAATAATTTGTGCTATGGATGGATATGTGAAATTTGCCATTGTGCTAAAAATGAATTTATGCTTTAAATTGATGAAATAATGACATTAGGTTCAAGTATGACATATATGAATGCATGCTAGTGACTGTAAGGAATCGTTTGAGGCATGATTAGAATCATATTATGAATGAATGCATATATGTGCCTTATGCATGTATTTGGAAAAAAAAGTGAATAATATGTATATGAGAAAAAAGGATGCATAAATTTTCACTCGTGCATATTCTGACATATGGAGAAAATAGAAATAAGACTTAAGCTGAATGAGAAGAAAGCAAAAAGATGAACTTCCCTAGAGATATTATAGGGGAAGGCAAAAAGAGGAACTTCCCTACGATATTATAAGTCGGTAGGCGTATCGGCTAAGGATAGATCTGTGTGTGATTCAAAAAAGGAAAAAAATGAAGTCCGATGATTACGTATAGGAATGAGCTCAATCCTGATAAGCAGTCTATTTCCCTTGTATGGTGTGATCCATTATAAGTATCATTTGATATAAACTATCTATTGTGGAGTTGTCCACGACAGATACCCGTTGGATATAAACTAAGTCTCTCCTGTATTGATGAAAAGAGAAAAATGCACCGAGTTGAGTTCTATGGATACAAGTGAAACCAAGTCACTTTGAGATAAGTTCACTACATTTGGCATATGCATACTCATATCATATTTAATTGCTTGATTAGGATTATTAACTATATGATACATGTGCGTTAAGTTATTGATTGTTAACAGCTACCCACTTCAGAAGAATGGTTTTTGAATCTTAAAATGAACCTTTGACAAATGTTGTTTGATCATATTTTCTTAATAAATTGAATTGGCTGGGGCGATGACGTTAACATTATGATTGTGTAATTGAGGAGTTTTCCTACTGAGAATTGTATAATTCTCACCCCTATATATTTTTGTGTTCTAGTGTTACCTCTAGGTTAATCTAGAGAACGATGCGGCTGCTGCGTGAAAGAATTCAGGATTTCAGTAGTTTAGCAGTTAATGTTTTTACTTTACTGTACTTAGTTGGAGTTATATATATGTAAATGTAATAGAGAACATACATGTACTAAAGCTCTTAGAAGAGCTTCCTTTTGTACTTAACTATGTATTCAATAAATGTTGTGTTTCTTTTATATATATTTTAATAGAATTACGCTTAGTTATTACATGCATTAATCGAGCTTACTGTAAATATTTAAGAAAGGTCTGCTAATCTATAAGTAAGAAATCTCGAGTCCGATGTCACGGCTTAAGACTGATGTTGTACTTGGGAGGATGTTACATGCGCTATCCACATATCCATCCTTTAGGGTCCACTTTAGATTCTCTTTATTATATTATTATCTTATTTAAACTAATTAAGATTACATATAGTTTATGTTTGGAAATCTGGTTACAATCAATAATCCCTCTTGCACACTTTGAATATGTGACATTCATAGGGTGCACTTGTTGACACTATGTTTTCTTACTGAAAGGTTATGTTACCAATTGAGAACTAGCTCAGTAGGCGTGCTTATCACTTTTGTATGATCTTGGCTAAACGGCCTGCCCAGTGTTAAGGGCTGATGGTTTATTTTCTTCTAATAGGCGTTGTGAGTCGTAGGATGTTCTTGCTTGCTACTATATTGGTTGAAGGGAAGAGGTTGCCTCTAGTACCCTTGCACTAAGGTGGCATATACATAAGGCTTGACTAGATTCATGACCAATTAAGGATTTCCTTTGGTAGGTTACTGTAATACCCTAAGTTTTAAATAAAAGGATTAGAAAAAAAATTTCAAACTAGAAACAGTGCCAAATGTTGTTACCTATTGTTCAGGTCCTAGATTTCACTAAGTTTAGACCCTACACGTCCTTGGAGGGCTCTATGATAGAGTCAAAATCTTGCGATCAAAAGTTCCAGTAATGATTCCCTAGAGAAAAATGACTTGAAGAGTGATTTTTAATGAATTTTATGAAACCCTTAAATATTTTGTTTTTGGCTTTTGAGTTTATAAAATCGTAAGAATTCCTGAATTTAAACTAAAACCCAAAATTTGGATTTTGAATTGTTAGGATTTTGATTTCTCTAATATTTTATTTGAATCCAAAGGGGGGGTATTTTCTTATTTACATTTATGTTTTAAAGTTAATGGAGAGTCCTAGTCCAATACCTACCAGTATATGACTTCCTGGGAAACCGCCTAGGTAGTCATCAGAGAGTAAGGCGATGCGGAAGCTAGAGAAGGGACCGCCCAGGCGGCCATTCACCACTCATGCGGTCAACAAATTTATAAAAACACCCATTTCAAGGTTTCAAATCATTCTTCATGACCTCTCCACCCCCAACCACCATAAACTCCATCCCTCAACCTCTCTTCACCCCCTAAACTCCATTTTCTTCCAATTTCTTCAAGTTTAACTTGGAATCTTCATCATCTAAGTTAAAGGTATGTTATCTTGCTAGTTTTGCCTCATTTCCTTCAAGTTTTCCTCCTTTGAAGGTGGTTCTCCATGCTTTTCAAGGGAAAGAAGTTTTCTACCTCCTTAGAGATGGATTCTTGGGTATTGAAGAAGCTTTAGAGGTTAATTTAGAGTTCTGCTACTCCTATGTCAAATAGTGATATCATCTCCTGTTTCTAAGAGTCCTATTGGTTCTGTTGGTGTATGTTCTTCATTGTTCATCCCACCAGGTGGGTGGGTACTCATCTGTTATCTCTATGTTATGGAATTATTTTCATAAAGATATTAATTACTGATTGATTTTGGAGATTTCTACAAAAGAAGTTTGAGTTTACTGTTAGTTTATATGTTTTAGAACTCTTGGTTTTGGAGCATGAAACTAGTTTTGGATAAAACTCATGGGACCATATTTGTTATACTGATCTTATGTAGAATTAATAATACATGGAATTGTTAGAAGCTTTTTATGATTGTTTTAATGGATTCTGAAACTGGTTTGTATGTATATGAAATGGTTTTATACCTAGATACAATGTAGAGAAAAAATGGAATTATTATTGCAAGTTTTGCTATTTTGGAGCATGATATTGAGTTTTCTGATTATGAAGAGCTTGATTATTGAAATATGATTTAAATAATTAAAAGGTTTTAGAGCTTGAATCTTCACAAGATTCAGAACAATTGATGGCTATATACTCTGTGGGGTATGGAATCATAAATGTCTACATAGGGTGATCCCTTAGACATAATTCCATAGCCACAGATATGCTAAGATCAGACTGTTAGAATCAGGTGGATTCAGAGCTCTCAGAGTATCAGATTTTATTATTGGTAAAGGATAATCCAGAAATTTAGACATAAAAGGATAATCTTTGTATGACTCAAAACAGTTGGCGGATACATATTCTGTGGACTTGAAATCATTATGTATGATTTCAAAGTCACAGTTATGCTAAGGTCAAACTGTTACAGAGTTACAAGGATTCAGAGCTCACAGCGAAATTAAATGGTTTTAAAGATTTTCATATTTAAATGAATGTATTTAATTAGGTTGGAAGGTAGCTATAGAGAAACAGATTCTGTGTTAATGGCAGTCAATCCATTAATCTTGGTACCGAGTTGTCCAAGCCAAAGATTATAGAGATTACAGAGAATTTATTGTCACACTAGGGATGGCGATACGTAATACCCAGATGTGACCCGAGATTTATATTCAGAGTTTGAGATCAGTCCACGAGGGATGCGGTTCATGAGGAACCGTTAATATCTCAATTAGGGATCCTTGTTTATGAGGAATTGGGTACCCACAAAGCAAAGATCACTGTTTCTCTAGGAGCTTATATGATTTCAGGTATGAAAGTAAGTTAAGAAAATAGTTTTCGAATAGTAACATGATGATTGGAATGTATATACATATTTATGCATAATTGACTATGAATACTTTTGAGTAATTACTGATGGCATTATGATTTCATGCATTATTCTTTGATGTCCCACGAAAAGGGGTTTCAGGTGAGGATTCACTCACTGAGTTTTGGCAACAAATTTCAATTTTCTCTCTTTTTCCCTATTTTACAGATAGAGCAGTTGCCATGGGTTCTGTTCAACCCCCCCTTTTTGCTAGCAGCACTAGACTTCAGATGGTGAGTCTTGATGTCATTCTAGTTTAGAGTGCTTCAGTGTAGGTGCAGGCAGGATCTTGGACCTTAAATCATGTTTTACATTTAGCATACTATAAAGTTATATTTGGATTTTGTATTTAAAGATATATTTGAATTAATTTAATAGATTTTGAGACAGGGTAACTTATATTTTTATGTGATAGTATGATTTGAAATTTCAGAGACAGATTATGAAATGGCAGAAATGGTTATTTCAATCATTTTATTATTTTGAATTTAAAGAGCATGTGATTTATATGTAGAAAAGAGAAATCTTCTGATTTTTCATGATTTTTATGAATAGAGCGTGCATGTAGAAATAGTTAACAGGTCATGAGGCTTGTGTGAGAATGAGTTTCTCACGTACCGATCACGTTCCTAGATCGGGTAGTGACAGTTACATGGATGAGTTGATATGTAGATTATGTCTTTTTGTTCCATTTCATTTTGGAGCATTGTTTCTCATTTGGGCTACTTCATGTTGTTTTTCAAGTGATCACAAAAAATGACTGTCACTTAATTTCATCAAAGTTCCTTGAATTGCACAACCTAATTATTAAAATCCTTCCTACTAATTTTATTCCCAGTCGAACTACTCATTGCTAATAGTTATAGCATGATCTTTCACTACTATAACTCTCTTAGGATAAACTCGATAATCGATCTCTCGTACTATTTTAAATTTATTCTAAGGATGAAGAATAAGAATTCATAAAGATTGTACAAATAAGAACTTTTATCTTTAGTTGCTTTGACTTATGTTAAATTCTAGTTTGGCTTTTTTTATAAAGTGAAATCTCTTTTGATAGGATAAAATGATACATCAGTTAATGGGTTATTAAACCAAAAACAATATTAAGATTGCTAGAAAATAAGGAATAAATTAAAAGAAAATTCAAATAACAAAAGGGTGCAAAGCAATTTCCTAAGAATCCATCTCCCTAACACTTTTGGGAGTTTAGAAAGACATGAAAGAATAAAGAACTCTAAAACCCACAAGTGAAGAAAAAAAATAAAAAGTGTCTTCAAGAAGCCAAAAACTATCTATTTATACTTAAAAGTGAAATTGAAAAAGATAATAAAAAAAAAAAATCTAATGCCCTTTTGTTTGCTGTTGTCCATGGTTCACTCATGCATGTTAGTGTTGGTGCACTCAATCCAGTGCTTGAGCACTAATTCCTTTCTCTTGGCTCAAGTTTCACACACTGAATCCCAAAATTTGTAGGTGCAAAAGTACTCAAAGGATTCAAATATTGGAATTATCAAATTAAAAACATAATCTCCAACAATTGGTCCAAAAATCAAGTGTAAATCTCATCCAATTACATATGTAATCTCCAACCACTTATCCATTATCTTATTCTACAAATCAAATCAAATTAATGGGGATATTTTGGCAACAAATCCCCATAAAATCACAACACACCAAATATATCAATTAAGAGAATTTAAATTGATTTCTCAACATAGTTACTCAAAAATAACTCAATTTAAATGTGATTAGAATTAAATAACTTGGATAAATTAAGAGATTTTTCTAACTTATTAGAAGCAAAAGGCTGTACTCAAAAGAAAAATATTGACTTTTATAAAGTATTCTCTCCCAAAGGAAAGTGTAGCTTTATACAAAACTTATTAGTTATTGTGAGTATGTTTGACTTAAAGCTAAATCAATTTGATATGAAAACGATATTCTTACATGGTGAGCTAGAAGAGCAAACCTACATGAGTCATCTAGATGGGTTCGTAGTTCCTGAAAATACTGGCCATGTTTTCTTGTTGAAGAAGTCATCATTGTCTGGCTTGATCGATCCCTAAGGTAGTAGCACAAAAAGTTTGATGCATTTTAGATTGGTATTGGATATAATAAAAATTAACAAGACAATTGTACTTACTCTAAGGAGCTTCCAAACGATCCACAGATTTATCTGTTATTTTATGTTTGACTTGGAGCTAAAACAACTTGATATGAAAACAACATTCTTACATGGTGAGGTTAAAGAACAAACCTACATGAGCTAACTAGATGAATTTGTAGCTCCTGACAATATGTGTCATGTTTTCCTATTGAAGAAGTCATCGTATGGCTTAAGCAATCCCCAGGGTAGTAGTACAAAAGGTGTGGTGCATTTTAGATTGGTATTGGATACAATAGAAATTAATAAGATAGTTGCATTTACTCTAAGAAGCTTCCAAATGGTCCACAGATTTACCTGTTATAGATGAATGATATGCTAATTACAGTTCAAAACAAAGATGAAATTAGTATGTTGAAAATCAGTTGGTAAGAGATATTAATATGAAGAGGATCATGAAAAATTGTGCTTAACAAAATAAACCTATGTTATGAAAGTGTTATAATGCTTCAATATAGATCAATTCATGTTTTAGCTACACTTTTAAAGTTATCTTTAAAAAAATGTCCACTAAGTAAGGAACAAATGGAACATATGTCTAAGATACTTTACTCTAGTGAGGTTTATAGTCTATTGTATGCCATTGTGTGCATTAAATTGAATCTTTCACGTGCAGTTAGTGTGGTAAGAAAATTTGTTAGAAACCTGGAAAGGTACATTTTGAAGCTATGAAATGGATAATACGGTATTTGAGAGGCCCTGATGTATGTTTGGTGTTTAAAGGTCAGAAGAACTATGGAGTTGTGGGCTTTATAGATTGTGATCATATAAGTGATTTAGATAAAATGATATCATTGACGGGATATATATTTAGTATTTGGATGTACTAATAGCTAGAAGCTGACATTACAATCTACCATGACATTATTAACTTCCAAAGCTGAGTACATGATTATGACTAAGGTTTTTAAAGAGAAAAGTTGGGTGCACGGTCTTTTGGATAGTTTTGGATAGAACCAACAGGTACCAATCGCATCCTGTGATTTGGTTAAAATCTTAGTTTATCATAAAAACTAAGCACATTGATGTTAGACTTCATTTTATTAGAGAAAATATCGATAACACATAAGAAAAATTTAGAAGATATCCTTAGATGAGAATCCAACAAACAAGATGACAAAACCCTTCTCAATTGATGAAGTATTGTCAAGAAAAAGGCTTGCATGTTAACGGTGCCAAAAGCCACTAATATTGGCTTTTTTTAAAAAAAAAATGAAATATAGGAAGACCATTTTTGTGCCTCCACTTATAGTAAGTAGTGGGTAGTGGATTTATTGCATCATGAAAATTGTTCCCTATAAATAGAGAATAATTTCAACCAAGGAGTATGTCGAAGTTGAAGTGTTTCCAACTTCTTGTAGTGAACAATTAGAAAGTGTGTGAAAAATTTCAAGAGTGTACTAAGTGATTACCTATTAGAAAATTTGAGTATATTCTTTATGTCTCTGTAATGTTACAAATTGAAGTAGAAAAGAGTCTAACAAAAAATATATTGTAATTATTTTTAAATATAGTGGAAGATTTTTTTGGAGCTTTTCACATGGTTTTCCTTATCATTCTAGAAGGTTTTCATGTTAAAATTTGTTTTACAATCTCTTGATATTTTTTGTTGGTCTGAATAGTGATAAATAAGTATCACTATAAAGTACTATTCATGTGCTTTAAAGTATTCATTAAACTTGGGAGGTGTATCCAACTCTAATGTCCCTAACATCTTAAAACCTACCCAAAAATAAATTAAGTTCACAAGTGGTTAATTTAGGTTAACTTGTGAGCGATAAAATGGTATCCATGGTCTCAAACATTGTGTCTTCCATATTATTCTAATAAGGAATCAAATCAATGGGTATTGATAAACCATGAGACACAATGTCTTAGGGTGGAAACAGGAGAAATATTAGGTGCACTGAGGGCAATAGATATCATATGCTCTAATCCATTTATTAATTGACACATAAATTTTGTGGGTCATTATTGTCTTCTAATTCCTCTGCATTTTTAATGCAACAGTTGATTTATCAATTAATAAATAGAGCAGAACAAATATTTTATCTTACTTTAAAAGCACTTAAGAATTTCTTCATGGAAGTTATTTCTAATATTAGGGGTGCACCTAGGTCAGCATCAACTAGCCAACCTGATGGAGCCGACCTAACGACATATTTTTTGGTTAGGCTAAGTCATTGAATCATATCAGGTTAGACATAATGAGCTTCACTAATATTTGATCCAAGTAGTTAGTTTTAGAAATGAACTTGTAGACTCCATCTTAAGAGTTGATGACTTGGTCATGTTTTTTTCCTTAACCCATCAAATACTTGCATGACCTATGACACACTTCCTATCACCTTACTCTCATCTTATTTCAACATCTCACTTTCAAGCTCTCACATTTGTTCACTATTGTACCTTGTAAGTAGGTTTGCTTTGCATTTTGTTTTCTCTTTTTAAAAGTTTTAGGGTTTACTCTTTTTTTATTTTCATTGCTTATCATTTTTGCAAATGATTGTATTTGTATATTTATTATCAAACGTGGTGGCTTTGTTTTTCAAGCCAATAACATGCCATTGGACAAAAACTCCATGCTCTTTTCGTGGCTTTGTTTTTCAAGCCAATAACATGCCATTAGACAAAAAGTCCATGCACTTTTCCATGGAGCCATGAACTATTGAAAACAAATGTCAAATGTTGCAAACCAAAAGCACATGCCTGGACGGTGAATTGATTAAAGCAAGCGGAGACACCAAAAAGAGGTTTGAAAATTATTGATCAAATGGCTCTATAAATAGAGCATCATTTGTAGCTGCAGAAGCACAATCGAGATCAACACATCTCCTCATTTTATTAGTAAGAGTAGAATTATTTATTCTTTATAAATTCTTCTCTTTTATGAGTTGAGAGTATACACCAGTGAGAGAAATATTGTGAGATACTCTGGGTGTATCTAGGATTTGGGTTGAGTGGAGTGTGTCCATTTTTTTGTATCTCTATTATATTTCTATAGTAAAATATTTGTTTGTCGCCTTTGCTCGGGGACATAGGCTTTAAGCCAAACCACGTAAATTTCTGGTGTTAATTTATTTTACGCTTCCACATATTTAATTTTGCGCTACTCTGATCCTGTCATTTTCTAACAAATTGGTATCAGAGCTCTTACAGAGTTCTGAGCTAATTTGTTTAAAAAAGTCTACTGCAAAATTTGATATTCAGCAGTTTGATAGGCACATTAATTTCGAAATGTGGAAAGTTCGTATGATGGCTGTTCTTGTATAGCAAGGTGTAAAAATAGCACTTTCTGACAAGGAAAAGAAGCCTAAGACAATGAAAGAATCTGAATGGGAAGATGCCGATCAAAAGATTCTTTCTATTATTCAGTTATGCATTATAGATGATGTGCTATAGGAGGTCCTTTCAGAGAAAACAGCAAAATCACTATGGACCAAGTTGGAGTCATTATATATGACTAAGACGATGGCCAACCGTCTCAGTGTGTTGCAATATCTATACATGCTTCACATTGCAGAAGGGATATCAATCCGGTCTCACATAGCTAAGCTCAAATCACTCATCACAGACTTGAAAAATATGGACGAGACATTTTCAAGTGAGCAATCAGTAATGATGTTGGTTCGTTCCTTACCTCTTTCATACAAGCACTTTCGTGAGACGCTCATATATGGTCGTGAGAGCCTCAAAATTGATGAGGTGAAATCTGCACTTTTAAGTTGTGACAAAATGGAGCACGATACTAGCAATCGTGCTGATACTACATCTGACTTGGTTGCCAAAGGGAAGTCAAAGGAGATTGGATTGAGTAGCAAAGGAAGGTCTAGATCTAAGTCTAGACATCGTAAAGGCAGATGTTGATTTTGCAAAAAAGAAGGGCACTGGAGAGTAGAATGTCTGAGGTTCAAAGATAAAGGGGAAAAAGATTCAAGCGATGCAGCAATTGTTACTGAAAGTAATGATAATGTTCTTAAAATATCAACCAGTTCAATTGGTGATACTTGGATTCTTGATTCAGGTTGCTCCTACCACATGTGTCGGAATTAGGATTGGTTTACATCTTACTAATCAATTGATGGTGGTGTTGTCCTTATGGGAAATGATATGCCCTGTAAGGTCATTGGCATTGGAATAGTCCAAATCAAGATGCATGATGGAATTGTGAGAACGCTGACTAATGTTCGGTACATACCAGACTTAAAGAAAAATCTTATATCCTTGGGTACCTTCGATTCTCAATGTTATAAGTATTCTGACTGAAGGTGGAGTTTTAAAAATCTCCAATGGTGCTCTTATTGTGATAAAAGCAACTTGGTCAACGGTCTTTATTTACTCCAAGGAAGTATAGTTGTTGGTGCTGCCTCAATGTCATTTTCATCTACTTCTTATTCAGAAACTACTTGTTTGTGGCATAAACGTCTAGGGCATATGAGTAAAACAGGAATGTCAATTTTGAGCAAGCGTGGCTTGCTAGGTGATCACAAAATCGGGCAGCTTGACTTTTGTGAACACTGTGTCTATGGGAAGTAAACCAGAGTCAAGTTCAGCACTGCTATACACAGGACTAAGGGCACAATAGATTACATTCACTTTGACTTGTGGGCCCTGCACCTGTTCCATCAAAAGGCGGTGCTAGATATCTCTTGACGTTCATTGATGATTTCTCGAGAAAGGTTTTATTTTTTGAAACACAAAAATGATGTGTTCCATACCTTCAAGAAATGGAAAGCACTTATTGAGAACCAGACCAGCAAGAAAATCAAGCTCCTCTGAACAGATAATGGTTTGGAGTTTTGTGGAGATCAGTTCAACGAGTTCTGTGAAAATGAAGGTATAGTAAGACATCGCACTGTACGAAAGACTCCTCAACAAAATGGAGTAGCTGAACGTATGAACAGAACTCTTTTGGAGAAGGCTAGTTGTATGCTCTCTAATGCCGGTCTGCCTAAAGAATTTTCGGATGAAGCTGTCAATATGACTTGCTACTTAATGAATCGGTTTCCATCAACTGCGATCGATTTAAAGACTCCTATTGAGGTATGGTCTGGTGCTCCTACTGATTATTCAAATTGAGAATTTTCGGTTGTCCTGCATATGCTCATATTAATGATGGAAAGCTTGAGCAAAGGGCACTAAAATGTATATTTCTCGGATATGAAACTGGGGTGAAAGGTTATAGATTGTGGTGTATAGAACCTAAGTCATCCAAATTCATAATCAGCAGAGATGTCAAGTTCAATGAATCATCCATGCTTCATCCGAAAAAGGAGGTTGGCAATATAGAAAAAGACCAAGATGTCAGCAAGCAGGTGGAGTTTGAAGCTGAACCACCATAGCAGATGCAAGAAGATGCGTCAGATCAGCCCATTCAAGGAGAAGAATAAGATATTATTGATACTAGACAACAATTGCAAGATTATAGCCTCACCAGAGACAAAGAAAAGAGGCAAATATAATCACCATAGAGGTATGGTCATGTAGACATAGTCTCGTTTGCATTATCAGTGGCAGAGGATGTGGAATCAGAAGATCCTACCACATACCATGAGGCTATCTCGAGTGAAAAGTCTGCACAATGGATTGTTGCAATGAGTGAGGAGATGGAGTCTCTTCATAAGAACCGGACTTGGGAGTTAGTGAAACCACCTAAAGGAAATAAATTCGTTGGCTGTAAATGGATCTTCAAGAAAAAGGAAGGATCCCCTGGAGTTGAACTGACTCGATAAAGCACGCTTAGTTGCAAATGGTTTCAATCAATGGGAAAGAATATACTTCAATAAAGCATTCTCTCTTGTTGTAAGACATAGCTCCATTCGGGTGTTGCTCACTAACAGCTTGATGTTATGACAACATTTCTTCATGGTGGGCTTGAAGAATAGATCTACATGCAGCAACTAGAAGGTTTCACTATTCAAGGCAAGGAAGATCATGTATGTCTTCTAAAGAAATCATTATATGGCTTAAAGCAATCTCCTCGCCAATGGTATAAGAGATTTGACAATTTCATGTTAAGTCATGGTTACTCAAGGAGTGACCATGACTGTTGTGTCTAACACAAAATGTTCTCGGATAGTTCGTTTGTCTATTTGTTACTTTATGTTGATGACATGCTCATTGCTGCTAAGAATATATCTGAGATCAAGAAGCTGAAGGAGCAATTCAATGGTGAATTTGAGATGAAAGATTTGGGTGCAGCTAAGAAGATTTTGGGCATGGAAATTCACAGGGATCGGCGTACTGGCAAATTATATTTATCTCAGAAGAAGTGTATTGAGAAAATACTTGAGCGCTTTGGAATGCAAGATGCAAAGCCTGCGAGTACTCTATTGGCAGCCCAATTCAGATTATCAGCTACACACTCACCACAGTCTGTTGAAGAGGAGGAACAGATGTCACATGTTCCCCATGCTAGTGTAGTTGGAAGCATAATGTATGCTATGGTATGCACTCGTCCAGATATTTAACATGCCGTTAGTATTGTTAGCAAATATATGGGACATCCTGGCAAGATGCATTGGTAAGCAGTGAAATTGATACTTTAATATCTTTGAGGTACTGCAGATGTTGGCTTAGTATATGAAAGAAGTTCTACTACTAGTAGCAGTGTTATTGGTTATGTTGACTCAAATTATGCTAGAGATGTTGACAAAAGGAGATCTCTAACGGGATATGTCTTCACGCTCTCAGGTAGTGCGATTAGTTGGAAAGTGACTTTACTATCTACTATTGCATTATCAACCACAGAAACTGAATACATGGCAGTAGCAGAAGCGATGAAGGAAGCCATTTGGCTCAGAAGTCTAGTAGGCAATTTGGGCTTGGAACAAGATGTTACAACTATCTATTATGACAGCCAAAGTGCCATACATTTGACCAAAAATCAAATGTATTATGAAAGAACCAAACATATTGACGTTAGATATCATTTTATTCGTGAGATTATTTCTCAAGGTGCTATTATCATGAAAAAGATTGGTACCTCAAACAATCCAGCAGATATATTGACAAAGTCAATCATAGTTGCCAAGTTCAAGCATTGCCTGGACTTAATTGGAACCTGCAACATGTGAATCTGCCCTTATGGGTACATTGGAGAAGGCAACTTCAAAAAATTGAAGATGGATGAAAATCAAGCTAATGTAGAGATTTGTCAAACGTGATAGTTTTGTTTTTCAAGCCAATAATATGCCATTGGACAAAAACTCCATGCTCTTTTCGTGGCTTTGTTTTTCAAGCCAATAACATGCCATTGGACAAAAAGTCCATGTGCTTTTTCGTGGAGCCATGAATTATTGCAAACAAATGTCAAATGTTGCAAACCAAAAGCACATGCATGGATGCTGAATTGATTAAAGCAAGTGGAGACACCAAAAAGAGGTTTGAAAATTATTGATCAAATGGCTCTATAAATAGAGCATCAATTGCAGCCGCAGAATCATAACCGAGATGAACATATCTCCTCCTTCTATTAGTAAGAGTAGAATTATTTGTTCTTTATAAATTCTTTTCTTTTGTGAGTTGAGAGTATACACCAGTGAGATAAATATTATAAGATACTCTGGATGTATCTGGGATTTGGGTTGAGTGGAGTGAGTCCATCTTTTGTATCTCTATTATATTTCTATAATGAAATATTTGTTTATCGCCTTTGCCCTTGGACGAAGACTTTAAGCCGAGCCACATAAATTTCTGGTGTCAATTTATTTTACGCTTCCACATATTTAATTTTGTGCTACTCTGATCACGTCATTTTTTAACATTTATGAAAGAAAATTTTTTATTTGTTATGTGTAATTGTGTTTGGATTTTATTTCACGATTGACCGCTCATTTTTCAATTTCGACTTGTGTTTTAGTGTAAATCAATTGCTTAAGAAGTTAGGATTGGATTACATTGAAAATTGTATCAGAATCTGTCTTTTTTTATTAGTCTGGGCATTTTAGCCCGTACTACAAAACCGAAAACAAATGAACTCGAGCACTCCATCTAACCCAATCTAGTCTAGGTTCAGATGGTCATGAAAGTTCCAAAAAATTGACTCCATCCAACTGAGATGTTTTGATTGGTTTGGATCTTGTTTTACTCTTAACTTGATATGTGTATATCCCTAATGTATGGTTTAAAGATTTGGTCTCAAGAAATTTATAGAACGGATGTTGAAGCTGGGAATAAGAAATATCTAGTAGGTCAAAGGGGACGTAGCTTCTTGTTGTGCAAGGCGTCTATTAGTGGCACTCTTTTGGGATGAATTTTGGAAACACAGGAAATTTCCAATGATGGTATCTCAAGTGGGAGATGGGTTCGCTCTAAGCAAAAAGAACTAGAAGGAGAAGACAAAGCGGAAAAGGCTAAGTAGAAATAGCACTTTAGCCCACTACAAAAAGGAAAACTTCAGGAGGGGGCCGATGGAGCAAAGAATGAAAGAGAGAGGATGGGCCCCACAGGGCAGCTATGAATTGACCACCACCACCCTTAACCGACCTAAGAAAACCAATAAAGAGGCGCCACATGGAGCTTATTGATAAGGAGCAAGACTGGATGCGAATGATGTTTGGATGATCGGACGAAAGGTGCAAGTTGTCCGCATATGAAATTTTGGCCCCGCAGAATGAACTATAAATACATGGGGAGGTTTGTGAGTTCATTTCCTAAAGAGATTAAGCTTTCGGTCTACTCTTTCAACTCAGCGATTGACTGAACCTATAAAACATTTGGCAACTCCATTAGATAGCTGAGAGGAATGTGGACCAAAGAGAGATGGTTGGAGTTCCTTAGACATTTCTTCCGAGGGAGGGTAGAACATGCAGAGTTTGATGGAGGAAGTAAGAAATTTTGGCTTTATGGATTACTTGCACCAAGGAGGAAGAAGCAGAGATGACGGAGCAATGAGTTTGGGATCACCTCCAAGCAATGATAGGAGGGGGAAACATACATTAGCTAATTTTTTACAATTTATTTTTGGTGTTATAATAATTTTTTTATTGCAAGTTGTTGAAATTATTTTTTAATAAATAAATATATTTTTAATTAAAATTTTGAATTATATAGTATTTAGCCGTTATGCATACATAGATTTCTGTTAGTATGTTACTTTAAATAAAAGGCAATTTTATTTTATGTTTATATTGAAAATCTCATATACTATAATATCTTATTTTTAATTAATTTATAATTTTATACTATGATAATAAATCATGAAACACACAGGCCACTATGCTAGTTCTCAAAAATGGAAAAGAGACCCAGGCTTCTTTTATGTCCATGACTTCCACACGCACGGACTCCTGGATTGCTGCCAACTAAGGAAGGTGTTCCATAGGGGGAGGAGAGTAGGCAGGGTGATCCTGCCCTGGGGGAACCAGGCTAGTGTGCATTACGAGCCACTCCCCACCCAGGAAGTGAATATGATAGTGGGGAGGGGTGCTGATACGTCAAATTGATTTGTTGTTAAATACATTCCAAGGGAAGCCTCTCAAGATGGTAAGGATGACATGGGTTAATTTAATGGTTGGGCCGATGAAATCCTTGAATGGCTTTCAGACCGTAGAAGGAACGCCTAGCTGCCACATATTGTTGGGGCGGCCGTGGATACACAACCATTACTATGTCCCATCCACCCTAATATGGGGCCAAAGCATTGGTTCATCCACGGCTGCCCACAAGCTAATTTCTTCTTTACATAATCTGTGTTTCATAAGCCATAAGTATTGTTTGTAAATATTTGTTTTTGTCTCGTTAACCGTGCCAAACTAATGTTATTTGAATCTGTAAATTCCAGTTACAGCGAGAAGTGATCAAGCAGCTGGAATATTGATTTCTGTTTGTTCAATGCCAAGTATATATCATTTTTTTTTTTCAGTTTCGGGGAAGGCTGATTTTTACATGAATGTTCAAAGAACATACTTCATAGAACTACTATGAGATATGTCTTTTGCAAGTAGATTTGAATAAGATGCTGTGCAATGTCAACTCATGAGTTTATGTGACTTTTTCTTGAAGATAAAGGTTGCAGAAGCTACGATTCACAGAAAACATAAGACAGAACAGGGAGAAAAAAAACAGAGCGTACGATGCCGCTCTAACAAGTATACTGAATTTCATAAATAACAAAGTAACAAGCAGATTATCGTTCCCATGAGTATAGGTCAAGTACCAACGTAACTAAGGGACAACTATTTGAATTAAAAGAATATAATGAATAAAGTTATGAAATTTAAATACAAAAAATCTATAAGAAAAGTAAATACGGGTACACAAGAATGAATAAATTATGAATAAAATTATGTTATGTTATGAACAAAATGGATTATTGATTTCGCCTATTTGCATATTCAATTACCACGGGTGTCTGTTACCTAGTTTTTATCCTAATTGACTAATGATCAATCCCTCTAAATTAATTCGTAACATTTCTCAAAGTGTTGGAATTCTCTTTTAAGACGGTGGTCCAGCCAAAAGAAAATAGGATGATGGTAAACCACTATGATTAATAAGGTAAGACTTGGATATTTATTTTTTCGCTCGATAAACCCAAAGTATCACCACCAAAAGTATGACTCATTCCCTCGAAATGTAGAGCTTCCAAATGGAACTTAGTTAGCACGAGATTATACGATTTTAAGAATACGGGGTACTTTCGGTTTAGACTGTACACGCGCTGTTTTTGTTGGATGACCATATCCATCCATGTACATAAGCTATTATCCAATCTACTGATTCATCATTCAATATATCTCTAAGATATTATATGTTCGAGTGAAAATGAGAACACGAGAGGATGCAAAGACAAGTATAAATGTAGCGAAGCAGGACCGAAGTCACTTCCATTCTCTTACACGCATTGTCTATCTTCGATGGCTATTAGTCAGTGATCACTGTCCCCCTACACCATTGCCCGCCAGTGAAGAGCCTAAACAATGGCAGCCATGAAAATCCAAAGTGCCAGAGAACAACAAAAGAAAAACCAGCAGGCATTGTAACCTGCCAACTCAACTATTTTCATTTGAGCAAAATTTGAAAACTTCATTATTACCCTTGACAGTTGACAGTTTTCATTCGTCTTATGACAATGAAAGAAAAAGCAAGACGAATAATTTTATGCAAATAGGCTGCAACTTCCTTGCTTTTCCATTCCAAGAAGTCAACTAGTGGCAGAAAATTGAGTTTGTGTTAGGGTACTCTCAAACATATCATACCCAAATATGACAGTCTCGGTAAAGTTCTTGAAATAGGGATATTGCATCACCATTGAACTGAGGTGATCAGGACAGATGAGCTTCAATGATAGCTTCCGATGACAAGTTTCTACCTGAATGGAAAAATGACCACTCTTTGCACATCAAGAAAGAGACTTAAATATGTTTTTAATTCCTGAAAAATAAACAAATTTTAGTTTAGTCCTAAAAAAAATGTTAGGTTGCAGTCCAAACATTTTAAAAACTGCTTGATTTTAATCCCTGTCATTAAACGGTCTATGTTAAGTTTTGAACTAGCTATAGGATGAGTAACGTCATGCAATCCTACGTTTATGGATTAAAACTAAGCAATTTTAGAAATATTTAAACTGAAACTAAACATCCTTTTTTTAAGGAACCAGCACAAAATTTGCTTATTTTTTAATGACCCAAAACATATTTAAGCCTCATGAAACAAAATAAAAGATATTAGCACCTGTAACTTGTTCAAATGCAATATGCTAGGAAACAAAGTTTGACATAAAAAATACAATAGTATGCTATCATCAGCTGTTGAACACGGCATCAATGGAGCTACACTGTGTTGGTTAGTGATCAAGCATCAGGATACTTGAATGGAGTAATGGATTTAAGTTGTCTTCTGCAATTGCAGTTATTGCTGCAAAATAGCAGTTTTGACAACCTCCGCAACGACAACACAACTGCAATTGCAGCCACATCGGCCCCCCACATTTTCTCACAATCACTAAAAACAACCAAATCCACAATTTAAAACCATGCACGAACTATCAGATTGTAAAAAATAATCTAGCAGTGTTCTTTTTGTACTACTAATGACTCTAACAAGCCTTGGTCAGAAACTAGTTCATCATCAGAGACAGAACCATGACCTTGAAATCTGACCTCAAAATAAAGAAATTTGCTTCTCAAGAACTAAAAATGATCACAAGTTAAAGCATCCCCTACATAAAATCTCGAGGAAAACATTGAAATGGCACACAATTGATGCATAAGAGACACAGAAAAGTGTTCATTGAAATGGCGATAAAACATTGGCAAACACGTTATGCATTTAGCCATATGTTCACAATTCTTATTTTCAAACCACTCCACAAGTTTACAAAGTACTTCCTTGAGCAAAAATAGTCATCATGAACTGGCATTTATCTGGCGTTGCCTTGTGGCCGCCGACCTTGTCGACTCAGGTTCAGGGATTTTACAATGGGAGAAGAATCTTGAGTAGAGACAAAAAAAAAAAAAAAAAATCCAAAGGAAGTAAGAAAATAAACTAGTGTAGTATGCAGAGCAGTCAGGTGCTAGGGCATCCATTGGGCCCAGCACAGAGAAGACCTCATAACCGACTATTGCAAGTCAGCCAGAAGTTAAGACCATTCTTCGCAGTCACCCCCTCAGAACCTATAAGGAAGCAGAAATTCCCTTTAATTATGAGTGCCCATTATCTCTTCCTCTAGCTTAACACACACACACATTCCTCCTCTGAGTACTTCTCCTTTTCTAGGTACTAACTCAAGCATCAAAGTCATTGGGAAATTTAGGTAATTCTATTCATTACCAGCACCTAGGTGTCACAGAATTCAATCAATCTTTTCCTTACAGGTAGCCACCCAAGAGTACCTAGACTTAAACCAAATTCAACAGATCTGAGGCCTACCTACCTTGAACCCAAAAATAAAAGGCCTGGCATCTATGTTTACAGAATTTATCATCAACTAGTCCACACATACATATGATTCTCCACAGAGATTTCAGGAAAGTTATGCCAGCACTATTATAAGAATATTTCCAGATCCACCTACATTTAAGAAAATTGGCGGTCATGGGCCATGCCAATCTAATTTCAACCATAGCAAACCTGCAAAATCGTTCTCCTCCTGAAAAACCAGGTGAATCAACTCTATAACAGATACCAGAGTCAAATATGCCAATCATGAGACACTTTTGAGATAATCAGTTAAACAATATCTACAAACAAGAAAATTTAAACAACACAGCACTACCTACATCCTTTGCTCCCAACAGCAGCTTCGTGGAGCTTTCTCCGGTCCTCGATCCTCGCCAAAACGCTCACCAAACTTGGCTCCAAACCCTTCCTATCCAAACAACCAAAATCCCTTTGATTTCCTGCCACAACTCGAACCAGCTCTTCAGTCCCAACAAAAACCTCAAATTGCTATCGATCATGACTGCAATGGATACTTCCGCGGCCTCCCTCGCTTCTTCGGACCAGATCCTGATCCCACGGCAACTCCATTCGAAAAGCCACCAGCACTTCCCCTGGTAGCCCCCCTCACGGGAGTCGCCGCCACCACCGGCGCAGAACCATTTCCCCCATTCACCTGCGCCGAAGCGGACGGCGCAGGCATCCAATTCGGCAGAGCGGACACAGGCTGCTGCGGCCGCGGAGCCGCTGTCACTGGCTCCGCAGGAGCAGCCTCTTTCTCTGCGGATCCAACGCTCCCGACGACAAACCCCATCGGAAAGAACCCCCAGCAGCAATAATACGCGTCCTGCCCCGGCACCAAAGGCGGAAGCGAAGGAATCGAGATCCCATGGAACGATCTCTCGCAATTCTGGCACCTCAAGCAGCAACCCTCGTAAACCCTCGGGTACTCGTAGAGCCTGTAACAGTAAGGACACGCGGTCCAGAACGTCCCCGATCTGCGCTGCTGCCTAGGGTTCGAGTTCTCATCCGCCGCGATCTCGTTCCTCGCGGCGGAAGCGGGGGTGTTGTTGATGCCAATGTTCATTGAGTCGTAGCTCACGTTGATCCTCGCGCTTGGGCCAGGGTTGG
Source organism: Dalbergia cochinchinensis (assembly GCA_031216125.1). Lineage (NCBI taxonomy): Eukaryota > Viridiplantae > Streptophyta > Magnoliopsida > Fabales > Fabaceae > Dalbergia > Dalbergia cochinchinensis. Next base: position 25,958,954 of record CM062376.1, read on the forward strand.
GCCCGGGCCCAGGCCCGGTCCTGCGTACGGGTAGTTTCTCCTGCTGGACCCAGCCGGGGACGGAGAGGTCGACGCGGGAGAAGAAGGAGAGCTCCTTGTCGTAGTTGGACTTCTTGATTGGGTCGGAGAGGACGGCCCAGGCGTCGGCGACGAGCTTGAAGGCGTGGTCAGCGTAAGCGAAGCGGCTCTTGTCGGGGTGGAGGAGGAGGGCGAGGCGGCGGTAGTGGCGCTTGATGAGGTCCAGGTCGGTGGTGCGGCGGTCGACTTGGAGGACGGCGTACCAGTCGGGCTGCTGGTGGTGTTGGTGGGTGGCAACGGCGGTGTTGGGGCGCTTGTCGGCGGCGAGGAGGACGTCGACGATGGCGAGGATCTGGTCGGACCCTTCTAGAAGGGGCTCGGTTTCCTGTGCGAGGATGGCAAACTCGCGGGAGCCGTTCAGATCGCGGGACTGAAGGAGCTTCTCTGCGATCCCCAGCAGGCGCTCGGCTTCAGCTCGAGTTGCGGTCTGCATAATTTTTCTTTTTTTTTTTCCTTTTGTTTCAATTTGTTAGGGTTTGTTTGGGGTTTGCCGATGGGCTTGGTTTGTTGGCAGTGTGAGGAAGTGAATAGTGTGAGCAGAGCGAAAATGAGTTTTAGCCGCGCGGGGCGGGGTGGTCGGGGGCAAGCTGCAAAGTTACTCGCTCTCTAACACACATGAAATAATGGGCCAATTCTCCCATGTGAAAAATATTTTATCATAGATTAAATCTTATTATTTATTATATTCTATAATGGGTTCATACTTAGGGCATTTTTTTACCAAAAAAGAATTGAAAAAATAGTTAATTGTGGATCTCCATCCATTTTGATATTTTATATATATATATATATATATATATCATTTTTTGAATTATAGTAAAACAACTTACATTGAAACAAATTACTCACATAACACGTCTAACTGCTAAAAGAAATATAGAGTCTATCAATTCAAAAAAGGGCCAACGTTTGCAGCGTAATGCATGCAGTACAACTGGCCATTAGGAAGAGAGCAGTACGCAAAACAGCCAATATGCCAAACGTATTATAAACATATTTAGTAGCCAAACAAATTAGAGACAGGGACCATTATAAAACCAAGGTCCTTTTTATGCTGGACCTTGCCATTTTCTGATCTTTTTATTTTTTCATTTTTCCAAATCTTGTAAAAGAGTTGGAGTACAAGAAAAGTAGTGTAAAAGGCATGGGGTTAAATAATCTATATAATGGGGATCAGTACGGGCATATCTCTGCAAATCTTGGTGCAGATGTAATTTTTTTTTAGCTAAATATTATAATTTTATTTATTTTACACAGTGTGGTGCATTTATGTGTGTAATGTATTTATTTAAGTAGTGTATTTTTTATTTGAATAGTGCAGTGTATTTATTTTAATTTATGTAGTTGTAAAAACTGATTACTTAAAATAATGTATTTTTTTATTTGAATAGTATAGTGCATTTATTTTAATTTATATAGCTGTAGGAACTAATTACTTAAAATAGTTTAATGAATTTTTTTAGTTTATGTAGTTATGGGTAATGGTATTTTGACACCCAAAAAGTGGGTGTACACTCAGACACTCACTTTTTAACCACTAAATATGAAGGTGGTCCCCACTTATACTTAACATCCATCACATCCAATGGTTATAAAGTGGGTGTCTAAATAGACACCCACTTTTTGGGTGTCAAAATAGCATTACTCATGTAGTTATAGGAATTAATTACTCGAAATAGTATATTTTTTTATTTAAATAATGTACTGCATTTATTTTAATTTATGTAGTTATAGGAACTAATTACTTGAAATTTTTTTAATTTTTGTAGTTGTAGAAAGTAATTACTTGAAATAATTTTAGGAACTAAACTAAATTTTTTTATAGTCTATAAATTTAATTTAGTTTATAATATGCATGTTTAATTAAATTTGTTTAGTTAATGGATTTTAATATATGATATTTATTTAAATGTTTGAGATTGCTAATAGATTAATAATATTTGGTTTATTTATTTATATCTATTAATGTTTATTTTTAGTCTGTAAGTTTAGTTTAATTTAGGTTTGTTATTGCTTAAGTAGTTTTGTGTTTTTTTGTGATTTTATTTATATTTTGTTTATGGATAAATAAAGTTTATAAGAATTTGTTAAGTTTTGAGATTTTAATATGTTTTATTTTTGAATAATTAATCTTGATAACAATTTAGTAATGCGAATTTAGTTTAAATCAGCTAACTTTATTTAGATTATTATAAAAGTTTGATAATAGTTTGTAAGTTTAGTTTGGTGTAATTTAAGGTTAGAGATTTTCTGATAATTTATTTTTTGACAAAAAATAGGGTTTAAATGAATTTATAAATTTTGTTTTGTTTATAGTATAGTTTATGAGCAAATAAATTAAAAATTATTTGTTTCTTTTGCACAACCTAGTTAAGTACTACGTGGTCGATCTGATTTTACACTTGTTTAGTTAGATCCATGTATTAAGCCTTACCTGATTCAGGCTGGGTTTTGACATGTTGCACAAATTCCCTTCGATGAATATGATAACACGTTGCTTTTGGCCTTTGTGGAGTGATGGCGGCGGGAGACACACACGTTCCACTTTCCTCGGGAAGAGTGTATCATCACGTTACAGGATGTATATGTCCCACCAGCTTGGGCTTAGAGTTGATAGTGGCCTCGTTAGCAGCTGCACAAGGCTATGTGCCACCCATATTAGAGAGGATATATGGGTCATCTACAAGCACTTGCTTGGGATTGTGCTATCCAAGGATCACCGAAGGCGTTATAAGAATACGCTTTCCATGTCGTGGCTCAGGACTGAAGTGTACAAGCTGGGACTATAGGAGACTGATGCTCGGATCATGCAGTCAGCACGAGCATATATTTTGATGTTGATTGGAGGGGTACTACTTCCCGATAAGTCATCAGCTAGGGTCCATGTGGGATATCTGCCATTGCTAGAGGACTTTGCATATTGTGGCAGCCTTAGTTGGGATTCAGCTGTGCTGTGGACACTATATAATAAATATGGCAGGCATGTGGAGGATGCCATCCACTACCTTCTGTATCTAAAGCAGCCTTAATAGCAGCATGCCTATAAGAAATTATCAAGATTCCTTCCTGTAGTGTCACATAGTGCTGAAGATTATTTATTAAAAATGATGTCATGACCAGACTTGGGAACATAACTGATACGTGAGGAATCTGATTTCCATGTAAGCCTATTGGGTGACGCGTCTCTTTGAAAGCATAAAATAGTATAATTTCATGTATAAAATATGGTTTCCTTCGAAATCATTACCACTTTCTTAATCAAAACATAATACTCATGTTCAGAAATACTAAGAAACTTAACTTACTCCATTCTGAAAATATTTTAAAACCTGGATCATAGATATATCTCTAATTCGTTACATAAATCTCTTAACCATAATCTAATTCCAAATACGTTCTTAAACTCTGAAAGCATGAAGCAAAATATGTAAACTTTAAAAATAACTACAATATCTCAAAATACATGCGTGGCTTGAATCCTGCTTGCAATACTACTAGAGCACTCTAAAACTATACAAGCCTACTCTAAGCCTTACATCAGTGTAAATCTCACCAAGGGATAGCTGTGGCTACTGAACCAGAGACTAAATGATGTCTGAACCTGCAACTGTAAGGAGGAAAGGAGATATGTGAGTCAACGGACTCAGTGAATAAGTTCTGACCCATCACCTATATGGGACAATAAGAAATACATAGTTATTTAAGAAAACAATTTTTGTTCCATAAATTCATAAACAAGCAATTATAAACTCACAAGCAACATGAAAATCATTTTAACTAAGGGTGCAGCAAAGCCTGGGAAAACAATATTTGTTGAGCTGAATAAATACATATATAATAACAAAAGCAGTAAAATCAAACAGTCCCTGTCGGACAAGCTGTGGATACTTAACCAGGTCTAGCTTTCTGTGTACGTTGAAGAGCAATATTGTCCTCAAATGAATAACTTAGTACCAAGATTAACAATCTCATAACAGCCATTAACTAAATATTTACTTTCTGATCTCTACCGTCTAAACTAGTTTGACAAAACTATAGCTGAAAGGTTGCTACTCTGTCCTTGCAAAGTAGAGCCCCTAAATTCTTAATACACGGAGAGTTCTGAATTCATATAACCCTAATAATCTAACTTTAGCATAATTGTGGCTATGAAAATCGTGTCTAAGGGATCACCTCTTGTAGGCATTCTAATTTCCAGCCCACAGAATATGAATCTGGTAGTTGCTATGAATCATACTAAGTTCCGTATCTCTTGGTACCATAAAACTAAAATTCTAGGTTCATATATTAAGCTAACATATTTTTATGTACTTGATAACTCTAAAATCATAGTTCAAACACTTGGGTTTATAATCATGATAACTCTAAAATCATATAATATTTATTTGTAAAGCTGAGTCATACTTTTATTTCACATTTCTCAAAACATAATAATTATACTTAATACTCTAAGAACATAGTTTAAAATTCAACATCTTATAAAAAAATATTGATATCATAAGCTCATAAAACATATTTAATAAAATAGCAAACTTACTATAAAACATACTTTCTTAATAAATCATTTCTCAACCATGTAAAACATTTTCCATAACACACAACATAGTAATCATGGTCTCATGGTTTTGTAAAACTCGTTCTTTCATGTTATCATCATAAATTAAAATTTTTCTAACTTGACGTAATCATGTGAAATCATATTCTCATATATACTTTTATGTTTAACAACCATAATGCATAAACATAACCAAAAAAAAAAAGATCATGAGTTTGAATCTACTCATCGTTTGGAACCGGAAGTATATGGGCAAGACTAACTTAACCAGGAGAGTTTGGAATGACACTAACAACTGCAATAGAGCAACCATAAACTCTAGATTAATCTCTAATAACGTTTAGATAACTCTAGAACAATTCTAAGAACATTGAGGGAGTACCTACACTTGACAATAATGAAGAATAATAATTCAAACCATAGGACAAAAAAGGGAAAAGAGAAAGGAAGCATAAACCATAGATAAACTCTCATATTGGAGCTTGGAGGAAGAAGATTTAATGGACGATAAGAGTGAAGGGGAGGAAGAAGAAGAGGAGATGATGTTTTGGGGTAGGGTTTCGAAAATGCGGAGTAGGGGCCCAAGTTTGGGGTATCTAAAAGGGGGTAAGGGTTCATCTAAGTGAAATGACATTATTTGACATTGTTTCTACCCCACTGACATTGCTATAGCAGTCTGGCGTTTCCTGAGCCCCCCGTTGACACACTTATGACCACTATAGCAGTTTATAGACTACTAAAACTGCAAAACTCTCTTACTGTGATTGCTATAGCAGTCCGAGACCACTATAACGGTAACAGTTCACCCAGTCTCTGCATCATTCTGTCATTTTGGCATCTGGATTGACTCAACACTCACTTATTTATTTTAAGTTAATGTCCTCATTTATTTTACTCTCCATTAACTTTAAAACGTAAATGTGAACAAGGAATTACCTCCCATTTAGATTCAAATAAAATATCAAAAAAATAAAAATCCTAAGAAATTAAAATCTAAATTTTGGGTTTTAGTTCAAATCCAGTAATCTTCAAAAAAATTTAAACTTGTAGGCTAAAAATGAAATGTTTAAACTTTGTATAAAATTAATTAAAAATCATTATTTAACTTATTTTCTTTTTAGGAACAATTACTAGGACTTTTGATTCCAAGAATGTGGCTCTATCATATAGCTCTTCAAGGACGTATAGGATCTAGACTTAGTGAAATTTAGGACTCAAAGTGACAGATAAAGGTAACTGGCATCTTTCCTATAAAAAAAAATTCATAACCTTTTTATTTAAAATTGGGGTATTACAAATGACCAAGATCCTCTAGTTTCCCCTTTAACCACAGCAAATGCAATAGGCAAAATGTTTGAATTACTATCTTGTGCAATCGTCATGAATAGTGTAGCTCTGTATTTTCCATACAAATGCGTCCCAATGACTGAAACAAAATGCTTGCAGTATTTAGAAGTCTTTACACAAAGGGAAAATTTCAAAACAGACAATGGAACATTGCACAAGAACGGTCAACCAAATCTCCCTCATAATAAGGCAGTGTCAACAATTCAAATATCGTACCTGACATGCATCAAAGTGGAATAAAAAAATATTAATGGAATACAATTGCAGAAAAAAAAATTGTGGCTAGAAAAAATAAAATATAAAAGTATCGGGCATAAATGATCGCAAACCAAGTAACTACTTCGGAAGCTCGTTAAAAGACTCTTCCCAATCTCCATAAATCTGAGCAATGACTTTTTGTTTTGCCAGCCATGCCCTACTGTATGAAACAGTAAATCCATACTTTTCATGCATTGAGCCTTGCAACACTCTAACAGGAATGGTCAGGTCAGTTTCAACAATAGAAAAAATACAAGAAGTGATGACGTCAACATCCAAGTAGGGGTTGCATTGTGAAACTCCCCTCGCCAAACAGGTTGTTCTCTATTATACTTCCAAACCTCCCAAATCCTTTTCTTCTGTTCATATGTCACATGGATGCTCCAATTACACCCACTCCCATAATGCTTGCATTTTTCTTGATATTTTATTTGATCTAACTCGTGGACCTTGTACTCAACTCCACTTTGAATGCTATAGTTTTTAACTGCAAGTAGCACAAACTCTTTATTTGGGAATTGTTGCCCTTACTACAAAGGGTGCTCTCCAGATAATTGCACAATATCTCCACTACCGACAATGCCATTGAACCCTGCATCCATTGCCACATGTGTTGCTTCCATATTCAAACTTGAATAATGTTTAATCAATTGACTTTCGAATCACACAAGAGACTATGTTAAAGGCCGGCTCTTAGTAGCCAGTATTTTTTCATCATCATCATCATCGTGTGGCACTAACAAGCTTCAAGTATAATCAAAATATCATAATATTCAATGTAAATAATCAATCAATTGAATGGAATAATAAACTAACCACACATTTCATCATAAAAATTAATAACACTAAAAGCACGAACAAGAATTTAAATTATTTCATTAACCATTGAAAAAAATCTAGACAACACTAAAAACTACATCACAAAAGTTACAAAAAAAAAAAAAAAGATTAACAAATAACAATGTGAGTAAAATTTTACCTTCATTTTGCTCACTTTCAGAACCTAGCTCATTGTAAGGCTCATACTTGACATTTAGACCATAAGTGGAACCTCTCTGCTAACCTTGACTGCCAGTTCTCTTACGGTTGGGCCATTCATCATGTTATCTACATTTACTTCTTCATGGTTTTCATTGATCACTGGCCTTGGCATCGAAATAATCTGGGAAAGTTAAGCTAAAGACAATCCATCAAATGCTTGAACGGGAGGGCTTCTATCAGAGTTTATCTGCAATTCTCCCAAAGTTATGGATACCTCCATAACATGAAGTTCAAAAAATTGATTATGACAATTAACATCATCCTCAAGTCATCGTCACTTTCAATACGGCACTTTCCATACCAAACTGCACCTTCGCCAATCAACATAGGTAGCCGATACACCATGTGAATTATTTCCTTATTTCTTGCGTGCAACTTGTAAAATATTTTAGCATGAAGCTCAGAAAGCATCATAGCTGAATGAACACTATTAAATGGTGGATTTTGACAGCAGATGACTCCATCTTATGAGTTCTGAATTTTCTCATAGTTGTAATGAACAACTATAAAAAACCCCCTGCTATTTTTTTTTAGCCACTCACTTTGCACAAAAAATATAAAAAAATTCCTCACATTTACTTCTCACCTGGTATCCGTTTAAGATTGGTTTTATAGGCAGCTCATGGAAACTATTACGCTAGGCTGCTAAACGTATTATATAAAGCGTTTACCTGCAAAGCACTTTACTATGCATAATTAATACTTACTAAGATCATGTGAGTTTTATTTTATTCTTCTTAAGGGTGCAGTTCGTTGAGAGGTAAAAGTGAATGTAAAAATTACATAAATGAGTTACATGCATAAAATAACACATGGAACTTATTCATTTAATTTTTACCCTCATTTTAACCCCTATCCAAACATTCCCTAAGAAGTACACATAGATTAGGAATGTCAACCAGGCGGGGTGAGGGCGGGGGATACTTTCCTCACCACTCGCCCCAATGGATAAATTCCACCCTATCCCTGCCCTATATCCATGTGGGTACCTATTTTTATATGCCCCATGGATATCCATTGGTACCCACTATATTATTAAAAATTATAAAAAAATTTGAAAAATAAAATAAATGAAAAAGCATGCTCAATTGAAATATCATCATGTACCATAAGTTAAATATATTTAGAATCAACTCATAATGTAAATTGCTTGAGCCCTGAGTTATACATTATGAGTAGCCCATAATATAAGATCTTGACAATTACGTAAATATTATCATAGTTCTTAATTTGTGCGATATATTAAAATTACCCAAACATAATCTAAATATATTTTAAATCCAACAACTTAAACACTTGAAATAAAAGTTTAATGGAACTATACTTAGTCCACCTAATCCAAATAACAATAATAAAACTCAAAACAATTTAAATAGTACCATTCGATCAATCTAAGTATCAATCAATTTTTTACATGATGAAACTCGTGCTTCAACTTTAACTTACGCAACTTGATTCGTAACAAACAAACATGTGCAAAGAAAAAAGGTAAACAAACAACATTATTATGAATTTTACAAATAGAAGCATATATAAAATTTCACTAACATTATCATCAACATCAGTATCTTTTAGTATTCCATCGCTTTCAGTGCTCCCTTTTGAATTGGAAGAATTTGCACAAGAAAAATGAAGTAATTATAAATTCATTGTTATAAATTAATATAGCTATTTAATTAAAATAAATGAACTTGGCTACAAGTTACCTGTGATGTTAGTCCATAGCCAATCCTGGAGACACATCAATGCCTCCAATGTATCTGGGTATGGTGTGGAGTAAGGAATTGATCGCTAGTACTAAATGTTGACTCAGAAGCTATTGTAAAGATAGGAACTGCTAGTAAATCTCTGGCAATTATTTGCAAAGTTAGGTATTTCAAGCCACTGGTCGTTCGCCAAGCTAGAATGTCAAACTCTTCATCTAAACTAGGCAAAACAGGCTCTTCTAAATATAGATCTAACTCTGACTTAGGATTCATCCTAATAAATTGCTCATTAATATACATTGCAAAGTTTGATCTACAACTTTCTTTTCTTCCAACTGAGCTTGTACCATAATGTATCACACTTAATCTTGATGAAGAACTAGTCCTTGTGCATTGTTGTGCTACTTCTTTGATTGAATAAGTTCCCACAACCACGGTTTCATCTCCTTTTTTTTTACGAGTTTCGATAAAAGCTTATATACTTTATATCTCGTGTAGTTTGAAGCATGCAAGTCGTGAAGTACTCATGGAAGTGTGATGTTTCTTACTTTAGATCACCTATGAGCTTTGCGTGATGATAATTTCAAACAACCTTGAACCTTTCATCTTTCTCTTCTCTCTTGAAATGATTCCAAACAATTGAAGTTTGCTTTCTTCTAACTCCTGCACTTCCATTTGGAGCTAAGTTTTGACCTTGGGTTTCTAGTATAGGTGAGGTGGAAGATGCATGAGAAATGGGTTGAATTATGCTACACAAAAACCTTTTCTTTCTAAAACTTTTAAATAATATCTATTAAGTGCAAGACTTGAATGCAAAGGAAAAATAATTTAGTTAGCTTCAAAAAGTAACTCTTTAAAGTATCCAGAAAATCAAATAAGTTTAGAAAATGATGAACGCAATTTTAATATCACACGCAAAAGAGATAATAACACAAGACAAATATAGAGAGATTAAGTATGAAGAAGATCACACAAAGGATTTATAATGGGTCGGTCAAGTTTGCCTACATCCAGTCTCCACCAAAACGTGTTGAAAGTTCCACTATAACTTTTTTCTTATACAAGAAAACACCAAGATAGTCTTGCTCTAGCTTTCTTAAGCTAAACACAATGAACAGTCAGTATAATCAACCATCACTCACAAGTAGTCTTTTATCTAGCCCCTTGAAGCTATCACAAATGATCACTACTAGATCCAGGTACAAAAGATATAAAGGTTTTGGTGTTTCACTCAAATCTTCACTCAAGTATCCTAAGATGTGTATATGAAATAAGGAAAACACTTGAGAGACTTCTTTATAATTTGTCACAAGAGTATGTTAGTGAATAAATCCTAGAAAGAAGATTTTGGACTTCAAGAACTGGAATTCAAAGAAGAACATGCTTTAGAAAGTGAAATGTAGATTTGAATGTCCTAAGCACAAAAGTTTCTTCTAGCTTGAATAAATATTGCTTTTATACTTGAAATTTTGAACGAGACTATTGGACCTTGATTTTATCCCCATTATACACGTATTGATCATTTGTTGTGTGCCTATCATTAGTCTTCTAGATACCGTGGCTAAGCTTATGTCAGAGGCAACTGTTATAGTACAAAAATGGTTGTCTTTTGTTCCTTATATATTGTAGATGCTTCAAAAACTTGTTCCAATGTCATATATGGTTTCTGAACTTCTTAGCTCATGAAATATTCATCAAAGATGTAGATTTTTCAAGTAGAAAGCCAATATATTAGAAACTTGAAGAATTTTTCTTTTTGAAACTTAGTAATATTTTGCTTACAACTCAGGTTTTCAGAAAGTGAACTCTCTTGAAACTTTTTGTGGTAACTCAATAGTTTATTATGTTTCTCATAATCACATAACACATAAAAGAAATTTACAAAGTGTATTAGATATGATAGCATCTAGTTTTAAAACCTTGTAACCAATCATAGTATATAACACATAATATCCAAGACTTTGAGGTGACAACAAAAACATCAATATGAACAAAAATATAAAGTTCATTGCATAAAGAGGAGATGTACATGAAATGTGATAAATATTAAAAGAAAAGCAAACAGAAAAACAAAATGTCTAGAGTAACATAAAACAAAATGAAATAATGAAATGCAAATATATGTATGTGCTTTCTGATCTCCCTCTCAGATGAAGACTATCTAGACATTGTGCCGAAAGATTCTTCACATATTCTTCTTCCCCTTTCGTCATCAATAAAGAGGGTGGATAAGTCCTAGCCATCATCAGCCTTCTTTCTTGCTATCCTTGAGCTTATACAAAATCTACAACAATTGGTCCTCATGCCTTCTCATTTGTGCTCCAAGGTCTCTATTGATAGCTTTAACACAATCCATCTGTACAATAAGGTCTCTTTGATTGTGTAGGAGAATGTGAGTCTTAGTAAGAGAGGTTAAAGTGTTGGGAGGTGCAACTCCAGAATATTGCTTATCATTATTGAGTTTGCTCAAAATTCTCTTTCTGGACTTGATTAGCAGGCTATTGCACGCAGTTTCTAAAACCTCAAGCTCTAAAGGTATGATTTTGAGGGAAGAATCACATTGAGGTTGTTCTTTGAGGATGAGAGCAGTATTAGGTTCCGCAGATTCTATAGTGATTGGCTCTAAGGCATTTATGTCGTTAGAGACAAATTGTAGAATTTGACTCAAATGGACTTTCTCAAGTTCCCTTAATTCTTGAATAGACTTCTCAATTTTTACAGCAGATTCTAAGGCAAGTTCTGGAGTAGGTGGGGATACAGAAAGTAAGAAGCTAGTATATCCAAACTATTGAGAGGTGGCTCTTGGTGCTGGCTCTTGGATCACCACAAAGGGTTTAGAAATTGTATCAACTTGGCCTTTAATTTACTTGAACCTTGTATGCCTTTGGCCATCTACAGTTTTTGAGCTTCCTCTATCTTTCTTTTCTCTTGAAATCTTTACTTTCAACGAGGGCTTGCTCAGTCACTTCATCCTCAGATAAGTTAAGGCCTTCTTTTTCATGAACAATTCTTACTCTTTCTGTAGCCAGACCTTTGAAATTTCCTTTTGGAAACTCTTTTCTTCTGATTGGGAGTTTATTAGGTCATCCTTCTTGAGGTTAATCATCAATCTCAGTTTCTAAAGCTTCTAACTCATTTTTCAAAGCACTTGCTTGCTTTTTCGTCATATTGTCTTCTTTGTTCTTAGTTTTTCTCTCAAGTCTTCTTAGTTTTTCTTCAGATTAAGTTTTTGCAGAGTCACTTTCTAAAAGGAGAACTATTCCTTCTTCCTCTTCATTACCTTTTCTTTTTTTTTTCAATTTTCTTCTTCTCCTTTTTCTTCTATTCCTTTTTCTTTTCTTCTTTTTTGCCTTTATGAGGACTTCTTTTCTAACCCTTTTCTAATATCTTAAAATAGTTTATGGCAAACTCAGTTCCAAGCATGTATTCATAGCTCTTGTTAGCAAAAAAGTATCTAAGATGTTCAAACCCTTGTTAAAAGCAAGTCATCAGGAATGACAACAGTTCTTCTTTTATCCTTTACCACAGCACTAAGCTTACAATCTATGATCAACCTTAGGAGATTTACCTTTCTCTTTGAGAGTAGACACAATAGAAACATAAAGTCCATTCCCATTAACACATCAATGATTCCTAATCTAAGTAGTATTGTGAATTAGATAGCAGAAAATACTACCCTAGCCATGGAATTCAACATAGCATTATTGATTCCTCTAACTTTATTTACTTTGGAGTTGGTTAAATTTTGAGAAACATCATCTTCGTTGACTCTAATCTTGTGCCACCACCTATCATGAGATAAGCAAGCCCATATGGTGCTTTTGTTACTTCAGCCATGTCAGAAGAGTACAATAATGTCCTATATGTGCTCTCTAACAATTGATGAAAGGGAGTTTCTAAAGTTCTTTGCAATTGGGAATAGAAAGATGTGACCATCCCAGGAAACACCCTTTTTAAAATTGCAAGATAGTTTTTGCAGCCTTGTGCAGAGAAAACTTCATTAAAGATTGGTACTTGCTCAAGCAATTCAGGCTTTAGAGTTTTTCCAAGGGCCATTTTCTTAAACAAAAATGCCCCTTGTAATGCTATTATATGTTGGACTCATTATACATATGGAAATCTATCTTCTTGTCTATCAATTTCAATTGTTGTCCCATGATTAAGGTTTGTGAGAACGTAAAGAAGGTGAAAAAAATTTGGTCTTGAAAAGAAAAGAAGTGTTTAGGGATTAAAAGGGTGTTTTGAAAATTTGAGAGCTTATGATTGTGATATAAGGGTTACAAAAGCATTTAAGAAGGACATGTTCAAGGTTGTAGAGTGGGGGTTACGATGTTTGTGGGAGTTCTAGGAAGAGAAAAAGAAGGGTTTGGTAACTATCGAATCATGCAAGGAATTGAAAGGTTTAGAAAATTGTTTCCACCTTAAATGCATATCAGAAAGTAAAGTACTTTCTAAAAAGGGCGTCTAATCTTCCGAAACTAAATCACTTTCTGAATAAGTTTCTATCCCCTAGAAATAAGTGTATTTTGAACCTTTTTTTGATCTTCAAATACATGAAATATTTCTGACCCATTCTAACTTCTTCAAAAGAAACACTTAACATTCTTAGCTATGACATGAACTTTCTAAAGAGGTTCTAAAGTGGATGAAGTACTTTCTGTCCTCAAAAAGTAGTTTCTGAACTTGTAGAGATAGTATTCAAAGAAAAGTCTCAAATAAGAGTCACATAGGGACTCTAAAAAGTTTAATGAATGCTATGAATGTCATGTAATGCAAATTTTCAAAAGCATTTTAGGTTTAGAACGTTTTTCAAGAAACAAAAATAATCTTCAACTAAGGCTTTAGTAAATATATCAAAAACTTGATCTTCTGTATTCACAAAATTTAGCTCAATAGGACCTCTCTATACATGATCCCTTATAAATTGATGTTTCACATCCATATGGTTAGATCTAGAGTACTGAATAGGATTTTTGGCAAAGTTTATAGCTCAAGTGTTATCACATAAGATAGGGCTTTTGGTATACCGCAAGTGATAATCTTCAAGTTGATTTTTGATCCAAAGCATTTATGTGCAACAATTTATAGTAGCTACATATTCAGTTTTTGCAGTTGAGAGAGTAATTATATTTTGCTTCTTACATGATAAAGTGATTGAGCAATCTCCGATGAAATAGCAGTAACCACTTGTACTCTTTTTGTCCACTTTATCTCCAATAAAATTAGCATTACAATATCTGACAATATCATTAGAAGTACCTTTCTTATACCAAAGGCTAAGATTAGTAATACCTACTAGATATCTTAGAATAGTTTTGATAGGATTTAAGTGTGATTGTTTTGGGTTAGATTAAAATTTAGCACAAATCCCCACACTTAATTGGATGTTAGGACTACTAGCAGTAACATAAAGCAATGAACCAATTATACCTTTCTAAGCAATTTCTGATACTTTCTCACCATTCTCATTTGCATCAATGACTTGAGAAGGATGCATAGGAGTGCTCATTGGCTTTGCTTAATCTATGTTGAATTGGCTAAGTTCTTTTGTGTATTTCTCTTGATAGATCAAGATTCCCTCTTTTTGTTATTTGATTTGAAGTCCAAGAAAGAACTTCAACTCTTTTATCATGCTTATCTCAAATTCACTTTGTATGAGTCAAAAAATTTCTTATACTAAGAATGATTAGTAGCACTAAAAATAATATCATCAATATGTATTTGTATAATTGAAAATCATTATCTTGAAATAAAGTAAAGAAAATAGTATCAATATTACCCCTTTTAACTTATTCTTAAGTAGAGCAGTATTGAGTCTATCATATCAAGCTCTTGGAGCTTGTTTAAGACCATATAGTGCTTTTGTGAGCTTAAAGACATGGTTAGAAAAGGTCTCATTCACAAATCCTAGCTTCATCAAGCTTGTTCTTGAACACCCACTTGGTACCTATGATAGATTTTCCTTTAGGTTTCTCTACCAAGGTCCAGACTTCACTTTTTTAAAATTGATCCAACTCCCTTTGTATAGCCTTTATCCAACTTTGACTACTTTGAACTTCATCAACATTTTCTTGTTCAAATATTGATGATAAGAAAGATCATTTTATCTCGTTGTTGAATGATGACCTTGTTCTTACTCCTTGAGAAATGTAACACCCCGATTTTTCTGTCCGAGGGAAATGACCAAAATGCCCTCATATTTCTAGACCGAACTTCGAGGGTAACCAACCTTGGCCATCCTCAAGGGTCAACTCAATGTTTGAAGGGGATTGAATGGCGCTTTGAATCTTTCGAAGCTTAAAATTTACGTTTCATAGCTGGTCAAATGACCAAGAAATACCCCTATAGCGTTTTTTGACGTGTAAAGGTGCCGTTTGAGCCCTAACTTTCTCAGAGGTTTAAAAACATGATTTCATGTGTCTAGAGGTATCTGTTCAAGTCCCGGTGGTCCCGGGCAGTTTTAGTGCAAAATTACGATTTTGCCCCTGGAATAGTGTTTTTAAGCTTAATGACGTAATTAAGCAAACCTAAGCAATATTAGGCTCTAAACGAAGATTAATTTATTTCCCTAATTAATCTAGAGTCAAAATAATTTATTAAAGTGCTAATTAGAACCTAAAATTGCTTAGATTAAACTTAAATCCTTTTTTAGAACTCAAGATTCTAGTCCTGGGAATCATGAATATGTTTTCTCTCCAATTCCTTAAATCAAGAAATGTGTCTAGAGTTGTTTAAACTCTAAATTGAGGATTTAACTCTCTAATGGTGCAAGACCACTCCTTAATTATGTCTAGACCACCTTAATTACCCATTTACCTTACCTAAACACCTTCTTACAAATTCCTAATCTTAAGCATAATCAAAGATACACCTAAACACAACTCTAAACCACAATTAAAATGCAAACTAATCCTCCCATGGGCTGATGCATTTTCGGCCACATGCTCCCCATTTTGACACATATTAAATTGTTTTCACTCAAAGAGCCATGCTTGAGCCATACCTTGAGCCATACCTCACCATGCTGAACCATACCTCACCATACCTCAAGAACACATTATCTCACCTCATGGAACTCATGGAGAGCCTCCAATCTGCACCCTCATGGCCGAAACCTTCTCCTCCATGAGCTCGCTCCATTTGTTTCATTTCTCTATAAATAGAATGCCTTGAGGAGCTTGCACCACTTTTAGATCATTTGCTAAGTTTAGGAAACACTCAAAGCTTTCTTTTTCTCTCAAAGTTTTTGTGTTCTTCAAGTTCTTGAGTTCTTCAAGTTCTTTCATCATCTTCATCTTCTTCTTCCATCTTCAAGTTCATCACACCAAGTAGGGATTTTCTTTCATGTGTTCTTTCTTTAAAGTTCTTGTTCTAAGCTTAAAGTTCATAGTTTCTCTTGATTCTTTTAGAACTTCTTTTCTTCCCCTTTACCTTTTTCATTTTCGGCCATGGGCCTTGGAGAACAAAGGAATGAGAGCTTGATGATGAGAGTTTCATGATGATGTTCATCACTTGAGACAAACTCTAGAGCTTGATTTTTGTTCTTGAGCAAAAGTGTTTCTAGATTTTTCCTTTCTTGAACTTTTGAGAACCTTAACTTTGATGTTGTTTCAAAATGGTTCTAATGACTCAATGATGAGGTCTCATGATGTGGAGGTTTGTATATCACCAAGATCATGGATTCTAGAGTTTCAAACATTTCTTTTCTTTCCTTGGAAGTTTCGCCATTACCTTTTCCTTTTCATGCTAGATGTTTGATTTTTAAATATGTTATGTTGAGTTCTAAGAACTCTAGACTTTTACCTTGTCTTGGTTTGATGAGTTTGGGATGAGGTTTAAGTTCCTTTAAAGTCTTGTTAAGAGCTCTAGGAAGATAAAATGAACTTGCACAATTTATTTTATGCTTGCATTCATATTTACACTCTTGCTATGCATCTTTACTTTCAAGCCATCACCTAAGAACATAAAGATTAAAATGGAACTTGTATCATCACTTAACTTAATTCTCAAAGCCTTTCTATTTCGGCCTTAAAGTCGATTGTTGTTGGGCCTAGAGCACTAAAATAAAGAATTGAACTTGCATTATCACCTAATTAATTTCTCGAATGCCTATCTATTTTTACCTTAAAGTCGATTGTTGTTGGGCCAAGAGCACTAAAATAAAGAATTGAATCTTGCATCTTTACTTTCAAGCTTGCACGCTTTAAGATTATGTCGTGATATTTACTTTCAAGTTTACACGCTTTAAATTATGCCTTGCATATTTAATTTCAAGTCATCACTTTACCTTGAAAGCAAGATTAAAAATGAAAGAGCATGAGCACGTTTAGTTTATGTCATAACTTAAGAACCTAGAGCTCAAAGACTTGCCCATTTCATTCCAAGTTAAAGTTCAATGCAAACCACACTTTGAATGTATGCTCGCCAAGTAGTGAAGATGGACTTGCAATGAGTTTTCATCTAGCTACTAGGACCAATAGCCTATGTTTTGAGTTTTCCTTAAAGTTTGACAATTCTTTATAAGGTTATGTCGTTATAAGTTGTGATTCCAATCTCTTTTAGGGGATGGAATATGTTTTGGTCAGTGACCTAAGGCTTCACCTAGCCTCTCTGATGAATTAAAATGTTTTGCAAAGAGTTTTAGAAATTCTAGATTGATTCCAAGAGAAACTAGTTAACTTATGTACCTAGAAATGTCAATTTAATTCTCTTATTGAGGCAAGATGTTTTTCGGTTCTGATGTGATGAATGTGATGCTGTATGATGATGTTTTAATGCGTTGGAATGTGTGAAAATATCATGCGATGATGTAGAAGCGTAACCTATGCATGATAGGGTAAGAAACTAGCTAACTAGAAATACCGTAAAGCTAGAATTTAACATAGTTTTGACCCATTTGTTTATGGAACCAATCCAAACTGTTTTAATGGGAACATAATCAGATTTAGATTGTTTAGACATGAAAAACTTGGTATCATTTGAGTTAGAATCGAATTCTAGCACCTACGGGAAACTAGTAACTAGAAAACCGTGAAAAATGCAAATGTAGAACTCTTAGAACATTTAATTTTCTGGAATCTGTCCAGCACCCTTACAACATGATAAACATGATTAATAATTAGTCCTTAAGCATAGTGAATGTCTCATAATTGATTTAGATTTAATGTATAGCCTCAAAGAAGACTAACCGAGAAAGGATCTAAAGCGTAAGTTCTAGAACCCCAGTAAAAACAAGTTAGAGACTCAGTCCTATGCTATTCAGATTTAAGTATGAACATGAGAATGAAGAATGATGTTTAATATGAGCCTTAGGGGCATAAAAATATGAGCTTGACGGATATTAGAGAGCTATATCTCAAGATTAAGACCCGTGAGGTCAAAGCATAAGCTACCGTGAGGGTAAGCGTTTGAATGATGTATGATGATGCATGAAGTATGCTAATGATGATGATGTTATTCATATGAGGAATTTATGAGGTTATATGTTTATGTGGCATAAAGCAAATTTGGAAGGAAATTCGTGTACGACCGCTCGCCGCCGAATTCACAAATTTGGAAGGAAACTCATGTAATGACTGCTTTGGCCGCCGAATTTCTGGCAAATTTGGGGACTTAAAGAGATTTTGAAAATTAAGGTACTAAGATGGGTTCTAGGATGACACCGTTCGCGCCGAGCACCTCCATAGAACTCATGTGACATCGGGTGCCATTATTTATACTCTTAGGTGACACCGTTCGCCGAGCACCCCTAAGAGATTTGCCCCTAACCCGCATCAGATAGTCGGGATTTATGATACGCTTATCGTTAAGTGGTAAGTAAGAACTAGTGACTGGCCATGGGATGAACCATAACCTAGATGTATGACACGCTGGGTGACACCGGTTCGGCCGAGCACCCCCTTGCTCGATTGTCTTTTAGGGTGGCCCTATGAGGAAGAAAAGTTCATGATTATGATTATGTCACTAAGTTTTGTCCCATATGAATGTTACTATTGCCACTTTATGCCACCAACGATGATGATACTTGATGTTATGCTTTATGTATGTGCATTAGGTAGTACCATGCATACATTTTCCATTATGTTGCATTCATGATATTAAGATCATCCTAAATGAACTGGGACCTTGGCTAAAAGTATATTTTTGAAGTTTAAAATGAACTAAATGCATGTTCAGTCATTTCATATAATTAAATCCAAGGCTTCACGAGGACGTAGATGATGACACCTAGGTAGTAGGAGGCCCTCACCGAGATTCTTTTTAGTAAGATTCTCACCCCTCTATCTCTTTCTTTCCGTCACGCCTTCGTGATGGCGACGTTAAGTCAGCATTCATGGACACTCAGACATGGGAGGTGCACTATGACCCGACTCACGGTCATACCATTTTGAGGGGCGCGGCGCGGATTTTCATGTTCAGAGGACGCCCTTCGCCATCATCCCGCACACCCATCACTTCTCCCCGATCGCACCCTTATGGCGGCGACGAAGCCGGGTTTTTGAGCGCAGCGCAGACGCGATGAAAGTACATCCAGAGGCACACCGCCGCCTTAGCCATGCGAGATTATCCCGACTATGTGCCCTGACCTATTTCCGCCGAGACCTGACCCATCCGAGGACCCGCTACCCATCCAGATATGCAGGACTCGCCCCCTCTCCACTACGGATAAGGGAGGGCATGAGATACCGTGATTCACCCACGGGCCACGCGACGACCGGAGATGCGACTCATACCGTGGGGTCACCCTCGATCCCCATTCCGCTTCTTCACGTCCGAGGAGCTCGCCCGATTTCTGGATCTCTGCCTTGTTAGCGAGATGGACGCCAAAGAGGGAGGTGACGATCGTCTCGATGGAGTACTTGCTAGAGCACACACACCACTTAGATAGGGATAAACCTTCTTTTGTTTAGAGGTTATCCTATTAGATGCACTCGGGTAGGGGAGTAGATTATGTTTATGTTTTAGGTTGTATTTCCCTTGTACTGAATTAAGTCCCACACTTATAAGTGGGCAAGTTATATATATATGAGATTATATTCAGTGATGTTCATGATGTGCCTTATGTTATGATGATTGTGAGACGATTGTTTTACCTTGCATGGTTTACCGCTTATCGCATCACGCGGCTCTCACTTTTATTTCAAAAAAAAAATTTCCCGTATTTTCCGCTAAGTAATTCAAAGCTAAATGAGAACTATGAAGTAACAGACTAATGATTAACCTAAATATGTTCTAGAGTATTGGGTTAAAAATTAGGATGTTACAAGAAATGTCCCCAATTATTTGATTTTGAGAAACTACCTGGAGATTAGAAACCCTTTTGTAGTTCCTATGACTGACTAAGTAGAATGTTTAGAAAATGGATCATCTTTAAAAATGTCATTTTCTGAAGGTTGAGAAACTCGAAGTCTATTTTCTGAAAGTTAAGAAACCACAAATTCACTTTCTAAAGGTTGAAAAACCATGGATTCGCTTTCTAAATGGTCTTTAATGTTTAGATTCTCAAAACCATCTTTAAAATTAATCATTTCTTGTTAAAAGAAATCCTTCTTGGGCTCTTTGAACTTAATGTGTATAGTTTCTTCAACATAATGAGTTCTTTTGTTGTAAGCCTTATAAGCTTTTGACACAGAAGAATCTCCTAAGAAAATGTGATCATCAGATTTGGGATCAAACTTTGCTAGCTTGTCCCTTGTGTTAAGGATAGTTAGAACCAAAAATATAGAAGTGAGATATATTGGGTTTTCTTCCGTTCCATAGCTCATAAAGTATTTTCTTGAGGATTGGTCTAATGGAAACTCTATTTTGAATGTAGCAGGGGGCGTTAATAGCTTATAGCCAAAAACTTTTTAATAAACCACTCTCTAAAAGTAAGGTTCTGGCTATTTCTTGTAAACTTTTATTTGTCCTTTCTGCAATCCCACTTTGAACTCTTTGTGTCACCTTTTTGTTGTTTTCTAAGCTTCTGATTTGCTCCTTCTATACCTTCTTCTTTCAATCTTGATAATGGCAGATAATCATAACTCTATGCCAGATTCTTCTGTTAATTTAGGTAATAAGGAGCTTTTGCGCATTATAATTGTCATGCTTGGTCAAGTTGCCCAATCTAAGGTCTCAGGTCAAACGAAATGTAATGGCTGACCCATTGAATCCGTATGACCAACATTCGAACAAGAGTCCAAGTATAGCATTGGTTTCCACTCCATTAACTGAGAATAATTCTCATTTCTGGTTAGAAGCCACGATTTTGGCTTTGGATTCAAAGAACAAATTAGGGTTCCTAAATGGAACAATCCTCAAGCCTGCACCTAGAGAGACTTTGAAGGCAATTTGGGAAAGGAACAACACGTTCCTTTCATCTTGGATCGTGCATAATTTGAGCATAGATATTGCTCAAAGTGTCATGTTCATCAAGAATGCTAGTAAATTTTAGGCTGAGTTGAAACAATGCTTCTCTTAGGGATGCTGCATGTGTTTTGCTTATCTCAATGAAGAGTTGTATTCTCTTAAGCAAGGTACAAAGTCTGCTACCAAAGAATTTGGGGTGAAATTGACAATTTTTGACCCATCAAACCTTATATAAGCGGTCTTTAATGTTTATGCAAGCAATATAGGGAGTAAGATTTCATAATACGCTTTTTGAAAGGCTTGAATGATAATTTTTCTGTTGTATGGTCATAAATTCTATTAATGGATCCTCTGCCACCTATTAATAGAACTTTTGGCCTAGTCTTACAACAAGAAGCACAGTTGGCTAATGAGAACATTGAAGAATACAAGGTTCTTGCAGCCAATCACACGCTCTCAAATAATTCTACTAGTGGTCATTGTGGTCCAAAGAAGTTTATAAAGGGGAAAGAATACTGAAAGAGCTGCCCTAAAATGTGTAGATTCTATGGAAAATGGGTCAAACGGTTGCAACATGCT
Source organism: Dalbergia cochinchinensis (assembly GCA_031216125.1). Lineage (NCBI taxonomy): Eukaryota > Viridiplantae > Streptophyta > Magnoliopsida > Fabales > Fabaceae > Dalbergia > Dalbergia cochinchinensis. Next base: position 25,980,866 of record CM062376.1, read on the forward strand.
TTGAAAAGCATGGTTTTTTTATGTGAGCTGTCGCTACCCGCAATAAATTAAAAAGTGTTTTAGTTACTAAATTACACCAAAAATCTAGTTAGGGTACAATCCAGGTTGTCACATAAGGAAGGTTCAAATTGATTCACGGAAATTGGGGGTTTTTGAAATTGTAGCAATTAAATTAAATTGAGAGATTATAATGAGAAAATTACCTACACAAGGATTCCCTCAGATTAAGAGTTGCTCAATCATTGATTCAAAAGATAAATTCATGGCCGTGGTTACTTTCATTAGTTATGCTATCACACAACAATGATACAATTATACTTAGCAGTTATACAATCTTACTCCCACTAAGGGTTTGGCTAACATATGAACTAGTAATTCATGATCGTGATTTTATGAACCTATACCAGTTTGATGACCAATTGCAGCAACCTAATTCCTAATGGAGTTAACTTTAATCTCTTACCAATTGGATGTAATTAAATCAATCGACCCAACACTCCAATGGTAACTACATTATGCATGTGAACAAATGCACAACCAAACAACTTTTAAAAACACAATTACAATAATCTTCGCAATTGATATCAAAAGAGAAAGCAAACGGGGAAGAAAAACCAACCATGAATTGCAATAGAAATTAGGAACCTCAAGAACAAACTTAATCCTCAGTTATCCCTGTGCATGGTAAAGAGATTACTCTTCCATAGGGAGAGTTTCACAATTTTTGTTGAAGAGAGAAACCATATTACAATCCAGTAAGAATCAAAATCCAACAATGACTAAGAACTCTAAAACCTAGAAAGAGTGTGTGAGAGAGAGTGAGTGTTCAAAAACTGAAAAAGCTAAAACGTTCCTCCCTGTGCATTTTTTTTGTTTCCTTTCTAAAAGATGGCCAAAACAGGCCCAAAGATAGATCAGCAGACTGATAAGAGTTATCACACAAGCGATGCACCACTAATGAGCCCTGCAACACTCACCAGAATGGGCGATCTAAAGCTGTTTGAGTATTGTCTCTGTCGAGCACTACAGCGCTCATGAGCGCTGTAGCGTTCACCCAAATGGTGAGCTCCTTTGTCATTTTCTTCCTTTCAATCCCAGCTCCTTCCAGAAAGTTCCCAATCCTTTTTTTGGCACACCAATGGTGAGTTCTTGTTACTCAACAATGCTTAAACAAAAGGTTAAAATACAGGCAACTTCCAAACACAATTATTTACTTCAAAATGGTGCCAATAACCATGGAATTACTCGAAGATGCATGACGAGGACAAAGTCAAATTTCATCAATTAAACATCAATTAAGCACAACTTAAATGCAACATATTCATAGTTAGGATGCAAAATGGGTGCATAAATGCAACCCATCATTTTCCACCAAATTTCAAGAAAAATAGTACAGGCTTGGTGAACTTGGTATCCTCAGAAACTGTTACTATTGAGGGTCATTTAACCGAGGAAAATCAACAATTCTCTAGTCTTGGTTTGACTAAAAAGCAGTATCGATCTCATAGCACTCGTCCAAAAGTCTCAAACTCAAGCTATTGCAAATTTCTCATTCACTAACAATCATTCCATTAACTGAGTCTCCTCCACATAGAGTGCACCCTGAGGTATGTTTCACACAGTCCTAAGTTTCAGCTCCAATTTTTTCATTTGGATTTTGGACTTAGGTTCCATAGACCACATATGTTGTACTTTAGATATTTTTTAACACATATAAAACTACCTGATGGATCAAATGTTACCATACAAACCTGAGGTTCTATTAGGTTTTCTGAATCTTTTTGGCTAGAAAATATCTTGTTCGTTCTTACCTAGTTTTCATTTCAATTTAATATATGTCAAGAACTTGTTTCATCACTTCAATGTGTCTATTTGTTTGCTAACCTTGGTTGTCAAATACAGGATTCAATCACCAAGAAGATGATTGGATTTGTTGAGGTCTACAATGACCTTTATGTGCTTGGAAGTCCCGCCTTACACACTGCACTTACCACTATAAATTCTGTTACAGACTTAGGTTCAAATAAATGGCATCTCAGGTTAGGCCATTTATCACATGAGAAGTTAGCCCACTTACTTAGATTGTATCCGTACATAATTGTACCTAAACATTTACCTGAATGTAACATTTGTCCAATAGCAAAACAAAAGAAACTTTGTTTTCTAGCTAGTCATATCAAGTTTACTACTACATTTGGTTTACTACATGTTGACATTTAGGGTCCCAATTCAATCACCTCTATACATGGTCATACATATTACTTAACCACTGTTGATGACTTTACATGACATACTTGGGTTTTCTTCCTGTATGCTAAGTTTGAAATTGCAACATATTTGATCTCATTCATTAACATGATAGAAACTCAATTCTCTTGCAAAGTTAAATCCATTAAATTTGACAATAGGGCTGAGTTTAATTTGACAAACTTTTTTCAATCCAAAGGAATTGTTCATAAAAAATCTTATATTGAAACCCCTCAACAAAATAGGGTAGTTGAAAGGAAACACCAACTCATATTAAACATTACAAGAGCATTATTATTTCAATCTCATCTACCTAAAATCCCATGGTTATATGCTATAGCACATGTTGTATTTTTAATAAACAAACTGTCAAGTAAAGCTTTGTAAGGAGAATTTCCTTTTGAAAAACTTTATCACAAATTACTTGATCTCAGTTTCTTAAAAGCTTTTGGTTATTAGTGTTATGTTTCTGCTTTAACTAACAATAGAAAAAAGCTAGATCCAAGAGCTAGAAGAAGAGTATATTTAGGCCATAGACTAAGGGTGAAAGGATATTTGATATATTTGTTAGATATACAAAATATTGTAGTATTAAGAAATGTTTCATTTTATGAAAATATTTTCCTATTTGCACACATTTTTTAGCCTAACACTCCACTAGTAGTCCCATATCAAAGAGAAGCAGTAGACATGTATGACATATACCATTTCCCCATACTAACCAATCCATCAGTACCTCAACCTATCACACCCACTCAAAGTATTGATCTCATACCACAAATCACTCCCACAGATACACAAACACAGCTTTATCAACCCTTACAATCCATACCTACAACAAATACTAAGCCAAATTGTACCAACCACCCTTCACATTAAGAACCAAGAAACCACCACTTTACTTAAAGGACTTCCATTACACTTTATCTTCTTCTAGCTCTGAAATCCAATCATCTCCCAATATATTATATCCTATTGATAAATTTATATCTTACTCTAATCTCTTATCCTCATACAAACACTATACATTAAACCTGTCAAAAATCGAAGAACCTTCCTCTTTTAAACAAGTAGCACAGTCAAAGGATTGGAGGAAAGCTATGAATGATGAGATTGATACTCTTATTCAAACCGGGACATGGAAATTTATTGATCTGCCTCCAGGACATAAAATTATGTGTAACATCCCCTGCTACTTTATGGATTGATAACTGTCCCCACAAACTAACACAAGTCTTTTCAGCGTGCTTTGTCCTTATTCACATACTTCCTAGAAAAACTTCCCAAGACGTTACTCATCTCAAAATTACTCCAAGTTAAGCACGCTTAACTGTGGAGTTCTTTAGTGATGGGCTACTAAAAAGAAGATGCGTCTTGTTGGTACAGGTAGTACAAATCAATTCATATAAGCCTTCCTTAACTGTATAGTCTCATACCTACATAGTCTCAGAATTCCTCTCATTCTAGTGTATAATCGGTTCATTCATGTACCCCTCCATTTAAAGGCCTTGCCAAGAGCCGCTAATTTATAAGTAACAACTCTTGAGTCCGATGTCATGACTTAAGGATGACGTTGCACTTGGGAGGATGTTACACTGTAGGGTGCAAATGGGTGTATAAAGTGAAATAAAATCTGATGGGTCCATTGAGAGGTAAAGGCTAGGCTAGTTGCCAAGAGGTCCATATACATAGAAGGCATTGACTTCTCGGAAACCTTCTCACCAGTGGCAAAACTCACTACTATCATATTGCCCCTAGCACTAGTTGCCAAACATGGTTGGTTACTTGAGCAACTTGATGTCAACAATGCATTTCTACATGGTGGCCGCCATGAGGAGGTTTATAAGGACCTTCCTCAAGGACTTACTCCACCAATACCAGGCCAAGTGTGTAGACTAAAGAAATCTCTCTATGGTCTTTGCCCAGCTAGCCGTCAAGGGTATGAAAAACTATTTATTGCTCTAACTTCCCTTGTTAGAAACAATCTTAAGTAGATCAACTCTTTTTGTTAAGAATGCTTCCCCTTCATCTTTTACTGCACTCTTGATATATATGGATGACATGCTTCTCTCAAGAAATAACCCCAATGAAATTCAATTGGTTATGTCCACCCTGGACAATATGTTTAAAATCAAAGACCTTGGCCCCTTTAAGTTTTTTCTTTGCCCTGAGGTTGCTCCCAGCTCCAAAGGGATTTCCCTTTGCCTTCACACCTACAAGCAGTGGCACCAAACTGGTTAGAGATAGTGCTCCTTATGAAGACATCTGAGCATATAGGAGGCTCATCGGTCAACTTCTATACCTTACAAAAACAAGGCCAGATATTTGCTTTGTTATCAATCATTTGAGTCAAATCTTCTCTAAACCAATGAAGACACACTATCAACCAATAACAAGGGTACTTCGATATCTAAAGAATTCTCCAGGATGTGGTTTCCTTTTTCTTGGCAACAATGAGTTGCAACTAAAAACATTTAGTGACTCAAATTGGGATGCTTGCCCTGATTCCAGAAGACCAATCATGGGTATTGTGCATACCTTAGTAATTCTCTTATCCCCTGAAAGTCGAAAAAGCAACATACTATTTCTAGAACCTCTTCAAAGGCTAAGGATTGAGCCCTTGCAACAGCAACATGTGAAGTACAATGGTTAACATACTTGCTTCAAGACCTTCGACATCAAGTTTGTCTCACTTTCCATTCTCTTTTGTGACAATCAGTTAGCTCTTCAATTAGCTGCAAACTTCATATTCCATGAAAGAACTGTAACATAATGGAAAAAGGAAAAAAAAAGAGGGTGTAGTTTTGTAATACCTCAAACTTCTTTTTGGAAAACAAGATAAAAAGTGGGAAGGTGGCTTTAAGCCACTGTAACCTCATCCCCCCTCACACACACATCTCACGTTCTTTCTCTCACTCTCTTCTTCATCTCCATTTCTTTTATTTTCTCTTCCCATAATCATTCTATAGAATCCATGCTTGTCCCATTTGCCATCAAATCCTTCAGACTCAGCTTCCAAAACTCAAGGTAAGTCTCTAATATCATTCTTTTTCTTTTTTTGGTTACTCTAGGGTATATCCTAAAACTAGTGAGCTCTCAAAAATGGTGGATGGGTATATATTTGATATTTAAAGTACAAATCTAGTAAGTTAGAAGCTCTAATATTAATAGATTGTAGTGGGTTGAGTCAATATTGGTTTTTTTCTCTAATTTTTAGGGACTCCAGGTTCCATAAATTGGGGTTTTATTCAATTGGCTCTCTAATTGATAAATTATTTTGAAATAAATTATTTAAACTTGCCAAAATGCTTGTGTTTGCTAGATTCTCTTGATAAGGAGCGAGCTACTTGGTTTGGAGCTGCCAGGGAAAGGCCTGGTTGATCCTTTTATGCTGTAAGTGACTATTTACATAGTGGCACTATTCTAAATCATTTTTATAGGAGAAACTAACTTATTAGATTTGATAAAAATTTCATCCTGAGCTACTTGGATTCCTTGGTTAGTTTGATTAGTTGATTTTCTTAAATATGATAGTTATTAAATATGACTTGATGATTTGATTGAAATTATTGCTAATTATTTTTGTTGATTTTATAATGCCATGATTTTGCTATATGTTATTTCAATGTGCATTGGAAAAGTTTATGATACTTGATACTTGTAAGGTTAGATTAATATAAAGATTGAATTTTAGATTTGTAAATTGTGTTTGATAAAGATTTATTTAAGAAAACCATGATGGGTTCTAAGATGGAATTACTGCTCGCCATACAAAGAGAAATAATGGCAATACCGCTTGCTGTAGCGAAGAGATATAATGACATTATCGCTCGCTATAGCGAAGAGATATAATGGCAATACCGTTTGTTATAGTGAAGAGATATAATGGTATTACCGCTTGCTGTAGTGAAGATGTAACGGCCTATGTGCACATTGTTCCTTTCAGTGAGATAAAAATTGTGATAGAACCTTACTTAAGGTACCATAAATCTTGTAATTGACAGGTTGAGATTACTTTACCAAATAAGATTTGTTCTTCTTGTGTAACCCTCATGAGTAACTGAATATTTGATGCTGAAGTTAATTTTATGTGAGAATGAGGAATTGGTAAAAATAGTGAGAAAGTGTATTTAATAATTATTTTTGAGATTATACTTAGAAATGAAATTTTGAAGGGTACTTCTTTAAAAACTATGGAAGAAATATGGAAATTGTGAACTATTATTTTATTAATGGGTTTTAGAAATTTGCATGATTGACATGCTACTCTATTTTATTTTTAAATGCTCGTGTATTGATATGGTTTCTCCTTCTTGTCCACTTGTTTACAGTCCTCACCAGGCCAGTTTGACTCACCCCTCCCTTTTCTTCTAGATTTTCAAGTAACCGAGTAGCAGGTTCTTAGCATGACTGTTTTCCCAGGATATTCTTTTTGGTAGACCTCTGTTGCCAGTGAGGCTTTTTAGTTATCGATTCTAGTATTTTGCAGCTATAGGACATATACAGGTTGATTATTTTGATTTATGTATATGAGCAAGAGTTTAAACATGATCTTTTGTATAACTAGTCCTTATTGTATTTATAATTGAAAACAATGGAATGCACTAGCTATTGAATTTAGATTATGATATTGCATCATGTAACAGGACAAACTTGATATGTGGATTGTTTAGTTTTTAAGGGAGGTTCTGCCGGATTTTCGATAGTCAAAGCTTTAAGTTTGAAATTTAATTTAGGAGGATCATACTTTTAGGCTTGTCGGGCTAGGTGAGTTCATCTAGCTTGTGCGCCGGTCACAGTCTAAGATTGAGTCATGACAAGAACAAAACATATCGAGCCTGATTGTCATGTAGTTAGAGAAAAAGCTAAATCCGGCCTCATTCACCTTCTTCCAATTCGATCTCAGTTACAGATAATTGATCTTTGTACAAAGGCATTGTCTCCTAAGGATTTTCAGCATTTGGATTCTAAGCTAGGCATGATTGATATTCATGCTCTAACTTGAGGGGGGCTATTGGAGAATATTACTTGTATAGAATTGTTATATATAGTTAGTTTGTTGTTTTTATTGATCAATTTGTTATTTTTATTGATCAATTTGTTAGGATGAGTTAGTTTAGTTATGACTCATATATAAGCCATACTTCACAAGTTGTAATCATCTTTTCATTCGCTATTGAATCCATATTTCTCAGTACCAAACTTTGCTCTCTGATCCTCTTCTTCTTCCTCTAGTCTCTGCCATTAACATTGCTTTTGCTTTTTTGCTTCTCCTGAGTTCGTTCTCCTTTAAGGAGGTAGATAAAGTGAAGAGAACATAAATAGAAATTAGCCGACTTTAGATCATTTGATAAGACTCATACATTATGGAAGTCATTGAGTCAAAGATAGCTAACTCATTATTTTCTTACTTTAACACCATCTTGACTATATTTTTGGTTAAACCTTCTCACTTGTGGACAAATCTTATTTTTATAGTTATGCTAATAAAAAAAAAGAAAAATCTTTTATATATATAATTGGATCACACGTACCTTTCAAAAGCAAAGTAGAAGCAGATGTTAATAACCCAAAAAAAAAAGAAAGTCAAATAGAGACCTTTTTTCCTTATATAAATTGGTTGAGTAAAGTATTACTTTTGATCCCTGAAATTATAAGTGTGTTTCACTTTAGTCATTGAAATTTTAAAATTAATTCTTTAGTCCCTAAAATTATATTCCGTGGATCACTTTAATTTATGGTCAAATAATCGTTGATTAATTATTACATTTTACTGACATAGCACGTTAAGTGACAAGTAATATGCCACTAGTCGTTTATAATTTCATGCCACGTGTCACTTAACGTGCTACGTTAGCAAAATATAACGGTGGATGATGTTTGTTTAACTAGGAACTAAAGTGACCTCCGAAATGTAATTTTGCAGACTAACACCTTTAGACATAGTTATGAAAATCGACTCGGACCGACCGGTTCGACCGAAAAATCGGTAAACCGGTCATGAAACTAGTTCGAGCCACTATTTGGATCAGTCTCGTATCGAAATCGGTATGACTCAGTTTGACTTAGCTGGATTTGTATTAAAATCAGTGATTCAACTGATTGAACCGGATCGAGTCGAACCGATTTTTTTTTTTTTGCTAAACCATGTCTTTTTTCAAAACCTCAAAAAAAAAATTCTAATCTAGCTTACGAAAAAATATAGTAAGTTTGTTTATATCGTCATACTTATGAGTTATGATGTAAAACTTTGTGAGTTTGCTTGTATTATGTTTTGAATTTGTTAATTGTAATTTCTGATTATGAAATATGAACAATATTTAGAAATTTATATTATATTTTTATATTTAAATCTCTTAAAGAGTACCAAATTGTTAATTAGTTGCCATTTTATTATATTTTATTTAAATTTTTATATATTTTTCCTATAAATCCTGTTTAACTGATTCGATTGGTTTGGAATAATTCCTCCAAATTCCAAAACCAATGGCAAGTGGGAGTCGAACCCAGCTTCCCGTGCAAACTTGGCAGTGCCCCAACCGCTAGGCCACTTTCTCCTTTATTATATATAGTGTCAATATATATATATATATATATATTTATTATACTCTTAGTTAATTTTTACATATTTACTTAATTAAATTTTATTTAATTGGTTTGATCAATAATTTACTGGTTAAATCAATGACCTGATACTTTAATTGGGTTAATTACCGGCCCGGTTCTGAAAATTATGCCAAAGACTATGGTTTTAGACGCCAAAGTGGGACTTTAGTCTAAATTGTTTGTTCCTGGTTTCTACTTTTCAAAGGTTATCCTGCAGGTAGCAGCGAACGAAAAAAAGTTTGTCCTGCAGGTCCTGGTCTGGGTTTCACTGTTGGTAGAGTGCCTAACCATTTTTAGATAGACAAATACCGTCCGAAAAACAGAAAACATTTAGTGATAAAGTAAGAAGGTTCCATATTGCTTAGCTATAATAAGGGAGAAAGCACCCTTTCCTCTCTTGAGATCCATCAGCATTTCCAACCAAGAGGTTCTCTTTCTTTCTCTTTCTCTAGGTGTCCTAAGAACTCCTAAAAGTTCTCATACTGTTTTCTTTCCATTAGTGGTAACACTTTTTTCTTTCTTCAATTTCTTATTTCGCATATTTACTGATCTAGTAGATGACACTGAACTGCCTCCAGCTAGATTCAGAATTTCAAATATAATCATCAAAATTAAAAACCCTTCACTCCAAACCTTTTATGCTGATCATAACTTATGAGTTTCCCATTTTGTTTTTAGAATTTTTGTTTTTCTTGGGGTTACCTTTTCACCAGATCTGATGAAATAAACTCCTTCTCCACTAACACTACTTCTAGAAAATTAAGCAGAAACCCAGTATTTGTTATTATATATGCCATTATCTTGGTACATAATTTATGCATGAGAAGGCTGAGGGAAGAGGAAAAGAATATTGAAAAAGAGTTTTGGTTAAGATTTCTACAGGAAGATCGAGTAAGGATGGTGAGGCAGAAGATCAAGATCAAGAAGATTGACAACGTGACAGCGAGGCAAGTGACGTTCTCTAAGAGGAGGAGAGGGATCTTCAAGAAAGCTCAAGAGCTCTCTGTGCTGTGTGATGCTGAGGTTGCTCTCATTATCTTCTCTTCCACGGGGAGGCTCTTTGAATACGCCAGCTCCAGGTACGTATGAATGACGCTGCCATTACTGCTCTTGACTTTTCTTTTCATTTCTTTTGCTTTTTAGGGGAATTTTCTTTTCATTTGGAAGAACGTCAATCCAGGCATATACTTATATTGTCAGTGAAGTTAGAAAAATAATAATAATAAATCTTATGTACTTTTGGAGTAAAAGAATTCCTTTTATTTAACAAAAAAATTACACGGCCTCTCTTCAAATTTTGTAAGCTTCAATCTAACTCTTTTATTTATTCAAAAGACACCGACCTCCCTTGCACTCACCCTGCAATGTGTAATAGAGGAAAAGGGTGCTATAATATTGATTCTATTGGATGCCCTTTCAGTAAATATTATAAATGGGAAAAATATCAGAATAAATTTCATCAAATTTTAAGAGATATCAATATAATTTTAAAATTTTTATTCTATATGATTTTCACCGAAAGAAAAGTTTGAGATATTTTATGAAAAAAAAGGAAGAGATTTTTCTTTGTCTACGGAAGTTGGTGTTTCTCCGGTTCATTTACATGATTTGAGAGAGAGAGAGGCGCAGCTGGGATTGTACTAGGTACTAATGTAATCTATAAATAGCAACCTCGGACGACACGCTTCTTTTTTCACAGTTTTGTGGGAAATTTTATTAGTTTATTGAAGCTTTTACGGGATTTTAATTAGTTGTGATTGTGACTTCTGAGAAATTTTATTGAAAAACTGGCTTGCTGCAAAGGTTCCTAGATCATTCACGTTGAATGTTGCTCTTCCGAAAAAAAAAAGAAAAGACCCATTTCCTATTTTATCCAGGGCACCCATTTTTCCAAATTCAAAATGAGTATTTATAGTTCTATATATCTGATTTCACGGATATTTATAGTTCTAATATGCTTTATCTATCTAATATCGTAAGTTAATTAGTACTGCCTTCGATATATAACGAAGAAAAAGTGTTGGATAGTTCACTTACAATAAAGTTGGTTTGAATCATGAATAAGTTAATAATATATATCGAATAAAATTGATGAAATTCACTTTTATTATAAATATGTGTAAACATGAAATGGTAGAATTGTATTCATAGAGCTCTGAGACATAGCACAATTGATAACTAGCCAAGTTCCTTTTGAACATATAGTTAGAGGTTTGACTCTTGACAATGTGTATAGAAAAGATGTCATAGCTTTTGACAGTTGATACCTACATTCGACAAAAAAAGAACAGTACTTGCACAAAAATATCTCTACAACCAAGCCAAGTCATGCCAATGTGTATTGAGTATAGCCTTTTGATTGATCCGGCTTGCTAGAATCATTTCACTTTGCCCTTTGATATATGTACAGTTCCTCTTTTATATATATATATATATATAGATACAACTGCAGAGTATTAACTTTAAAAAGCTTCACATCTAATTCAAAGGGAAAAAAACTCACATCTAATCGTTTTCTGCATGGCTTGTGGTCCTCTGCTGGTTTGTCACTCATTAGATCGATAATGGAGGGAAGAAAAGAGACCATACTTGGAGTAAAACTATAAAATGGTCAGTTCATGCAATAAGTTTTAGCTTAATTGAACCACTTTCAAACACAAAAAGCTTCTTTCTTATTTTCTCCTTCGCTGCTCCTTTCATGAGTTCTACACCCTTCTTTGTCTATTTTCTTAAATCGATTGGACAGTTTGACACGTTTCGGAAGTTCTGAAGTTTGGCTAGTTTTGCAAAAAAATAAAAAATATTGACAACTTTATGTACATTTCAGAAGCATATAAAAAGTTGTAAGAAATTTGTGTATAGGTTGTTCATGTGCCGCTCCTTCTCCAGCCTGCTTGCATTATAATGATAATGTACACACATGTTAGAGATAAAGATATCTTAAGACTAAGTGATTTAGAACAAATTCGGGATAAAGATATTTTAAGACTAAGTGACTTAGAACAAATTCTTACTACTCCCAATCTTTCAATAAAAATTAAAAAAAAGTTGGAATTTCAGAACATATACATTATGTATGCTTCAATACCAAAAGCTCTTGATTAAACAGTGCGTATATTGTGTGGTTATTGCACTTTCATTACTTTGTTCTTTTGCAGGGAGTGATCTTAAGAATTGTTATGGGGCATTTGATTTTACAAAACTTTTTTCTTTTTTTTCAGTTTCCATTTCTTGAAAATCTTTTGCGTTTTCAATTTTATATTTTTTGAAAAATGCTTTCGCTCAAATAATGAATTCTCAGGCAACTCAACAATGATGGATTTTTGTCATAATCTACATATTAATTGCAACAATGAAGAATGAAGTGTACAAAAAATCACATAAGGTGTATTCGGTTTGATTTACATTTTCATTTTAACTAATTAATATGCTTAAATTTATTGATAATTGTAATTGTCACTCTTTTTTTATTCACTACTTTCAGCATTTTATAAAAACTAATCAAATTATTTTTTTCTGTATTTTTACTAAGTCTTTCACAAAATTTTAAAATAGAAAACAGAATAAGTAATAATATACTAGTTTCGGATTGTATTGAAACCATGTCAATAGAAAATGAAATTAGAATACAAACCAAACTGAGCCTATTATTTTCCCTGGCTTTTGTGAGTTGTTGTAGCGTTTGCTTCAATTTTCATGCCTGGCTTTTATGGTGCTTCTATGGAGGTGGTTAAAGGCATGGTTAATTAAGATGGAGAGTTTAGGAGGAAGAGAGAAGTGAAGATGGCTTTCCATTCTCTCGCTCTCTCTCTCTCTCTTGCTTAAAATAAAATAATTTAAGAATTCTTCAAAACAACAAAATCAAAAGATAGATTATCATAAATTTTGTTTATCATCTTAAATTTAGACTTATGAAAATTATGTATATAACTGTCTAAATTTGAAAATGAAAAAATATGTCTTCCTTTCTCTTTTGCTCCGAAAACCTTTCAAAAGGGTCATTACAGTATCTGGAAGAGGTAATGAGATGAAATCTCATAACCATAATTGGTCCATGAGGGAATAGCTCTAGTAAATGGTCATCATCTTTGTCTATCTCTCTTCTTGATTTCATACTTGTTGGATAGTGAAAAGAAATCACAAAGAGCACATACAAAGAAAATAAACAAATCAAAATCAACATAAAAAGATAAAATTTAATGCAACTATATCACTTCAATGTACGGTTACAACCTCTAAAAATAAAAACCACTGCTAACAAAATTTAAACTTACAACTTTTGAACAACTAAGCTTGCAAACCTTCTTACAAAATTCACTATCCAATTGTTCAACTATACCTTTTATCAAGTTCACATAGGCAACAAATCCGCCCTTGAGATAAGTTTAGTCATATTAGTCTTCTGCTTCATTTTTACTTTCTATCTTTAGATATTTCCCTTCATGTAATGACCTTCTAGATAGCAAATATTCTTCTTGCATTTTCACCCTTATAAAATCAAGCGGCTTCCCTTATACACTTTGCATGTCTTCCCAATTTTGACATACTTGTACTCATGTAATATAATGTCTCCCACTAAAATAATGACGTTAGCAGTAGTAACATACCACACATTTGGAATGTCTTTGTGGATCTTCAAGTGTACTCGTGTCATGCCTTCAACTTTCATTTTCAAGTGAACTCGTGTCATGACTTGATCCTTGCACACATGCACAGTGTTACCTATATCTCTGTCAAGAATTGTTCCTTCCTCTTCAAGAACTCTCCATAATTAGTATGCTTTCCACCATCATTGGTCATCTATGCATTCTTTGATCTTCGCATAGGAAAGTAGTCATATTATCTAACTTGATTGTATTCTTCCCAATTAATCAATGGGGATAATACTAATGATCTACAGGACTAAGGTAATGAAACAAATAAAACAATTAGTGGGCAGTAACTTGTTAACTGCTCGTTGAAATTGGTTTAATACTATTCGCCAATGCCTCACTTCTAGTCTCCTTTTAGGGTGAGGCCTTTCAAACTGCCATTTTTCTCTACAATTTACTGCCCACCCCAGTTCTAAGTCTTACATCGGGTCCATACTACACACCAAAAACAACCTCAATACAAGTCCCTCAAGGCATTTGGTTCTGCCTGCTGCTACCCTCTGCTAAGGCCATATGATGCACATAAACCTGATTTCAGATCAAATTATATGCTTATTCCTTGGTTATTCAGAATCACACAGAGGATACAAATGCCTGAGTCCTTCTAGTTGCATGTACAGTTCCAGGAATGTCACATTTGATGAGTACTCCTTTCCATATCTCTCTCACTTTTCTCAAAACTTTTATTTTTCCATCCTTATGTCAACAATGGGTGGGCATGGTTCAGTTATTCAATAGAACCGAACCTGAACGACTAATTTGGATTTTAGTATAAGAATTAAATTAAACTTATTTATTAACACTTGAACAAGTTTAACACCGGTTTAACATGGTTTAAATCCAGTTTAAAACAATCAAATCAGTTAGGATGCTCTTAACTAATGTAAGTGACACATGTCTTGTTTCCCACCTTGCCTTGAATAGAATGAATCTCGTCATGCTCTCGTACCAGGAGAGTGGATGATGCGACCTAATCAAACCAACAAGAGTGGGTCTTTCCTCGTCATTTTCTTGGTATTGAAATATCAAGACCATACGCATGATTGTCAGGTTTCAAAACTAGTTTGTTTTCTACAACTGTTTTGAAAAATCTGTTGCAAATCATTCTTCAAAAAGGAGTTTAGTTTCAAAAATTATTTTAAATAGTTAGGTTTATTTTAGTGTGGTTTCGTTTGGATATGGATTAGTTTGGTTTAAATGGTTTTCTTGAACAGCCCAGGTCAGTATGAGCCCCCTTTTTTTCCCAAAATACCACTAATCTCTCCTTAATCACATTTGAATGCTCCTGTTATGCTATTACTTAGATCAGGCATCTTCTGTCATGCATGTTGTTACTAACAATGATAGGTTACATTTTTCAAATGATGCACATTCCATTGCTGCTAGTTTTTCTTAGATTTTAGCTCAATCCACACCAACCTCCAATTCTGCTAGTGTTACCACTATTGCATCTACTATGTTTCAAACCAAAACAAACATCCCATGATCACTCAAGCTAAGGCTGGTGATAACTGATTGGCAAATATACCAAATCATTTTCAGTAATATCATGGAAGTGGGTATCATTCCCACGAGGACTAATGTAATTGAACAGTAATTCGCAAGTTTGCTTCTAATTAGATAATAGTAAATAAAATGGTTTGGATTGAAGGTAGCTCTAATGCTAAAATTTTGACAATTTGAAAATATACATTATGATAAATGATAAATTCCAGCAAGCAACAATTATAAGCAAAAGCGTTAGGAGTGAAGGATCCTTTGGCTCTTTTGTCTCAAATTTGTCAACCAGATTAACTCAAGCTGGAAATCTACAAGGATTAATGGAAAGATTATAGGTAATTGGCCTCTAATTCCTTAGCAAACCAATTCTCCTCTACTTATCAAACATGTTAATTCCTTAACCATGTTTAACAAATAGCTGGTTTTAAGTGTAAACTCTAATCCAATTTCTACACAACCACAAGAACTATTCCTAATTCCTGAAAATTATGTCATTTAACCTTAGAGCAAGAACACAACCAAATTTCCCAATTTGGATATGAACCCTAATCAAAGTCTATGAGAAGCCAACTCACAAACTTGCAATAACAACAAAGGTAAATGATTAATCCATACATAATCCAAACTCAAGTAAACTGGTTATAGAGAAACACATAACAAGCCAAATTCACCTTTCTCCTATCTAACTATGAGTTTAACTACACATCATAAAAGTAACAGAAAATTGCAAGATAGAAGAGAAAATCATGAAACCCAAGGTTGGTGATGATGGATTCCTCCAATCTTCTCCTCTTTGTCAAGTTTCCTCCCATTCTTCGCACTTTTCCTAGTCCCCCTCTCTGTTCTCTATGTTTCTCTTCTTTCTGTTCTCCTTTTTTATTTTTCTTAAAAACCTTATCTATATCCCCTTAATAACCCAACAGGCACAAATACAAGGAAACACGGGCCGTGGGCGTTGCGTTGCTGGGTTTTGGCGTTGGGATGCCAAGTTTTGATGCTGGCAACATCAAGTTGCGGATCCTGTGGGCGTTGCAATGCCACATATGGGTGTTATGATGCTAGAATAAATCTGAACCTGTGGGCGCTGTGACGCCAAATTCTGGCATTGAGGCGCCAGGTTATGAAGGATCACTCCCTTTTTGTCATTTTCTCATGAACCTGAAATTAAAATAAAAAATTACACTAAAATCGAGATAAACTCTAAAACTTGCTAAACCATTTGCAAGACATATTTACACATTAAAAATCCACAAAAGGCTTCCATCAAAGGTTAAAATTATGCAAAATTGGGTGTTCTAGGCTCTGAAAAATCAATAACAAGATGGAACATCACACCCCCAAACCTAAGATGTTGCTTGTCCTTAAGCAATGATTCTGAAGCAAACAAAACACAATAATGAACTTAAATGAGACCAAAGAGAAGATGGCAAAAGGAATTGCAACTCATGCTCTGAGAATTCTTTTATTGCATAAAATCAAGTAAGCACGGCATTATAAGAAAATAGGTAAACACACACAACAACTCCAATGTCTCAGTTCAAAACACACAGCATCATGGATTTGTCTCAAAGAACTCTTTCGGGTCAGATTATGAGGACTCTTGAACTTTTTCTAAGACTGAGAGCATGTCTTTCTTTCCTATCTCCACTAATGTAGAGTAGTGCACCTCAATGATCAAAAGGGACTTTGAAAGCTTGTAACATTAGGCCAGGGTAAAGATAAAGAAAGAAAGGAGAGGGAATTAACACGAGGTCGATTTAATGAAATATGCATCACAAGTGAACAATAATATTAACAGAAGTGCCTCTTTTCTCAAGAAAAAATTGTCTTGCTCTTTCTTTTTCACTTTTGCTTTTCTTTATTGGACACAAAACAAGGACACATTTTATTCATAAGTCCTCTTTTGTTATTCTTTTTTTTTTCACAACTTAACTACAAAAAGAAAAGGCAACTATATCGAAAAGACATAAACATGCAATGCAAACTTCAAAAACCCAACAAATGTTATTAAAGGTGAGAGTTTTTTTTTTAAGGCAGAAAAAGGAAAGGTATATATAAGTTTAAAAACAAAAGAAAAAAGATTTTTTTCCCATTTTTTTTTAAGCTGCAAACAAGGACCTAGGGATATACAAGAACGGGCAGGCTTGAACGCTCAAACGATCCAAACAAGGCCCTTATCATTTCACCAAGACTGTACTACCCTAGGATTTTGCCTCGACAGGAGCTCAAACACATTTAAAGAACAAGAATTAATCCAAATGTTCCCCATAAGCTCTCTCTAAAAGAAATTCCCAATGCATCTCCACAAAATTTGCATGTTCCAAACTAAGAAAACACCAAGAAGTGTGTGTGCGAGCATAAATGCTTATCAAGTCTGCCAACTAACCTAAGAAAGTTTTTTTTCCTTTTACCTTTTTCATCATTAAGTAATCCCTACAACTCCAACAAAAGATGACTAGAACACAACTCAGATGCTAAAACAGACACTAACAGATAGACTTGACTTACTCACATAACCCTACTAAACAAAAGCAAAAGGACATAAGAAACAAAAAGGAATTAAATAAAATGCAAAAAGAAAGTAATAGTAAGAAACTCCCTCAGAGTGCTCCATCCTCTTCTCCTATGCCATCACTTGGTTCTGGAATTGAGATTGAAGTTGATGCTTGAAAAAGACTGATCAAATGATTAATCTTACTATTAGCTTGCTGCATTAATCTCTTCTACCCACAGACTTCTTCTTTCAACTCTTTTCCCCTTCATTCTGTGGGTGTTAGAACGCCAAAATTGGTGCTGGAACGCCAATTAATCCTGAGAGCTGGGATTGCTTCTTCCTGCTAGGATGCCAGAAGCATATCTGAGACATATCTCTGTTGGAGGCGCCTAGATGCCCATTTTCAGCTCGCATTCATTTTGTTCCATTTTTTTCTTTTATTAACAATTGAAATTAAACAAAACACAGACTAATGAAAAAGGATACATAAATTGGGTTGCCTCCCAATGAGCCCTCTTTTAATGTCATTAGCTTGACGTCTTACAATCCTCAGGATAGTGCCACAATTGATTTTTTGCCTATCAACTTCTCCACCAAAATAATGCTTCAAGCGCCGCCCATTCACAGTGAAATTCCTTCCAAAATTGGTTCATTTACTTGCATAGCTCCAAACAGAGAAACTTTGCTCACCATAAAAGGTCCAGACCATCTTGTTCTCAATCTTCTGGGAAACAATTTCAATCTAGAATTGAACAATAACACTTGTTGTCCCAGTTCAAACTGCCTATGAGCAATTTTCTTGTCATGCCACTTCTTAGTTCTTTCTTTATAGAATTGAGCATTATCATAAGCTTGACTTCTAACATCATCAAGTTCATTCAATTGCAGGAGTTGCTTCTCACCAGCAAGTTTAGCATGAAAATTGAAAAATATGACAGCCCAAAATGCTCTATGTTCCAATTCAACCGGTAAATGGCAAGTCTTACCATAAACCAACTGATAAGGAGACATACCAATTGGAGTTTTGAAGGCTGTCCTATATGCCCAAAGTGCATCATCAATTTTCTTGGACCAATCCTTTCTTGAGGCACTCACAATTTTTTCCAAAATTCTCTTCAACTCCCTATTCAACACCTCAACTTGACCACTTGTTTGAGGGTGATAAGGGGTAGCTATCTTATGTTTCACACCATATTTATGCAGTAAAGCTTCCAATTGCTTGTTACAGAAGTGGCTACCTCCATCACTAATGAGAGACCTTGGCACACCAAACCTTGAAAAAATGTTCTTCTTCAAAAAATTCACGACAACCTTTGCATCATTAGTAGGAGATGATATTGCTTCAACCCACTTAGACATGTAGTCCACAGCCACTAAAATGTATAGATTATAGTATGAAGATGGGAAAGGACCCATGAAGTCTGTTCCCTATACATCAAATAACTACTTCCAAAATGAAATTTTGTGGCATCTCATACTTCCTGGACAAGTTCCTAGTTCGCTGACATCTATTCAACACAAGATCAGGCATCTTTAAAAATTGTGGGCTGATAGAGACCATTTTGCAAAACTTTAGTTGTTGTTCTTTCCCCACTGAAATGCCCACCATATTCAGAACCATGGCAATGCCACAACACATTTTGCACTTCCTCCCCAGGAATGCACCTCCTGATCATACCATCAGCACACCTCTTAAACAAAAATGGCTCACCCCACAAGAAATAGCGGGAGTCATGCAGAAATTTCTTCCTTTGGTTCCAACTCAAGCCCTTTGGAAAGACTTTCGTGGCTTTGTAATTGGCCATATCAGCAAACCCTGGTAGTGCTTGAATAACAAACTACTCATCAGGAAATTCTTCTTTAATTGGTAACAACTGCACATCGTGACTTCTTTCTTGCACAATCGTTGACAAATGATCAGCAACCAAATTTTCTGTGCCTTTCTTGTCCCTCAGTTCTAAATCAAATTCTTGCAATAACAACACCCACCTAATAAGCCTTGGCTTGGTTTCCTGCTTAGACAAGAGATACTTAAGAGCAGAATGATCAGTGTAAACAATGACTTTGGACCCAACCAAGTAAGATCGAAATTTATCAAATGCAAAAACCACAGTCAACAATTCTTTTTCAGTTGTTGCATAATTTTTCTGCGCATCATTTAGAACACGACTAGCATAATAAATCACATGCAACAACTTATTTTTACTTTGACCCAACACAGCACCTATGGCAAAATCACTAGCATCACACATCAATTCAAATGGCAAAGACCAATCAAGTGCAGAAATTATTTGTGCAGAAACAAGTTTAGCTTTCAGAGTTTCACAGGCATGTAGGTATTCATCATCAAAAACAAATGGTGCATCCTTAACCAAAAGACTACACAGCGATTTTGCAATTTTTGAAAAATCTTTAATGAATCGTCGGTAGAAGTCAGCATGTCCTAAGAAACTCCTAATAGCCTTAACATTCATAGGAGGCAATTTCTCAGTCACTTCTACCTCAGCCCTATCAACTTCAATGCCTTTAGCTGAAATTTAGTGCCCAAGAACAATACCTTCAGTTACCATAAAGTGATGTTTTTCCCAATTCAAGATAAGGTTTTGTTTCTTGGCACCATCTTAAAACCAAAGACAAGTTTTTCAAACAGTTATCAAAATAATTACCAAAAACAGAGAAGTCATCCATGAATATCTCAATGAATTTTTCTACCATATCAGAGAAAATGGAAAGCATGCACCTTTGAAATGTGGCTAGGGCGTTACACAACCCAAATGGCATCCTTCAATAGGCAAAAACACCATAAGGACAAGTAAATGTTATCTTCTCTTGATCTACAAGGTCCATCACAATCTGGTTGTAACCTGAGTAGCCATCCAAAAAACAGTAGTAGGCATGTCCAACTCATTTCTCCAACATTTGGTCAATGAATGGTAAAGGAAATGGTCCTTTCTAGTTGCTGCATTCAACCTGCAGTAATCTATGCACATCCTCCAGCCTGTAACTGTCCTTGTGGGTATCAACTCATTGTTTTCATTAGGCACAATAGTGATGCCTCCCTTATTAGGCACAACCTGAACCGGACTTAGCCATGAGCTGTCAGAAATGGGGTTAATGATTCCAGCATCCCACAATTTCAGAACTTCTTTTAGAACCACCTCCTTCATTGTTGGATTTAGCCTTCTTTATGGTTGCACCACAGGCTTGCTGTTTTCCTCCAAAAGAATCTTGTGCATACACATAGTTGGACTTATCCCCTTCAAATCACTGATAGTCCAACCAATAGCAGTCTTGTATTCTTTCAACACTCTCAACAATTTCTCTTGTTCCAACTCATTTAAAAATGCATTAATAATCATAGGATAAGAATTATTATCTCCAAGAAATGCATATTTGAGAGTTGATGGCAAAGGCTTCAAATCAAGCTTAGGAGGCTCTTCTTTCACCACTTCTTTGTTCTTGCATAATTCTTCCTTTCCTTGTCTAGAATGAGTAATGGAAGGTAAAGCTTCCAAAAACTTGACATACTCTACAACTTCTAGCCTTTCTTCTTGATCATCTTTTGACATCTTTGAATTGACTAGAGTGGTTTCAAGGGGGCATGATATAGCTTCTTGATAGAAAACTTCTCTGAGCAATGGGTCAATCACATCAATTCTCAGGCAATGCTCTTTTTCTGCTGGATGCTTCATAGCCTCAAACACATTTAAAATCACCTTCTCATCATGTACCCGCAACATGACCTCACCCTGTTCAACATCTATCAATGCCTTTCCTGTTGCCAAGAACGGTCTTCCTAAAATTAGAGGTATCTTTGAATCCTTTTCCATATCCAACACGACAAAGTCCACAGGGTTAATGAATTTCAACCTTAACTAACACATCTTCAACTATCCCATATGGAAACTTGATAGACCGATCAGCTAGTTGCAATGAAATCATGGTGGGCTTTACTTGCTTAATCTCCGACTTATGCATGATAGACAACGGCATCAGATTGATGCTAGCCCCAAGGTCACATAATGCTCTACCAATGGTCAAACTACTAATAGTGTATGGAATGTGGAAACTACCTAGGTCTTTTGGCTTCTGAGGTAACTTCCTCTAGATGATAGCACTACACTCTTCAGTAAGCATCATAGTTTCATCTTCCTTCAATTTCCTTTTCTTTGAAAGCAAGTCTTTGATGAATTTGGCATACAGAGGCATTTGCTCCAAGGCTTCAGCAAATGGAATGTTAATCTGCAATTTTTTAAACACTTCCAATAACTTGGAGAATTGCTTCTCTTGATTTTGCTTCTAAAGCCTCAGTGTAAAAGGAACTCTAGCATGTGGGGATATTTCAACTGGCTTGTCCAACTCAATTTCTTTCTTTTTTCTTCCTTTGAGAGATTCATTGGATGGCTTCTTCACTTGCTCTTTGGAATCATTTAGAATCTCCGCTGAAACTTCTTCAACTTCTATAGCACTGTCTACATGCTAATCCTGAGCTTCTTTACCCTTGCTATCCTTAGGATGCACCTCTAGTGTCTTGCCACTTCTCAAAGTAATCGCCTTGCAGTGCTCCTTTAGATTTCGCTTAGTGTTGCTAGGGAAATTTCCTTGTGGTTTCTCTACCAATTGTTTTGCAATCTGCGCAACTTGATTCTTCGGATTTCTGATTGAGGCCTCTTGATTCTTAAAATTGGCTCGTCTCTTGTATAAAACTAGAAGTCTGTTGCACAAAACTAGTTGTTGATTAAGATAATTTCTCCAAAGCAATTTCCAATGCAGAAGGTTTTGGTTGAGCTAGCGGAGCTTGATATGGTGCATTAAAATTTTTCTAACCACCTTGATTACTCCAAGAAAAATTCAGATTGTTCCTCCACCCCGGATTATATGTGTTAAAGAAGGGGTTGTTTTGTTGTCTTGGAGGATTGGCGATATAGTTAACCTGCTCCATAGAAGATTGAGTTGCTGCACTAGCTTCACATTCTCCATTGTCATGTTCACCACCATAAAAATCACAAACCAGAGGTTGAGAACCTACTGCTCCAACCTGCAATTGCCCAAACTGTTTATTGAGATTAGACAATTGTTGAGACATGAGCTTGTTCTGAGCAAGTATGGCATCTAGTGTCTCTAGCTCCATAACACCTTTCCTCCCTACAGACCTCTCATTAGAAGCCATGAAATTATTGGCTGCCATGGTCTCTAATTGGAGAGCTTCTTCTAGAGTTTTACTATGCAGGGATTCTCCAGAGGCTGCGTCCACCATTGATCTGATAGATGATACCAACCCATCATAGAATGTCTGAATCTGAAGCCAATCTAGAAGGGCATGATGTGGACATTTTCTCAACAACTCCTTGAACCATTCCCATGCATCATAAAGTGACTCTCCATCCTTCTGAGAGAAGGTGTTGATTTTATTCCTCAACTTAATTTCATTCCTTAACTTTGCAAGCTTTTGAGTTGGGAAAAACTTCATAAGAAATTTGCTGACTAGATCATCCCATGTAGAAATGCTCCCTTGTGATTGAGATCGGAGCCACATTTTTGCCTTGTCTCTTAGGGAAAATGGAAAAATTCTTAACCTAATTGCATCTGAGCTTGCCCCATTAACCTTGAAAGTGTCACATAGTTGCAGAAAATTTGCTATATGTAGATTTGGGTCATCTAGCGGTCCTCCACAGAACTGCTCTTGCTGAACTAACTGTAGAAGTACAGGTTTTAGCTCAAAATTATTGGCTTGAATTGGTGGTCTTGTTATACTGGATGCACACCTATCAGCACTTGGTGTGGCATACTCCCCCAAAGTCCTTTTGGCATTCTGATTCTCATAAGCCATTTTTGACTCCCTTTCTTCTTGCTTCCTTGCCTTAGCTTCTTTCCTAAGTCTCTTTGCTGTCTTCTCACTTTCTGGGTTGAATAGCAAAGAATTTGGATTAACCATACCTCGCATACAAGAAGCTAAACAAATGTGAGAACAATGTAACCAAATAAAATTAAAATAAACAAAATTATTAACAAAACTAAAGAAAGATAAAGATAAAAATAAAAATATAATTCAAGACAAAATTAACTACACATAATGTAAATATCTAAATTAGAAATTTCTTAGCTACTAGTATTGTCAATAAATAACTAGTTCCCGGCAACAGCACCAAAAACTTGATAACAGTTTGACAAGTATACCAAATCATTTTTAGTAGTACCATGGAAGTGGTTATCGTTTCCACGAGGACTAGTGCAATTGAACAATAATTCGCAAGTTTGCTTTTAATTAGATAAAAATAAACAAAATGGTTTGGATTGAAGGTAGCTCTAATGCTAAAATTTTGACAATTTGTAAATATATGTTATAATAAATGATAAATTCCAACAAGCAACAATTATAAGCAAAAGCGTTCGGGGTGAAGGCTCTTGTGTCTCAAGCTTGCTAACTGGTTTAACTGAAGTTGAAAATCCATAAGGATTAATGGAAAGATTATAGGTAATTGGCCCCTAATTCCTTAGCAAACCAATTCTCCTTTACTTATCAAGCATGTTAATTCCTTAACCATGTTTAACAACTAGTGGTTTTTAAGTGTAAACTCTAATCCAATTTCCGCAACCACAAGAACTATTCCTAATTCTAGAAAGTTTTGTCATTTAACCTCAGAGCAAGAATGCAATCAAATTTCCCAATTTGGATATGAACCCTAATCAAAGTCTATGAGAAGCCAACTCACAAACTTGCAATAATAACAAAGGTAAATGATTAATCCATATACAATCCAAACTCAAGTAAATTGGTTCAAGAGAAACACATAACAAGCCAAATTCACCTTTTCCCTAACTATGAGTTTAATTACACATCATAAAAGTAACATAAAATTGCAAGATAGAAGAGAAAATCATGAAACCCAAGGTTGGTGATGATGGATTCCTCCAATCTTCTCCTCTTCTTCAAGTTTCCTCCCTTTCTCGCACTTTTCCCAGTCCTCCTCTCTGTTCTCTATGCTTCTCTTCTTTCTGGTCTCCTTTTTTCCTTTTCTTAAAAACCTTATCTATATCCCCTCAATAACCCAATAGGCACAAATACAGGGAAGCATGGGCCACAAGCGTTGCGACACTGGGTTTTGGCGTTGGGATGCCAAGTTTTGACACTGGTAGCATCAAGTTGCGGATCCTGTGGGCATTGCGATGCCATATATGGGCGTTATGACACCAAGATAAATCCGAACCTGTGGGCGCTGTGACGCCAAATTTTGGTGTTGAGACGCCGGCTTATGAAGGATCACTCCCTTTTTGTCATTCTCTCATGAACCTAAAATTAAAATAAAAAAATTATACTAAAATTAAGATAAACTCTAAAACTTGCTAAACCGTTTGCAAGACATATTTACACATTAAAAATCCACAAAAGCCTTCCATCAAAGGTTAAAATTATGCAAAATTGGGTGTTCTAGGCTCTGAAAAATCAATAACAAGATGGAACATCAGCTGGCATTATCAAGCCTAAAGTCTTTGCTGCCTTTACTGCCATGTTCGGTTAAGCCTTAACTAATAACAATTGGTTACATGCAATGAAGAAAGAATTCTCAGCCTTATTAACGAACAACACTTGGACTCTCAGGCCCTTGCTTTTTTTGTCAAATTGTAATTGGCTGCAAATGAGTTTTTAGGGTGAAATATAACCCTAATGGCTCAATCAGCAAACACAAGGATAGATAGTTGGCAAGAGGTTCCATCAACAAGAGGGTTTGACTACCATGAGACTTTTAGCCCCATTGTTAACCCTACTAGAATTAGAATTGTGCTCTCTGTTGCTCTCACACACAAATAATGGCCCATACATCAAGTAGACTTGAACAATGCATTTCTTAATAAAGACCTTGAGGAATCTATTTTTATGCACCAATGTGAGGGTTTTGTCATGGGTGGTCCACATCTAGTTTGCAAGTTAAACAAGGCACTCTATGGGCTTAAACAAGCTCCACAAGCATGGTTTAATAAGCTACAAGATGGCATATTATCTTTTGGTTTAGTTTTGCAAGATATGATTCTTCCCTCTTTATCAAAATTAGATCTCAAATACTCTCTATGTGCTTGTGTATGTTGATGATGTTTTGCTCACTGGAAGCTCCAAACAAGCTATTGATGATCTCATTTCAGCCTTAAACACCATATTTTATCTCAAAGATCTTGGATCTCTTCACTACTTCCTTAGTACCTGTTGTCGTGAATTTTGGGTTCAGCTAAGCCTATCAGAATAGACAAAGCCAAGAACACAAACTCACTCTTTGATCCTAAAAACAGTAGGGGATTGTATCAAGAAGGGGAATCTGATTTATCCCTTGGTTATTGGTTTTTCAACTACTTTAAAGAACCCATTTTGGACAAAGGCAATATGTGGAATGGAAATTTTATAGATAAACAAGAGTAATTACAATACTTTCACACTAAAGCATCACAATAAAGTTTGCATGAGAAAACTAT
Source organism: Dalbergia cochinchinensis (assembly GCA_031216125.1). Taxonomy (NCBI): domain Eukaryota; kingdom Viridiplantae; phylum Streptophyta; class Magnoliopsida; order Fabales; family Fabaceae; genus Dalbergia; species Dalbergia cochinchinensis. The sequence continues at coordinate 26,006,828 of CM062376.1, forward strand.
GCCTAAACTAAACTAGACTAGACTAGAAAAGGAAAAGGAAATAAAAGATAAAATTGTTGTTGTGTTGTGTTGATCTAGGGATGAACTTCTTTTTTGGTTCTTCAGCTTTATATAAGCTATTGTCCTTCTCAACCAATCTTGTTTCCTAACACATGCTTTGTGAAATGTGTTGGTAGTGGGCATGCTTTGTAACTGCTTCTATTTCAAATTAAAACTTCCTCCAAAACTATTCAAGCCAAACCAATAACTATTTCTATACAATTGCTTCTTTTGATTACGTGGGTTAATATCTATTTGTAATGATTCACTTCCATGTTCATTTCATCCCATGATTCTTAAATTCATAAAATGCATGAAGCCAATTGCACTCGACGTGGCCACCAGATTTGGTTACAGAACGTGGCTAAATGCAATTCCATCCCACTACTTGGTCTAATTACCACACACATATCATGGGCCTCAGTTACTCATTTTCTGGTGATAACATATGCCCTTTGCATCCTTCAACTGATAGACGATCAAGAAGGGAGGTGAAGTGATGCATTTGCTCAAAAGAAATCTAACTCTATGCTTTCTTGAACCTATTCCTTCGCTCAATCTTTCCTTTATCTATAGTCACAGTTGATCCCAATGATGTGTTTGTGGCCACCATGGCTAACAAAGTTGTTTAACACTATGGCTGCCAAAGTTGCAGAGAAAATTGAAACAGCCAAGTGGTCATGATCAATAAACTCCTAATCTTATAGATTTTGCAATAACAGCTGCTGCACCAAGAAAATTTAATCCAGTGACTACCGTTTCTTTAGCAACTATAGGAGACCAGGCTATTAGCCAAACCAACTTTTAGGTGATTCTATAATGGGTCAAATGCATCGTCTTCAAAAGATTTCCTCCAGTCAATGCAAATATCATGGCTCACATTGAGCAATTAGCCAACTAGATGAAGTGATATACATTGGTTGACTCATTGCTTAAGGTGGAGATAATGCCCCATGGCTGCTCTTGGAATAAAACCGTGTTGTATTGGTGGCTATCGAGAAAAAGGTTGATCATCTGATAGAGGTGGAACACTTGTCCATGGCTGCTCTCCAGCATAATTCACCATGATTATCGACTGATTATCATTTGTCATGCCATTGCTCTTGCAGTCAATTGAGTTGTAATCATCAACTGAAACTAATTTTGTATTATGCCCCCTGTTCCATAACTTGGACATTCAACTAAAAACAAATGAAACTGCCACAACTAACTCTAGGCTTAGTATTCTCTCGGGTAATGACTAATATCACTCTTCTGCTTCACAATTGAAGCATATCTTAGCCGTCAACAATCGATTCAAACCCAAAACTAGCCATCAAGCCAAAACAATATCAAAATGCTCTTTTTAATATCAACCATAATGCCCCCCGGCTAATTTTTGCGGCAAAGCTAACAACTTTCTTTTGGAAACTGTCACTACCAACATATTATTCAAAATTAAAGCATGTTCTTCAATCATCTCTCATTCAACCTAGTCATAATCTTCAACCGGGATCAACTCTGGTCTTATGTTGTCTTTTATTTCCTTGGTTGTCCTTTGTTCTCTCTCATTAACAAATTGCTCTATTATGGAAAATTTAATTGTTAATTGAGTAAAATTTGTAAACTCAGAGAAATCAACCTTTTCCTTAGCCGTAGAAGCATATTTCTTATAGCTATGGCGGCAAACTCAGTCTTTGGTAATTTGACATTATATTTGCTCATCATCTTTGATATGATTCAGCTTTGTTTGAGTTGAATGGTTTGAATCAACAACTAGTATAAATCTGGATCGCCTTGCACATTTTGGTTGGAGTTTAAGATTGTGTTTGAGTTGGTTTGTGTTTTATCAGAAAGATATAGACGCCATACTCAAGAGAAAATGAGAAGGTGAGTGGTAAGTCTTGGTTTGATTGCCACAGGTTGCCTTGATAAGATCAAATTTAGTTCTTTGCCCAAAAACAAAAGGAAAGTTCTCACAATGGGAGAAAACTCAAAAGAAATCTATTCATAATCTGCCTTGTGTTTTACATTATGTTCCTATTTATAATCTTAAGTGGACTGCAAAAACATTGAGTTGCAGCCTCTACACAATCCACTAATCATTAAATTTCCACTATCATTGAAAACACAAGTAATTCACCCACTATCTATCATAATTGCCTAGGAACTCTTAAAACACTTGAAACCGACTTTCAAAACAACAAAAAAGCTTCTGAAATTGGAGACATTAAAAAGTGCACGAAAATTACAAGAAAATAAGACAAATTACCAATGTTCTGACAATCGGACTGGACTGGCCAATTGGACTAGTTGAATTGAGAATCAGCCCGCTATCTGGTCCGAGTTATACCTGAAAACCGCCCTAGAAAAAATCGGTCAAGAACCGCTTTGAACCGCCCAGGAATCAATAAACCAGGCGAACCGGCCCAGCCAAAAAATCGATCCAACCATTTTTATTTTTTTTTGTAAAAAAGATGCAAAATAGCATCATTTTAGGGGTTTGTTTAAAAAAAAATCTAAAATCTCATATTTTCTAATTTTTTTCCTTTTCTAATATGGGAAGTAGTAACTTGAGAGATTTGATCCATATGGATAATGTTTATTTTGATTAAGAGATGAATTATGTTATGTTCTATGGGTTTTGTTGATGCCTAATTTAATTTTTTGTTATTTTATAACATATTTTATTTTATATTTTTATATATTTATATAAATACATGTTTTATTATATGCCGGTTATGTTCCGGTTGGACCCCCGATTGAACCAGTTGAACCTCTGAACCCTTGCCCTGATCGGTTCGATGTCTGGTCCGATTTTCAGAACCTTGCAAATTACACCTCATTTAAACTAATTATTCCAGCCCAATCTATTTGCAACTTGATCACTTGAATTGGGTTTCATCTTGGGTCTTAAAGTGACTTCTTCATGTTGGACTTGGCTATTGTTCAAACTGAATAAAAGTGGTCCATTTTGGGAGCTCATGCTCAACTGGATTGCTCTTGGTCCGTGCTTCCATGACTAGAGCTTGCAAAACTTCTTTTAGCTTTTTTGCTCTAGCTTTGGTCATTGGTCCATCCATGTGTTGTAATTGATCTTGAACATTATTGGCCTTGGTTGAATTCTCATCAATCTTACTAAATCTTTCCACAAAATTAGCCGCAGGCTCGCCAATCTGTTGGTTAATCTTCATAAGATCGGCTAGCATGGTCTTCGGCTTATAAAAGAGGTCATGGAATACACATTCTATGTCTACCCGAGTATGCACTCTATTTGGCAGTAAATTTAAATACCATGTAAAAGCCAAACCAATTAGTGATAAAGGAAATAATTGCATCCTTAAGAACTTTTTTTGCCCTGCTTCAACACATTGTGCAATTGTTCCATTGTGGATTATATTCCTTATCTTCTTTAGAAAAAATATTGGAGTCAAGAATCTTGAATCCATGAGGGGATGGAACTCTATCCACCCAATTAGGATATGCCTTGTGATACGTGAGCCTTTCCAATTGCTTTAAGTGGATCCTAAAATTCCTTTTCATAACATCAGCAAGAACATTAGGATCTATCAGCTACGAGTATTTCCTCTTAGATCAGCAAATCATTGGTTTTGGAATGAGGCTTGCATCTTTGGACTAAATGCACCAAGATCATCCACACAATTTATATTAGCTCGAGTAACACTCCACGACTGAGACTGCAGACTTCATAGCAGGGACTGTAAACTCCACAAATGATTATATTATTGCCTGCCAGTATTATAATTCATATTATTTCCACTAAATTCACCATGTGACATGTACATAGCGGAACTTTGCTCCATTTTTTACAATTCATCATGCACCATCGTTTTTACAGTATTTGACAACTGTTTTGACAACTACTCCATCAAGCCATCAACACCCATCTCAATTTGCTATTGGATGAAAGAAGTCGACACACGACAGGGTTGCTTTTCTTCTTCATTAACATGCACGTTCTCAGCAGAATTAGCAGACATAGCAGATGTATTTTTTCTGCTTGGACAAAGTAGTTACCATTTGCGGCTAACTAGCCATCACCCTGATGGGTGTTCCACAGTCATGTACGTTCTGGACTGACCTTACCCTCACGATTGTGTTGCTTTAGCGTCACAGATGCTGCATTGTTAAGACTCATATCCAGAGTCTTCTTAGATTTATTTTTCCACACTAAGCCTTTGGACGTCCCACCGAGCATGCCAATTATATTGTGAATTTCGGGTTCGGCTAAGTCTATTAGAATAGACAAAGCCAAAAACACAAACTCACTCTTTGATCCCAAGAACGGTAGATTCGCTGAGTCCATTAGAATATTCAACCCACATGCTGGGTCAAATTAGTAGGTTGAATGCAACCTTTCATCCCCACTACTTGGTCTAGTTACCATGCACGTCAAAGCCAAGTTTACTACAAATGGTAGCCTTTTTCTTTCTTAGACTAAGTACATTTATGATCTGTTGGACAAAGCGCACACATGCTGGACTGCAAACCCTTGCCCACTCCTATGACCAGTGGCCTCAAGTTGACTACGCAGGACAATAAGCTATTTGATAATCCCGTTCTTTACGGATCCATTGTAGGAGCTCTGCTGTACACCACTATTACTAGACGCGAGATAGCCTTTTGGGTTAAAAAAAAATGTTTGTTAGCTCATGAATATCGACCCTCCATGTCTCATTGGTAAGCCGTGAAAAGAATCATGATATACCTTAAAGGTACTGCTACTCATGGTTTTCACCTTCGCCCCTGTCTTGACTTCAACACTTTTGCATTCTTTGATAATGACTGGAGGAGAGATCCAGATGACAGAAGAACAACCTCCTCTGGGTTCTGCATATACTTTGGCAGCAACTTGGCTAACTGATCCTCAAAGAAACAAGTTGTTGTCCACCATTCCAGCACAGAAGCAGAGTATATAGAAGTCTTTCCTCCACTGTTTCTGACCTTATCTGGATTCAGTCCCTGCTTGGTGAGTTGTATCTGCCTCCTTTGCTCACTGCTACATATCTATTGTGATAACTTAAGAGCAATCATGCTCACAGTCAATCCCATCCTCCACAATGGTTGCAAGAACTTTGAGCTTGATCTTCACTGTGTGTGAAAAGGTGGTCCAAAAAACATGTCCATGTCAGTCATATTCCTTCACAAGAACAAGCTGCATGCAGTTATACTCGCCAATGCTATCTCATCTTCACAATTTCCTTACTTTCGGTCCAAACTCAAAGTGGAACAACTCCCTCTCCTAGAGTATTTCTGGATATACTAGCTCACATGTTAGTTATTGCCAGCTCATATGTCAATTAGGATCATATATGTTAGAATCTGTTAGTCGTTGATCGTTCTCTTAACCATTGGTAAGAGCAGTGCAACTATAAATACGTAAGTCTCTCTACAAATCATCCATTCTCTTTTCGGTGTAAGATAAGCAAAAGAGATGAAATTAAATCAATGTCTCAAAATGCTACCGCCTGCTACATGCATGTATATAACAATTTCTTTGAATATATGTACCAACACGCACTACTTTTGTGATTACGTAACTTCAACTCACCCTTCTTGTTTTGGCTTGGTAAAGCATGAAGGACGTAATGGCAAGGTATAAACAGCACATGCATAAGATAAACGAATTGGATAGACCTCTAGAACTACAGGTACGTAGTATTGAAAACAAGCTCTTACATGTTTTTTTTTCCCCCTCTCTATTTCGGGTTAGTTGATATAATTATTATCGTTCGCCTTTCGGTAGGGCTTCTTATCTAAATTAAATTATGGGAAGTCCAAATTGTTGAAGTTATGATGCTTAGATAACCACTTAAATTTTTTCTTTAATTTATGTGATTCACCAATATAATCAAGTAGAAGTTTACTTTTAATTTACTTGATAGTAAAAAAAGATATTTTGTAGCACCACAGAATCAAATCCTTCCACTTTCATTGCTTTTAAAGTAATAGATATGAAAATCAATTATATTTGCTAATATGACAATATATAATTAGATGGTATTAAAAAAATTGATTTACAAAAGTAGTGCATCAAAATTAAATCTATCAATCAAACTCTACTCATTTTATTATTATAGGCCATGTATCGCTTTCAAAATTCTCTTACAAATTTTGATATAGCTTTACTAATACTTGGCAGTTCTCTCATTCATTTCAGCGAGGGAGTAGCAATAATGCTGAATTGCTTAAGGAAGTTGCTGATAAAACCCAACAACTAAGGTTTCTCTATTTTCTTGAAGTGAAAAAAAGAGTTAAAATATAAGAAAATTAAACGCCTTTTAATTAGCTTTGTGCGTAAAATCCAATATTAATTAATTTATTTGTTGTGAGCAGGCAGATGAAAGGTGAGGATTTTGAAGGGCTAAGCTTAGATGACTTGTTGCAACTGGAGAAAACACTTGAAGCAGGACTAAAGCGCGTGATGCACACAAAGGTATACATGTTGAGGTCGTTTGATTAATTTGGAGCAAATCCCTAGCGCGTGTTGATTTATAGTATAACGCAATGCAACCTTTTCATTCAGGAAAAGCGGATGAAGGATGACATTGTAGCTCTTGAGAAAAAGGTACGATGTAACTTGATTAATGATGACGAAGATAGTGTATGCCTAGAGACTATATATATCAGTACTTTAAAACTGGACTGAATTATCTAATTGAAATGGTTGGGCTGTGAACTAGTCATGTTTCTCTTTCAAACATTCATGATTTGATTAAAACCTGGACTTCACCATCAATAGAGTTGTAGGACATCAAGTTGGTCCTTAAAAGATTTATGATATTAATTTCGTCCTTGAAAGAGTTGTGAGCGACATCAATGTTTAGACTAACTTAAAATTAATAGCAAATTACACTGACCTCCCCTGAGATTTAGCGTAATTACACTAACCTTCCCTCTAGTTTACAAATCTTACAATGACCTCCCCTAAACTTTATTAACTTTTACACTAACCACCCCTGAAGTTAACATTCCGTTAATAGTGCAAACAGAAGTTAAATCATGTGCCATGCACATGATTTTTAATGACAAAGTTGTAATTAATTAGAAGAATTTAACATGTAAAAAGACTCAAATAACCTCCGGTCTTCACCTAAAACACACCATCAACAACATAATCCTTTAACTCACAATCGTAATCCTCCATCAAAGCTATAATCACTATAATCACCCTCTGCAACTCAATCAAAATCAAGGCATAAACAAAACAAAACCAAACAATAGAACAAACGAAGATCAAAAACAAACAACCAAACTTAGAAAAATAAAAAAAATAAAAATAGAAGAAGGAGAAGCCGTGGCGGCCCTCCGCCACCAACTACCAGAAAAATCATCAGTAATACCATCAGCAAAAAAAAATTTGCAATCAATCAGCAAAAAGAAAGATTCAAATACCAAAAAATCAAAAATTACACACTGATACATCTACATGCTAGTAAATCAGAGGTGAAATACGGAGAAAACCTGCAAAGAAACCAGCAATAAATCCCAGTAATACAATGTAGTAGCAGCAAAAAGGAAAGAATAAGGTAACAACAGAAATAGTGCTATCATCTTCATAAAAAAAAAAAACAAGAGGAGGAAGAAGGGGAGGAGGCTGCGGCGGTTCTCCCACCACCACCACGGCCTCACATCATCATCATCATCACGAAACCACCCTCTTCCCTCCATCACTGACGAACCTTCATCCCCGCCGCCGAGACCACCGCAAACTGCACCACTAACCTCCAGATCTCAACCCGCAGCTCCCCTTTCTCCGCCACGAATGGCCGAGAGGTTCAAGCCTTGCTCCCCGTTCCGCCATGGATCCACGACGGCCTGGACTCCCCTCCCCCTTCCATCATCGACCTTTCCTCTGCCCAGCGTCGCTGCAGAGCTAGGAGTGAGAAGCCACGCAACCTCGGAGGTTCAACGCCGCCAGTCATGGTCGCTTGTCTTCTCCGATCTGGTCGGGCTTCGATTTGGTCGCGCGTCTTCTCCGATCTAGTCGCGCGTCTTCTCCAATCTGGTTGCACTCCGTTGCAGCAATGGTCGGGCTCTGCCGTGGGAATGGTCAGGCTCCGCCATGGATCTGGTCACGCAGCCTAGCGGATCTTCTTGCGCAAGGCCGCCGGTTAGGTCTTCTTGCGCAATGCGCCGGTTTGGTCTTCTTGCGCAGCGCCGCTTTTCTGCTCCTCGCTGATCTACTCTTCTCCGCTTTTCTAGAGGTCGTGTCCACTGGAAGTGGAGGAGGCAGCGGGTTTGTGATCTCCGGTCTCACCGTTTCTGAATTTGGGGGAGATAAGTTTGGGTTTCTTCAAGTGAGTGGTAGTGGTAACTAAGCTAGACGGGACTTAGGGTGGGTTTGAGGGTATTTTGGACAAGCTCATTATACTAGTAATGGCGTTAAGGAGAATTTGACAGAAGGGAAGTCAGTGTAAGCTTGCAAACTAGAGGGGAGGTCAGTGTAATTTGCTTTAAAGTTAATTCTAATCTTTTGAGTACTAAATTGATGTCATAAATATTTTAAGAACCAAATTGATATTACAACTCTTTTGATAATTAAATTAATGTCCAGCAACTCTATATGAGATTTAACTTATTTTTCAATTAAACTTCAGTTTGAATGCTTTTGGTTCAACTATAAATTAAAAGCCATTGATCAATTAATTGAATCATGAACATGAGGGTCTGGCAGATGCCCGTTTTTTTATTTTGTTTTTTTGATAGTTAGATAAAGAGAATCCAACACTCAGAGTGGAGATAAAGTACAAGGGATACCAAGACCTGTACCCCTCACAAAACTACACCCATAGTCACCCCTCTTGATATCTATGCTTTCGAGTGTACCTACCCTTGGTTAACAAACAATCTATCCGATTTCAAACAAATTGGAAAACAAATACTAGAGACTTACATCCCAAACTGATTCATAATAAAACGCATGGTTTCCACATACCCAAAAACACCATTGCATTCCATTTAGACAGAGGAATATAGAGCATGGTTTCCACTGTCAGATTCAATTTATGTCTCACTTTTTCCAATTGAAAATATCTGTTCAATTTCATAAACAGTTGTCCATTTGGGTATTTTAGATCATATTTATTATTTTTTCCAATTATATACCTTTTATAAAAGGAGAAAGAAAGTAAATGGAAATAAATAATTAAAGATGAGAAATAATTACTAGCGAGGTTAGTGTATTGTAAAATATCTCTAAAAGAAGTTACCCCTCCATTACATCTCATCTATCCACCATTTTTTTTTTTGAATTTTTATTTTGCTTCATCAATCCATTTATCAAATCAAAAGGAAGTATTAATTTTTATTTACAAGTTATACCTTGTTATAATCAAGTGTATATTATCTATTTTTGTCTTTTCAAGAGCATAATGGTATTAAATATCAGTAATTTTGTCAATTAATACATATTTATATTATTATCAATATTCATTTATTATTTTCTTAATATGTATTTTTTGGTTTTGGAAAATTGAGATGCAAAGTAATATTTAGACATTTTCAATTATATCCTTAAATTCTGTCCATATTTTAAACTTAATAATTATTTCCAGTTGGAGAGAGTACTACCTATCTAGCATTTATTGCTCTTGTCGCTTGATCCTTCAAGGGTGAGCTTTTATATAGCTGTAGTTACCGAGTAAAAAATAAACATCTATGTATAGGTATCATAGGTGCAATTTATTTTTTTTTTTGTAATACTTGGTGTAAGTTGTTTCATATAATAAAACTGACCTATGATTGTTCTCTTTTAACGAATATTATATATATCATGCTCTATACATGCATATGGATATGGTAAATTATGCACATACATATATCCCCAAAGCACTGGTTATTATAACGTTAAAGCCTATGTTTCAATTTTAAGATATCATTAATATGTACCTTCTGCTTCCTTAATGAATGCTTTTGATTTATTGCAAAAGGTTTTCGAAGTATTCAATGCATGCACTTATCTATCTTTCAATGAGAAGAAATTTTCTGAGGATTTTTGTTCTAAATTTTCTGTGCATTGTTCGACTGTGGCAATAAAGCGGGTCAAGTTAGAAGACGAGAACAAGCAGTTAAAACAAAAGGTACATGACAGACAACTGAGAACCTCACTATATTTGTTTTGTATGATCGTGGTTTCGTTAATTTATTTGGCTTTTACAAAGCTAAATTGGCTAGATATGGGTCGCAGATGGCTATGCTGCGTATGGAAAAAAATCCTTTACTGGTGGACTCGGATATTGCCCTGCAAGAAGTTGTCTCATCAGAGTCTATGAATAATGGTTGCAGCTGCATCACTGGCCCTTCTCTTGAGGGTGATTCCTCTGACACATCTCTTAAGTTAGGGTAAGCAATGATCACAACCCTCCTCTTAACACGTTCCTCGCTAACACGAGAGTGTCACATGGCAATTAAAAAAGAGACACAATAAAATTTATTGATCAATATAAACAATGATGATGAGTAGTTAAGCACTATTATAACAACATCCACACAAATGAATGAATTTTAGTTTTGATTCCTGAAACAATTTTTCGGTTTAAACATTTTAAAAATTGTTTGGTTTTTATCCACTCGTATTCGGTAGGGTAATATAGATTATTAGGTTAGTCTAATTGGTTATTGGTAATAGTTTCGATAGATAAGAATATCATATCAGACCAAAAAAAAAAAAAATTATGATATATCATATAAAATTTCTGTCTATTGTATGGGATTGAAAGATCTAGTCTTTCGCTAGCCAACTCCATATTTAATAAAAATAAAAATAAATTAATAACAAAGATTAAAATCAAGTTGTTTAGGAAATATTTGAAGCAAAACCATTATTCTTTCAAGAAGCAAAATTAAAATTCCTTTAATATTTATGGATGAAAAACATATCTAAAGCCTTTCATGACATGACATTTTCATCACGTTAGTACCTTGCATGAGAGGATCTTGATGTGTTTGGCTATATATATTTGCTTATTGTGTGTTAACAAGTGGATTGATCTTTTCAGGTTGCCTTTCCCTAATTGAAATGAAAGGGTGTATCATTGTGGGATTCTTACAATTTCAAAGTGTAGAATTTTGTTTTGGGTTTCACCAATCACAACTATCTGCTTCTGAGTTCACATTTATTGACCCATAAAATCTTGCTGTGGTAACTGATTACCCTGTATAAGAACATCAGGAGGGAGCATAAGCTTTTACATGAAGCCGCATAGTCGGAACCTTCTAGCTAATCATTTCATATGTAACTGCTTTCTCATGTTGCTTGTATGAATGTGTAGAGCACGCATGTGATACAAGTTTAGAGGCGTTCTTAAGCATTTTATTGAAGAAGAATCAGACTTTTTTTCGGTCGACAGAAGAATCGGGTTCAGTAGTTTCATTTAATTTTTATGTGAAACATATCCAAGAAAGAAAGCCCATATATTCACCATATAGGGTTGAGAGCACACTAATGCATCCCATAAGAAGTTACAATGGAATGCAAAGTCGGTTTCCTCTCAAAAGACCCAAGAGGGAGTAGTTGATTTTATGTGACCATGGACACAAGCATCACATATGAATCTTCACAAAAAGTCCTTAAAATATTGCTAATCCAAGATGCACACGACATTTCATACAGGCATTTTATCAAACACCTTTCTAACATCATCCCATGAAAGAAAATCTACATGCATGTATACCCGGAGAAAGGAAAGTGTTCCAATTCCACTTTTATGAATCAGTTTGATGATAGTGATTAAAGCAAAGTAATCACAATATGATAGCAAAGAAGGAAAGAGGTCCTAGCATGAGGCTTCCAAGGATATAGGTGCATGGGATGATGCCCATGATATGGTAGACTTGGAAGCTCAATGTTAAAGACCATGCGACCTACTCCCTTCTGAGCCTTGGTAGGCTTTTGGGCCTTGCAATTCCTAGCAAGGGGCATATAGCCTAGTAGGGCGGCCCAAGAGATGGTGGAGAAGCTTCCACTTCTCCAAAGATAAGGATGCTTTGTCAGTGAGAGAGAAAGAGTGACCATTTAGGAAGAGAGCCTATTCCCATTAACAAAGCCAACCTAGTTACGTGGTAATTATAGAACAACCCAAGTATAGCAACACATGCAACTGAATCCCCTTAGGAGCTCTCTATGGCCCATGTCTCAAAAGCCCACTTTTGTCATCAAGTGATAGCTAGTTTACCTTTATGTCCTACCATCAGTGCATTGAGCCCCATATCCCTTCATATCCATGCCATTGTTCCATCACTCTCAGCTAGCAAGGTGGTTGAGCTCCCTTTTCTTGGTCCCAAAGCTATGGGATGGAGCCATATATACGAAAACACACGCAACCCCCATTTTCAAGAGGAGACGCTGGGCTCCTAATAGTTCTCTCCTTTTCCCATAGCAACAAGAACAATGAAAATAGAGCCTAGAACATTCTCATTTACAACGACATCCATGGCACCCATACACCAACACAATGACTAGAGTACCCTCTATTTTGAAAGCCAAGAGAGAACTCGAGAGCAACCCAGAAAAGAAGAGGAAAAAGGCTTTGAATCATACGCATCGATCTCTTGAGGCTGACAAGGTCTGTTTTCTACCAAGGCCACCCTAAGAGAGTGTGTTCTCACTCTTTGCTACTTCTCATATTCTCCTCACGAACTTACAAACTCAAAGATTAAGGTACTATTTTACCTTTTTAATCCCTCCCTAAAAATATGGTCTGAAGTAAGGTAGAGGACAAGATTACAAAAAGAAGGATAAGAGGAGACCAAAAAAATATCAATATACAAAATCATCACCTTGAAAATCTCAGGATGGTTTGAAGTTGGAGTAAAATCTAAACTTACTTTGACCACCAAACTTAGAAATCAACTCAATTTATTCCTCCAAAATGTTTGTTCATTTTCCATCAATTCTCATTGTCGTGGGTGGCCATAATTGGTGGTTTGGTGGATTTGGGTGCTAGGGCTAAGTTTAATGGTGGAGAAGGGTGAGAAGATCAAGAGAGGTTATGGAGTAAAGAACAAGTTTGAGAGAGATCAAGGGAGTTTTTTCAAAAGAAAGAAAAAAGATTGAGAATGTCTATCATTCTTCATTTTGACTTCTTCTTTCCTCTCTTTCCCTCCCACAATCATTTGTCTTTATGTGGATCAATATATATATCTTGTTATAATATTTTGTTATCATTGTAACATTTCTCAATATTTTATTAGTGCAAATATTTTGAAGACCAAAGACAATATGCAGATATTGATGGTGACATTTACAACGTATAAAACAAATGGAAACATTGAATGTATCCATGCCTTTATAACCATTCCTTCAAAACTTGATCTCATCTAGTGGCAAGGAGAGGTTTAAGGAATCTAATGAAGAAGGCCTTCAAGTTGTGTTTGGTGCAATGAAGAGAAAACCAGTCCGGACTGGCTAGTCCGACCGCGTTAACCAGGAACCGGTCGATTGACCAGTCCGGTTAGCATAAAAAATCGGGGGAAGTCAAAATCAATCAAAACCGGAAAAATCGGACCGGTTTGACTGTTTTTTTTTGTAAAACTTTTTTTTTGTTTTAAAACTTAAATATTGATATCTTATGGTAGTCATAGAACAAAAATAAAAAAAATGAACCAAAGAAGGATATTAACAAAAATTATTGGGTTGTTATTCTCCTCTCTCCATTATTTGTAAACTGTTCACCATAAACCTCACTGGTTAATAACAAATATTGTTTTCAAATGCTTTGTGATCATGCTGTGAGGTTGAAACTAGAGAAATTTTGTATGGATTATGTTTATTTTTATAGATTTATGAATATTTTTTTTGTTGATTATGTTAATATTAATGATTTTATATATTTATTTATATTCTAATTAATCATATGTATATATTTATATATTTTTTTATTACATTCCGGTTGAATCCCGGTTAATCCGGTTGGACCTTTAAACCTTTAAATCAGTACCTTGACTGGTTCGATGTCTGGTTCGGTTTTTTCTTCCTTGGTTTGGTGGGCCATTAGGTAACCGGTTCTTTATTTTAAAAATCATTTAAGACGTGAACAATGAATTGCCAAGAAGGGCAATAATAGGGATTGCAAGAAAAGGGTCACAGGCAAAAGTGAATAGCAAAGAAATAAAAGTAAGTGGGCCTATACACTTGTTTAACACCCTAGTATTCAAATTAAAAAAAAAACGTATTACGTAATTTGAAATTTTAAATATATTATTTGTTTTATACATTACTTCAATTTAACTTAAACTAGTAAATACTTAAAATATTTATATTTTTTTTGGGCTACGGCCCTCATAGTCATATGTACCAAAAAACAATTCATATTTATTATCAAAATATAGTAAGATTAACAACATATATAAATATCAACACACACACACACACACACATATGTTACTTTAAATTAAAGAGAAAGTGATAATAAATATAAAATAGGGTAAAATAATTATCAAATTAATAAATTGTTAGTATCACTCTCGTGCAATGTAAGTATATGATATCACTTGTATGAGACATTAATAATTGTGAAAAAGTTATCCTTTGGCCAGAGCTTTTTATCCCCTAAACTTTCCGAATTATGAGGTACGTAACATTTTATCAATTGGAAAGTAAATAACATTGATTATTAATGCTCAAATTAGCTTGTACTAAGAAATGTTTAATTATGTAATGTAATAAACAAAGGTATAGATTTAGGTAAACAATTTAAGAAATGTAAACTTAAATGTTATAAACCAATACATAAAAAGTTATAAATCAATTGAGGACAAATACTAAATATGTTCATAATTAATCTTGGTTTACCACATTTTGCATATTAGTTTACAATATTTTGCATACTGGTTTATGACTTTTCTACATATAATTTCACATTTAATCTTGAACTTGTTTAATATATGTCATCGGCTAGTTTACAACTTTTTACGTATTGGTTTACAACTTTTTACATATTGGTTTACAACTTTTCGTAATACGCATTTATAATTTTTTAATTCCAGTTTTCAACAATAACAATAAATCTCAACTTCTACCATATTCATTCTCAATTCATTTTATTGCAAAAAAATTCTAAAAAAAGAAATAATCACCCATGTCTTGGAACATAAGCCACAAGTACATTAAAAATCAAATGAAATGAGTCAAGTCTTCATGCATGAGATTAGTTTTGTGCACTGCCAATAAAGCTTGATTCTCTTTCTTCTTCTTCCTATGGGCTAGCGAGTGGTTTACAATTAGTTGGGTTTATAACTTTCTACGTTTTGGTTTACAACTTTTTACTTACTAGTTTACAAGATTTTTGTTTATTGATTTACAATACTTCATAACACACATTTATAATTTTCTAATTTCAGTTTTCAATCATTACAGCAAATCTCAACGCCTAGTAAAGTCATTCTCAATTCGTTTTGTTACTGAAAAAATTCTAAAAAAAGAAATAACCACCTATGTTTTTGAATATAAACCACAAACAGATGAAAAATCAAATAGAATGAATTAAGTCTTCATACATAAGAATTAGTTTTCTGCATTGCTAACAAATCTTGATTCACCTTCTTCTTCTTCCTCCTCCTATGAGCAACGACCAATGAGAGAGAAAAACATAAGAAAAATGGAGAAAACTAAAGCTTTTGGAGGATGATAGGTGAGAAAGAGAAATGTGAGACACAGAGAGAAAGAAAGCTTTTTTTTTCATTTTTCATTTTATCCTTTCATGTAAAAACTTTAGTTTTATCTTTTAATATGATGTAAGTGTATGGTGAAAGTGTGGTGACGTGCATGTATCATTACTCTTCCATCAATTCTCATTGTCATGCATGGCCATAACTGGTGGTTTGGTGGAAGCATTTGGGTGCTAAGGCTAAGTTTAGTGGTGGAGAAGGATGAGAAAGGAGGGGTAATGGAGTAGAGAACAAGTTTGAGAGAGAGGTCGAGGGAGTTTTTCCAAAAGAGAAAGAAAAGAGAGAGAGCGCGCCTATCATACTTTACACTTTTTTGTTTCTTTCCTATCTTTCCTTCCCATAATCATTTGTCTTTTTCTGGGTCAATATATATGACGTAGATTTGTTGTAGTATTTTATTGTTAATGTAACATTTCTCAATATTTTATGCATGCAAATATTTTTGAAGACCAAAAGCAGATTTTAAGGATGATGACATTTACAATGTACCAAACAAATGGAAACATTGAATGTATCCATGCCTTTATAACCATTCCTTCAAAACTTGATCTCATCTAGTGGCAAGGAGAGGTTTAAGGAATCTAATGTAAGAAGGCCTTCAAGTTGTGTTTGGTGGGCCATTAGGTATCTGGTTCTTTATTTTAAAAATCATTTAAGACGTGAACAATGAATTGCCAAGAAGGGCAATTATACAGATTGCAAGAAGAGGGTGAAGGGCAAACGTGAATAACAAAGAAATAAAAGTAAGTGGGCCTATACATTTGTTTAACACGCCAGTATTCAAATTAAAAAAAAATGTATTACATTATTTGAAATTTTAAATATATTATTTATTTTATACATTACTTCAATTTAACTTAAACTATAGTAAATATTTGAAATATTTATATTTTTGGGGCGTCGGCCCTCATAGTCATATGTACCAAAAAAAATTCATATTTATTAACAAAATATAGTAAGATTAACAACATATATAAATATCACACACACACACACACATATATATATTAAATTAAATAGAAAGTGATAATAAATATAAAATAGGGTAAAATAATTACCAAATTAATAAACAGTTAGTATAACTCTTGTGCAATGTATGTATATGGTATCACTTGTATGCGACATTAATAATTGTAAAAAAGATGTCCTATGGCTAGCTTTTTATCCCCTAAACTTTCCGAACTATGAGGTACATAACATTTTATTAATTGGAAAGTAATAACATTGATTATTAATGCTCAAATTAGCTTGTACTAAAAAGTTTTTAATTACGTAATGTAATAAACATAGGTATAGATTTAGGTAAACAATTTGAGAAATGTAAGCTTACAATAACTAATTAATAATGATTTAAATTATTTTCATTAACTGATCCAACATAGTAAATTTTTTTATTGTAATGTCTTGGGTGACCTATAGGTCTTGATAATGATGATGATGGTGGTGGTGGACCGAGCAGTGTTTTGGGCAACCTATTGGTTGATGTTTTCACTCACTAAGGGCTTGGGGGGTGATAAACACAACAAGAGTCAAGGCCCGATCCACTATACTCCGAGCTAGCCAGTGAAGCCCAATAGTTCAGATCATGAGGATATAATAATAAATCGTCTCAAATAAAGGCACCTGGGAGATAACCTCACATCGGTTACAATGAGAATAGAGGTCTTTTCCTAAGAATATTCAAAGATATGATATTTAATTACCCTAAGCGTAAGGGATAAGATAGCAACCAACTTCTTTATACAAGAGTAAGACTGACCTAGAGCTAAGTAAGTAATATTTCAATTAATTCACACTTGAGTAGAATCTCCTTTGAATTGAGTGTCCAAGTCCTTGCAAGTCCCTCACTCTCTATGTTGGAAGCTCAAATATCCAAACGTCGGAGATTGGACTGATCGTGGACTTACCTTCTAGAATCAAGTCAAAACAAATAATAATAATAATAATAATAATAATAATAATAATAATAAAGGTGAAACATTACTTGTAATACATGCACTTCGTATGATCCTGCAATATATAAGTGTGTGTGGGGGGGTGGGGGTGGCTAGTGGAGATCTGTTTACACCAAGTGTAGGGGTAGCAAATGGGGTGGGGCAGGTTGCCGCAAGTTGCTTATGAAACGGAGCAGAGCAAGTTGAACCATTTTGATTATTTGGGTTGAAAGTGCTAATCCGCCACCACATTAAAAAATAGTGGGTTTGTGGGCCAACCTGTTTTTAGTTATATTTTTGCCTATTTTGCCAAGTTGCATTGCCTCGCTATTGGTTGACCATCAAATGGGACCAGGCAAGTTGACCCGCTATAATTGTTTGGATTGGAAATGCCAGTCCATCTTGTTAAAAAATAGCAGATTGATGGGCCAACCCGACAAGTCCAACCCATTTTGCCACCCCCTAACCAGGTATAAGTCTTGTACACTTACACATTTCAATAAATCTTCATAAAAATTAAAATTAATTGATCTAACCGTTAAATAACTTTTTATTAGTATAATTTTTTACAAAATTCACTATTAGATTAGAATATCACATCACATGAATCTTGTCTACAAAATTTTCAATTAATTTAAAATCATTTAGTATATAGTTTTTATATACTTCAAAATCAATATAATATGCATACTCAAAATGAATAAAAATAAGGGCTACATGATTGTATTCCTATTGATGTTCGATTTTTTATAAAATTTGGGACAAATGATCTTTATGATATGTAATTATAATTTAGTGGTTGGATCGACAAAAATAATATTTCATAGAAAGTTATAAGGGTGTAACTATGCTTAAAGTTACACTAGTGTAATTTGATCCCACCTCATGTTTGTGTACGCGCATCACATTATGTTGAAATGTGAATATTTCTATCTTAAATAAGATATTACTATATTAGTGTGAATATTTCTTTTTAATTATGGCATGATTACCTACAATTGTGGCTTCCAATCTGCTTCCTATGTTTGCTCTGTTACTCTTTGAATGAAATAAATTTTCATTTCATCCCTCTTATGTTTAATGTTATTATTTTTCATTTGAATAATGTGATTTTTTCTTCTCATGTCTTGCTTCTTATGCTTCTTGTTTTACTTTGAGAAAGCATTGCCTTTGCCTTTTATTCAATCTCTTGCTTTTCGCTCTAACCTGGAATTGTTAATCTTATGTTTTTTCCTTAGTGATGCCTACTACTATTTAATCATTAGACAATTCATGTTAATGGTCCTTAAAAAAATGAATTATTGTGATTGTGGTTTGAATTAAGGAGCAATGAAGATTTAGATTTGGGATTTTGTGTTTGGATTTTTCTATTGGTGGGCATTCCTTATGCAGATCTTTCCCTTGGTCACCCCATATGATTGGGTTAGGCCATCAACTACTACATCTTCGACTATGAAATTCTCAACCAATATGATATAGCATGTGGCATGGTTAAAAAGGTATGCTCCATAAAAGTTTACTTGATATGTGTTGTTTGATTTGTTGTACATATGTTGATCCTATTGAGTTTTATTTACTTGAAGGATTTCATTATTCTGTCTTGATATTGCTTATCAAGATTTATATGTTGTCAGTGCATAATTTTCTGATATATCGAGTCATAACTATTTGCTCTCTTAAATTCATGATGTTTGAGCCTCATAATGCTGTACTTTTTTTAATGCAGAATTTAATAGAAAAAGAGAAACCTTCTACCATTCGAAGGTGGAGAACTAATATGGGGTGTTAAGGTGATAAGAAGTTGTATCTTACTAAAAATAATATAGCTTTTATTTGGTTGGTATATTTAGAGTAGCATGAGGCCTTATAATAATTTATCATACAAGGTGTTGGCCATATTTCCAGCTGTGATCATGAACGGTGGATACGAACACCAAGGCCTTATTATAAGATTTATTGCTCTCAATTGTCTTTTATTGCTGATATGGATATAGGGAGCTGGATTGTCAGTTGCATTTTGTTGTTAGGAGGTATGTTTTTTAGGTGCGGTCTTCAACAATATGGAAGGCAAGCTAGCTGATGATGTCCTTGGCTGTAATAATGTGTTTCTTACTGATGCTCTAACAAATTTTCAAGTCATTTGCTGCAATGTTGGACTCATGTAGCTATTTACTTTTGTTGTTCTGTGGTCCTTGGTGTACTACATTTATGTTTTCTGGTTTTCTTGACTCTGGGATCATTTGATATGTTTGTGTCTTTGACACTGGATTGTGTTGTCCTTGTTGTGCTACCTTCCAATTTAGATCGGTTGAGCTCTTTCTAGTTTCTGTGAGCTCATTTGATCTGTTGCTAAATTTCTGCGGTCGTGACTTATATTCTATGTGCAAGGCTTCTTATTGTAATCATTTGGCTGAATTGCTTTATTATTTTAGGACAAACCAATTTGAATTTTATTAAATGCGTATTTGATTTATACCTTCTAATGGGGAATGCTTTTGTGACCTTCCTCCAAATTCCTGTATTTACATTTGAGTAAATAATTAAATATGAATTTACACTTTCAAAGCATGTATGATTGTAAAGATTGCTATGAATTGCCTGAATTCAAACGATTCCTACATGAGTGTTTATTGTGTTAAATATATGAATGTGATTTCAAATAATTTATTTTTTTTATAATTAATACGTTTCAAAATAATTCTTCTTAATGTGTTCCTCTCTTTTTAACCGGTCCATATATAATTTGTATGAAGTCGGACAGACCACCAAATGCAAATTTCATCCATTTTTGTATATCACGTTCATATATGATCTTACATGTTTAGTTGATGCTGAAAATAGTAAAATAATGTTTTTCACATAAACAATTATACAACTACCATCATTTTCAGTATTATTAGTCTTTAATCATATTAATACTCAAAGATAGTGGTTACATTATTCTTTAATTAGTTTTTTTTTAAGTTAAAATGTTAGTAGAATCAAAGTTACGTTGATATTTTGAGCAGGAGGCCTACTTTATTATCTAAAGGATAATGGCATTGAAATAAGAAAAAATCACAAATTATTGATATTGAGATATAACTAATGCAATATCAATTTGAACACTTTTAGCATACATGGTGTTAAGAAGCTTTATGGCAACGGCATTATAATAAACATTGTTATTCTGATATATAAAGTGAGTGTTTAATCAAAACATATGTATCACTTTTGAATATGATGGATCAGTAGAGAAAATGAAGGTCATCATCACATTTAATAATGATAGAGTGAGTGTTCTAATTGGATATCTACTTTTAAGTGTTGGAATAACATTTTCGTTTTGAAGAGATGTTATTCAAATATTTAAAAAATGGACATCTATTGAAACACTCATTTAATAATTATTAAATATGATGATAAATCTCATACAATTTATTTATCATATTAAATTTAATAATTACTAAATAAATATGTGAGTAAATATTTATTTTTTAAGTGTTTAAGTAGTATTTTTATTTTTCATTATACTTCCCTATGCACGGCACTACAATAGTTAATTAAAGCTAAGCTGTCATAGGTAGTTGTCTTGTCTCGTGCAACTCATGCTCCTTGCACGTACTTCTTTTCCCCTTGAATTCCCACCGTAGAATATCTCTCAAAATAGCTCCCATCCTCGCAGTGTCCTCCTCCACCTAATTAAAAATAAAATAATATTATTTTAAAATTTAAAAAATAAGTATTTATTTAAATATTTATTTTATAATTATTAAATGTGATAATAATTTTTATTTATTTTTAATATTTATCATATTAATAATTATAAAATAAATATTTTCTTTTTAAATACCAAAATAGTATTATCCTTAAAAATAAAAATATGTGCTCACAATAACTATAAGCCTCGGCCTCATCAGCGTCTTCCTACCGTTTTACTGCTAACAATAACAAAAATAAGAAAAACCACTAGCATTACTCTCGCACATGACATGGGTGGTGCAACTTCTTTCAAGCCAATATTCAACGTCACATTCCCCTTCTTCCTCATCACCATCACCACCACCGTAACCTTGATTGGCCCCTTGATCGTTGCAGAAACCGACGATGATTCCAGAGAAACCCCTCCAATCCCTAGCCTCGAAGACAACAATGGCGCCGCCATCGCAGCCGTCGCCGCACCACTGCCACCCTCGGATGCATCCACAAGAAACTCCGGCCATTTCACGAAACGATCTGAGCCGTTCAAGCCGAGCACAGCCGTGGTAGTCGGTATTTTAACCACCATGTTCTCGCTCACATTCCTCCTTCTTCTCTACATCAAGAACTGCAACGGCGGGAATGTTCATGCAAATGGAAATAATCAAGAACTGGCTTCGTCGGACGCGAGAATGAACTCCGGCATCAGCCGTGCCATCGTGGAGTTGCTGCCAATCTTCCGATTCAGATCACTGAGCGGACGGAAGGAAGGTTTGGATTGCGCAGTTTGCCTGATGAGGTTCGAGGACCCCGAGGTCCTCCGGTTGCTACCGAAGTGTAAGCACGCCTTCCACGTGGAGTGCGTGGACAAGTGGCTCCACGCGCATTCTACGTGCCCTCTCTGTCGCTACAAGGTGGAATCCAAAGACATCGCTACGCCACAGAGAGAGAAAGAAACTGAGGAGGAGAAAGAAGAGCCATTTGACATAGAAAACGGCACACGGCGAGTCCCGGGGAGGCACTCATCGGTAACGGGAGAAGAGGACAGTGTGCACTTGGAGATTGCTATGCAGAATTCAAATGAGAACAAAACGACGTTGTCCTCTCGAAGCAAGTCTTTGGATGATGCTTCAAGAACCTTTGGAGGAAACTTTGTATGTCCCAAAAGGGATGACAAGTCGTTGAAGCAACAAAACAACAATAACAACAACGACGACGACAACACACGCATTTCACAACACAGGTTGGAGCATCGTATCATTATCGACTCCCCTTCTTCTCCTTCTGTTAATTATAACGGTGATGGTGGGTCCCACCGGAATTTGTGGAGCGAGGCAGGGCCGTCTAATCCTTTGTGTCTAACGTCCGAGATGATCACTCGCGATGCTTCAATCTCGCAGCGACATCGGCACAGCGTGCAGGCACCACCAAGGCAATGGAGCCCATGCGGAGCAAGAAGAACGGTTCATAGCCATGCTGTCAGCGATGGGAACGAAAACATTGGTAGCAGTGGTGGATGTGGCGTTAGTTTGAGAAATGTTTCGGAGATAACGAGGTTGGGGAGGTTCTCGAGTGGTGGGAGTGGGAGGAGCAGGAGCAGAGGGAGGGAAAGGCAGCATGGCGGTCGGGAAGAGCAAGATCGGCGACAACATACGAGGTGGTCGGCCTGGATTTCGAGGTCGCAGAAGCTGCGGGGAGATGTACGGTAGATGGGACATTGGATGAGATTATCATTTATACTTTTCACTCGTCCATATTATTTAAAGTAGGTGTTTAGATGACTCATCAAAAAGTAAATGTTAAAATAGCTCTAGATATTATCAGGTAAAAAGTTTTGATGGAGGTTACTATTCCTGGACTAGGTGGTGGCTCTTGCCATTTTTTTTTCCAGTGCATTTGTGTTTTGTAGCTTAGCATAGCATTAGTCTCACAGATAGATTTAAAAAGCAGGTTGATGATAAGGTATTTTGAATGTTAATGTTACTAAAGGAGACTTTAATTAGTTTCTACACTATGAGTTTTTTATATTTTAGTTTTGTTAAAGTATTAGTTGAATCAATAATTCAATATGCTAGGGTAAAACGCAGATTGGAGTGCTTTTGTATCGGTATTTTTTTTCAAGAAAAACCACTAGTAAATAAACAAGAAATTTTATTACTTTCTCAGCTAGTGATGTCTTGATACGAGCTTCAAAGAGCAAACTGGACATTGTAGCATTGGAAAAATAAATGAGAATTAGAGCATACTCGTGGGACCTATTACAAGGACGTCAGCTAAAAAAATTCAAGACAATTTTGAAAATGTGGCTAAATCATTTGTTGAAGAGATGTATCAAGAATTAGTCAAGACTCTTATTGACACTTATGGGCAGCCCAAAATATTATTATTAGTGAACTTGCATTGACAATATATTCCGGTCATGTTGGGCCAAGTCTGATTAATTTAGTTTATTAGTTTAAACTTCAAAATATCTCTAGACTTATTTTATTTTATGTTTTTTAAGCCCAATTGTTAGGATAGTGTTTTGGGCCTATTCTAGTAGGGTAAGGAAATTAGTTTAACCTAAATAAAAGGTATAAATACCTCCAAACTTGGTAGCCACCAGAGACTCAGTTTTGATTTTGAATGAAATTTCTCTAGTTTCTTTTTAGAAACTTTATGTGTACAAGTGAGATTGAGTGATTCTCTTAGCTTGTTGCATTAAGAAGCTGAATAGGAGATTACAAGGTAGAGTGATTCCCTTGTGATATTTTATTTGGTTTTCAATCCTATCTTCCAATATCAATTGTGTGTTGGGGTTTCTGGGTGTTGATATCCACGGGGTTCCACATCATTTGGTATCAATTTCAGGCATTAGATAAATTCTTATTTATCTATTCTTAATTTTCTTTGTCCATTCCGTCATCTTCTTTGCCTTTTCTTTTTGGTCGATTGTGTTTTCTTTTATCTTTTCATCTTGTTTCAGTTTCCCAAAAAAAAAAAAAACCAAGTTCGCCTTTTCATGTTGTGCATCCTTTCATTGCCTTCAATTCTTTACTTTTCTTTCCTTTTGGTGGTGCAAAGCATCATAAGCTTCAACGCTTAGGCAGGAATTAAAAAAAAACAAAACAAAAGGACTTGCCTTTCGCGACGTCCCATTTCAATTTTCTTATCTTTTCTTTTCTTTGACAAGTAGCGCTCCAACAGAGGCGCTAAAAAAAAAAGAAAAAGAAGAAAAAAAAAAGAGTTGTCCCAAAAAAAAAAAATTTCAAATTCCTTTTTTTTCATTTTTTTCTTTACTTTGGGTCTTTCCAATTGCATTTTATTTTATCTCTTTTAGGTCATTTCTTTTCTTTCTTTATTTATTTTTCTCTTTTGAGTTGATCTCATTATTTTTTCCTATTCTTTAGTTATTCCTTGTGCCATTTGAATATTACTTAGGACTTTATCTTGTTTGAGTTTATTTGGTTTCTGACGTGCAACATTTATAAGGGATCCAGAATAGTAAAAGGCAAGAGTGGTGAGTATAAAAGAGGGTAAAAGCCATATTGAGTGCATACATGAGTGTCCACTTTTGAGTGAAATACGTGAGTGAGTGCTTTGTGAGGTTGTCTATTTTATCAATTTACAAGTCATTCAAATGGTTTACAACACATCGAAGAGTGACACTGAAGATATAGTATCTGACATGCAGCTCCTGCAAAAGACCCTTCAGCAAATACAACACAAATTAGATGATATGGATACACGGCTAAATAAGGTGTCACAAACTAAGCCCAAGGGTGGTGGCAAATTTTTTTCAAGGCATCCACATCATCTCTATGATTCTTACCGTGAGAACTCTAAGGAGAAGTTTGATGATGGTGATTCAGTTGGGAATATGAAGATTAGGAATAAAGGACAACTGGACAACAACATGAATGCTATCAAGATGCAGATACCACCATTTAAGGGAAGGAACGATGCTGAAGCATATTTATAGTGGGAAAGGAAGATAGAGATGATTTTCGCATGCCACAATTATTCTGAGGAGAAGAAGGTTCAATTGGCTGCAGTAGAATTTTCTGATTATGCTCTAATTTGGTGGGATGAACTGATGAAGTCTAGGCGACAGAATGGAGAGCCTCCTATTGAAACTTGGAGTGCCATGAAGTGTGTCACGAGGAAGCGATTTGTGCCTCCTTATTACTACAGGGAGGTGCATCATAGGTTGCACAAGCTAACTCAAGGCTCCCAATCAGTTGAAGACTACCATAAGGAGATGGAGATACTTATGATCAAGGCCAATATAGAGGAGGATCCAGAGGTAACTATGGCCAGGTTTCTTGGTGGTCTTAATAGGGAGATAGCTGATGTGGTTGAATTGCACCATTATGTGGAGATGGAAGATTTGGTAAGCATGGCAATGAAGGTGGAGCGACAACACAAACGCCGAGCATTGAAATCATTCTCAAATTCTGCCTCAAAATGGGGTTCAAAATGGCCTTCTGAGGATGCAAAAAGGAAACCTGATAGCTCCAATTCCAATGAGATGGTTCTGAATTCCGCTAGGAAGAAAGGTATTCCTCACTCCTCTTCCTCTTCTTCTACTACTAGAGACAGAGATATTAAATATTTTCGATGTCATGGTTTGGGTCATTATGCTGCTGAGTGCCCAAACAAGCGGATGATGGTCATTAGGGAAGGTGATATTGTGTCTAAATCGGATCATGGTGATGATTCTGACCATGATAGTATGCCGTCTTTAGAGGATTGTTCTGATGGTTATGTGGAGTATGCTGTGCAGGGTGAATATCTTGTTGCTAGGTGTGCCTTGAATTTGCAGGTAAAGGAGGATAGCTTGGAACAAAGAGAAAACATCTTTCATACTAGATGTCTAGTTGGTGGCAAGGTGTGTAGTTTGATTATTGATGGAGGGAGTTGCACTAATGTTGCTAGCACTGTTATGGTAGAGAAATTGGGGCTCAAATGTGCTAAGCATCCTAATCCCTATAGGTTGCAGTGGTTGAATGATAGTGGTGAGTTGAAGGTCAATAGACAAGTAAAGGTTGCTTTCTCTATTGGGAAGTATGTTGATGAGGTGTTGTGTAATGTCATACCTATGCAAGCCAGTCACATGTTGTTGGGGAGACATTGGCAATATGATTGGTGGGTGCTCCATGATGGCTTCAAAAATCGATACTCATTTGAGCATCATGGTCACAAAATCACTCTTGCACCATTATCACCCAAGGAGGTCTATCTTGATCAAGTGAAGCTTCACCAAACTTCTTTAGGAAATATGGGAAGTGAGGTCACAGAAAAAGTAGAGAGACAAGAGGCCATGAATGAAACAAGTAAAGACGAAGGCCCATTGGTGAGTGAAAAAAAGGAACATGTGAGAAAAAAGAGATGAGTGACACAGTTGAGAGAAAATTGTGTTTTTATGCAAAAGAAAGATTTAAAGAGTGCTTTGTTAGGCAAAAGAGCTTTAATTATGATTCGATTTAGGGAAGTTTTACTCTCTGACACTGAACTTAACCCAAATTTGCCTAGTTGTTTTGTTTCTTTGTTATAGGAGTTTGCAGGTGTGTTTCCAACTGAGGTACCGAGTGGTTTGCCACCATTGCATGGAATTGAGCACCAGATTGACTTCGTGCCCGGTTCTAGCATTCCAAATAGACCTACCTATAGAAGTAATCCTGAGGAGACAAAGGAACTTCAAAGGCAAGTGGATGAGCTTCTAGCCAAAGGCCACATGAGGGAGAGCATAAGTCCCTGTGCAGTGTCAGTGTTGTTGGTTCCCAAAAAGGATGGCACTTGGAGGATGTGTGTCGATTGTCGTGCAGTCAATAAAATCATTGTAAAGTATCGCCATCCTATCCCTAGGTTAGATGACATGCTTGATGAGCTTCATGGTGCATGCATATTCACTAAAATTGACTTAAAAAGCGGATATCATCAGATTCGAATGAAACCAGGGGATGAATGGAAGACTGTCTCTAAAACAAAATATGGTCTTTATGAGTGGTTGGTTATGCCTTTTGGGTTAACAAATGCACCTAGTACTTTCATGCATTTGATGAACCATGCTTTGAGGAATTTCTTCGGCAAGTTTGTTGTTGTTTATTTTGACGATATTCTCATTTATAGCACTTGCCTAGATGATCACATTTTGCATGTTAAGGCTGTTTTAGCGGTGCTAAGGAAAGAAAAGTTGTTTGCCAACCTTAAGAAGTGCACATTTTGCATTAATAGAGTTATCTTTCTGGGTTTTGTTGTGAGTGCACATGGAATTGAGGTTGATGATGAAAAGGTGAGGGCTATTCGAGAATAGCCAACGCCTAAAAATGCTTGAGGTAAGGAGTTTTCATGGTTTGGCTAGGTTTTATCATCGATTTGTGAAAAAATTTTCTATCGTTGCTGCTCCTCTCACAGAGATCATTAAAAAGAATGTTGGGTTTAAATGGGAAAAGGAATAAGAACTTGCATTTACTACTTTAAAGGATTCTTTGTGCTCTGCTCCTATCCTTATTTTGCCTAATTTTGATAAAACTTTTGAGATTGAATGTGATGCCTCTGGGATTGGTATAGGTGTTGTTTTGATGCAGGACAAACAACTCATTGCCTTCTTTAGTGAGAAACTAAATGGAGCTCACCTCAAGTATTCCACCTATGATAAGGAGTTATATGCTTTGGTTCGAGCTTTGGAGGTCTGGCAACACTACTTGCCCCCAAAAGAGTTTGTGATTCACACGGATCATGAATCTTTGAAGCACCTGAGGGGACAAGGAAAGTTGAATAAGAGACATGTTAAATGGGTGGAGTTCATTGAGATTTTTCCTTATGTAATTTCCTATAAGCAAGGTAAAGAGAATGTGGTTGCTGATGCTTTATCTCGCAGGTATGCATTGATCACTACTCTTACATCTAAACTATTAGGATTTGAAGGAATTGTATGCCACTGATTCTGATTTTTCTGTTGTTTATGCCTTATGTGAGCATGGTGCATTTAACAAATTCTATAGGCATGAAGGTTTTCTATTTCATGGCAATAGGATTTGTGTGCCTGTTTGTTCTGTTTGGGAATTACTTGTCAGGGAATCACATAGTGGTGGTTTAATGGGTCATTTTGCTGTGCATAAGACTTTGGATATGTTATCTGAACATTTTTATTGGCCACACATGCATAAAGATGTTGAAAAAGTTTGTGCTAAATGCATTGCATGTAAGCAGGCTAAATCTAAGTCTATGCCACATGGTTTGTACACACCACTGCCTGTTCCAACTTATCCGTAGGTTGATATATCTATGGATTTTGTTCTTGGTTTGCCTAGGACTAGGAAAGGCAAAGATAGCATTTTTGTTGTAGTGGACAAATTTAGTAAGATGACTCACTTTATTGCATGCCATAAAATTGATGATGCAACAAACATTGCTAATTTGTTCTTTAGGGAAGTTGTGCATTTGCATGGTGTCCCTAAGACCATTGTCTCTGACCGTGATGTCAAATTTTTGAGTCATTTTTGGAAAGTGTTGTGGGGAAAGTTGGGAACTAAATTATTATATTCTACTACTTGTCATCCACAAACTGATGGTCAAACCGAGGTGGTCAATAGAACATTGGGAACATTGTTGCGTGTTGTTGTTGGTAGGAATTTGAAAACTTGGGAAGACTGTTTACCTTTTATTGAGTTTGCTTATAACAGGACTGTTCATTCTTCTACAAGGTTTTCTCCTTTTGAGCTTGTGTATGGTTTTAATCCTTTAACTATTTTGGATTTAATGCCTTTGCCCTTAATTGATCTTGTTAGTTTAGATGCTGAAAGCAAGGCTAAGAAGGTTAAAGCAATGCACTTAAAAGCACGTAAGTTGATTGAAAAGAAAAATTAGGTGACAGCTCAACGGGTTAACAAGGGAAGAAGACAAGTTATCTTTCACCCTGGTGATTGGGTTTGGGTTCATTTGCAAAAAGAGCGGTTTCCTTGCCAAAGGAAATCTAAACTTGGTCCAAGGGGCGATGGTCCTTTTCAAGTGCTTGAGAGGATCAATGACAATGCTTATAAGATTGACCTTCCTGGTGAGTATCATGTCTTTGCTACATTTAATGTTTCTGACCTTTCTCCATTTCATATGGATGCAGATTTGGGGACGAATCTTTTTGAGGAGGGAGGGAATGATACGAGCTTCAAAGAGCAAACTGGACATTGTAACATTGGAAAAACAAATGAGAATTGTAGCATACCTGTGGGACCTATTACAAGGACGTCAGCTAAAAAAATTTAAGATAATTTTGGAAACTTGGTTAAATCATTTATTGAAGAGATGCATTAAGAATTAGTCAAGACTCCTATTGGCACTTATGGGCAGCCCAAAATATTATTATTAGTGAACTTGCATTGACAATATATTCCGGTCATGTTGGGCCAAGTCTGATTAATTTAGTTTATTAGTTTAAACTTCAAAATATCTCTAGACTTGTTTTATTTTATGTTTGTTAAGCCCAATTGTTAGGATAGTATTTTGGGCCTATTCTAGTAGGGTTAGGAAATTAGTTTAACCTAAATAAGAGGTATAAATACCTCCAAACTTGGTAGCCACCAGAGACTCAGTTTTGATTTTGAATGAAATTTCTCTAGTTTCTTTTTAGAAACTTTGTACGTACAAGTGAGGTTGAGTGATTCTCTTAGCTTGTTGCATCAGGAAGCTGAATAGGAGATTACAAGGTAGAGTAATTCCCTTGTGATATTTTATTTGGTTTTCAATCCTATCTTCCATATCAATTGTGTGTTGGGGTTTCTGGGTGTTGATATCCACAGGGTTCCACATCATGTCTAACCTCCATTAAAAGCACAAATAGATGCCATTTTCAATAAAATTCTCTTTCAATATTATCTGTTGCTATTATTTATTATTTCTAGTGGAGCACATCTATTTCTTGGGCTTCATTATTTTTACAAGGTTGCTTTCACTTGTATATACTAACAAATTATAGGATAAATCGTTTAACATTGAAGGGTTTCAAAAGAAAAAGAAATGATAAGTTTTGTTGAAAAATTAGGAAAAAGAATTTTAGGAGTGATGATTGATTTCTTGTGATAGAATACAAAAGTGTTCCTATAAACTTATTTGATTTAAAAGTACGTTAGCACATATCAGCTCTTTCCTGTAGTTTGACTATAAAACAGTTATTTTATTCCTTTATATCCAAATAAACTTTTTTGGGTAGATATTCTACTTTTGGTAGATATCCAAACAAACTTGCAAATACTTTTAATAACTAATAGCATTTCTCAAATTGTTTAACAAAATATAGAGCAGTTTGTTGCCCAAAAACAAAACATAAAGCAGTTTTTGCCTTAAAAATTAAGTTCTAAAAAGTATCTTTTTTTAATAGAAGCCAAAATATATTTATTAAACAAAAATATTATTTTAATATTTAAAAATTTGAATTATTTTTTTTTATGGTGTATGAAGTAAACAATGCTTCATTTATTACACTAAGAAAAAAATTAAGCTATTATGCTCTGTTGCAAATTGAATATTTATAAATTGCCCAGACTCACTCTTGATATTTATAAAGTGAATATTTGTGTTACAAACTAATCCCTTCGATGGCTTCTTTCCCTTTGTTTCTTCTTCATTGTTATTGCTACAAGATGTCTCATCATGTCTGACTGAACCACAGTAGTAACAGAAGGTGCGTAGCCCCTTCATATTTGAAATTAATCCACAATAGACCGCCCTCTTCGCTCCCCGTATTGGCTCTTCCTTTCATTTTTTTTTTATCAACATAGTAACATAATACCGAATAATTAATATCAATTATATTATTTAAATTTATAATTTTTATTGTAATTAGAAAATAATTCATTTTTTATATTTGATATTATCATATTTTATATTCACATATAGTTAATTTATTTAAAAAATAATTTGAATTTAGATATCAAAGTTTTATAGTTTTCCTTAATATTGTAACTATTAAATTATAAATAGGAAAGTATTTTTTTCTGGAAAATTAAATCAACAACAATAAACAAAAATCATTCATCAAAAAAATAAAAAAAATTAGTATAATGTAAATTATCTATAATATATCCAATATTTCATTTTAAATTAATATTTTTAATACTAAAAAGGCTTATATCAAGCATATTTTAATTTTATTGTTTTTATCTTATGATCTAATTTTTTAACTAATCATTCCCTTAATCTATATATCATAACAAACACTAAATTTATTTTTTTATATAAAGAGTAACATGTTTTGATTTTAGCTGCAACTACAAATTTTATCAATTTTTTTTTAAAAAAAATCTAGCATTTTTTATGAAAAAAATGCAAGATAAATTGTTTTATGAAATTATAAAATAGATTACAAAGGCAAAATTAATGAAACACTAAAAGAATATTTTCAGTACCAATAATATTAAATTCAAATAAAACATTGGATATATGATGATAAATTACATCATTCTAATTTGTCTATATTGCTCATTCATTTAGTATTTGCTAGAATACCCATTGCTTTAATGTTTATGTAACTACTATATTAAGAATAATTTTAAAAATAATCTGATGCTTAAATTCACATAAATTTTGTTAAACAAATTGATTGTATATGAAAATAAAATTTGGTAATATCAAATATAAAATAAATTATTTTTAATTGAAAATTATAAATATGGATAGAAATATAATTGATAATAATTATTCAATGTTATATTTCTATGTTATAAAAAAAATAAAAGAAAAGGTATTTAAGAAAAAACACAATAAGATAGCATTTGATTTGGGAGACATGACACAAAATACAGGGACGATGGAGGCAGAAACGTATTTGGAAGGGGAGATAGTAACATGGGGCAGAAAATTTTTTTGCTCCCAAGACATAAAAACATAAAATTTCTGTACCTCCAAAAAGTGAGGACAGTGTGGACAAAATACAGAGACAGAAATTTAATATTTTTTTCCTTTCAATAATACCCCTATACACATTTATTATTTTTATTTCCGTCTCTACTGTCTTTGTATTTCTGTCACTGTTCCCTTACCAAACGCTACCTAAATGATAGTAAAGTAAGAGTGGTAATAGACACTCTCTCCAAAATAAAATACTACAATACTCAAAACAATGCTTAACATAAGCACATAATAATCATTTAAAAATAATTAACAATCAAACTCTAACAATAGAGAATGGTAGGTGATTTACCAGCACATAGGGCAACCTAGAAACAGTTTGGGTGATAGGAAGCTAGATGACCCCATAACCCAAGAAGCAAAAGGCAGCAACAACAAGAAGCAAAGAATAAGGGGGAACTTGTTGCAGGCAATACCAAGAAGCAAGCCAACATTCTCCCCAACATCATTAGCCTAACATGAACTTCAGGATAGATGATTAGAGTGGAAAGTTGTAGGCTTTGCCAGCAGCTATTTGGACCCAAACTGCAGCATCAAAACCCACCCATGGTGGTGTGCTCCTAGCTTTGAGCACTAGCTTTGAGCGTTGTCGATGATCGATGACTGGCAATGAAGAAGTGGAGAAGAGATTTTGGGGGAGCTGAGGTTCTCAATTTAGGGCTGACCGATGTAAAAGGGTTAGGAATAAATGGGTGAAAAGTGAAAATGCTTAAAAAAAATCCCAAAACGGTGTTGTTTTGTCCTAAATGATGTACCCAGAACTAGGCACGCGTATCCCATATCTAACCAGCTGTACCCAATTTATTTTTTATTTTTTGAAAAAAAGGGGACTAAGTATGTACCTACACTTACCCAGTGCATACATGTACACAAAAAGTACTTGGTATGCGTACTTTCCCATTTTTCCCGTACCTGTGCTTTGGAGTTAGCCCCCATAGGGTCTATGTTGCACTCCCATATTTTGAGAAATAATCATGAATTCCTAAACAACTATGGGTTATTCTAACAGTCTTGTATGCCTTTTAAGATGTTTGTTACATCATATATTACAAATGGCTCATCATCCTCTTCCTCTACTCTAGATTCCTTCTGGTTTTCCATTCTTTCCTCACGAATCTAATCTGCCATTTGTGAATTACAGGGGTAGGACATAGCTGAAGGTAGCAACGCTTAGCAACTTGGCACGATAAGGGTTTGGGACAGTGAAGACACTACATTCCACTTGGTTCTAGGAACCCTAGCAGTGCACACAAAAAGAGGGAAAATTGTTAAAGTAATTAAATAAGTAGAACATATAAACTTTCTTTGACCTAAGCTTTAGGCCTAGTTTGGAAGTGATTTTTGTGTCAAAAATTACTTTTTCACCAAGAAAACTGATTACTTTTATATATTTTATTTTTTAAAAAAATAAGAATCTTAAAATAAATCACATTTGAACTATTATTGTAGACCTTCTAAGGAAAAAATTGACTAATATTTTTGTACATTTTCTAAATTATGGGTTGCAATCATGGGTGATGAATGATAGCAGTCATGCATGTGTATGGTTTGGTCAAGTATTTTTTTTGACACATAGTTTGGTCAAGTTTATACAAGTTGTGAGTTTATTTGAAAGAAAAAATATTTTAGATCTTGATTTTTTTTTTGATGTGATTAATCTTGAAGATGATTCTATAAGTTATACATCTGGATTAAGTATTAAATTTTCTCCTCTTCTATTTTGGACTGGTAACTAGAGTTTAATTTTAATAGATCAATAGTGTAGAATATTCTTTATAGTCATCAAATTATATATTGTCAAATCAGCTAAATAAGTTTAGCTCTAATCACTATCTTAAAAATTATGCAATGAGAGAATTTGATCAGATGACTGCGTAAAAAAATTTACATTGTCACTTTATTTGAATTAAATCCTAGTTGTTATGTTATTTAAATCAGTGTATATTCAAATTATTTACTCAAAAGTGGCTAGTTGGATTTTTTCATTTATAAAATTAAAAAATCTTTATTTACATAAACATATAGTTTGAACATTAGCTACAAAAAATAAACTATTTTTTAATTTATTAGGTGATTTTGTTTAACGCTACATACAACACATGCCATATGCTAGTCTAGTTAATCTGTGCACCTTATTTTTAGGTAGAGGTCAATGATTTAAATATCAGCTCTAACTTTTTTAATTTTCAATGAATAATAACAAAAAAAAGGACCTAGCATTATTAATTTATCCATGTAAGAATCTCTCACACACACACACACACATATATTGGTCAATACAATTGTATATAATTAATTATCTCAAAATAAATACTATTGTGATGTATTATTTATTTTTAAAAAAATTAGGTACATTTTAAGACAAATATGACCAAAAGTTCAATATAGTTATATTGAAAATTAATGCACAAATTTTTAAGAAAATTATAAAATTTATTATTATAGTTAAAAAGCTTTGTAGGGGACCTTGTGCTGGGTCAATCAAACTTGTTAAGCTATTTTTAGGATGGAAAGACTATTAAACAAAAAATTAATTTTGCCAAAATTCTATCATCTTCACCACTGCCAAAATTCGAGACAACTAGTGTCTTTTTATGTTACTCTCAACACTTCTCTACCTAACTGTTTTAATTAATTGTTTATAATTTTCTAATTAACTATGTACATTAATTTTCAATATGTTAATATTAGACATTTTCTAGTATTAGTCCTAAAATGTATCACGACCTAACCCTAGCCATGATCGGCGCATAGGGAATACGCTCCCTCGCAAGCCTAAGCATTCATATTTTAATAGAAAAATGGACAAAGTTTCCTCTGTTCTTCGAACATTTCCCGAATATAAGACTTGTATCATGTTACAATCACAATCCAAACTAGGATAATAGATAGGTATTTATACATATATACATATACAAGTCCATAAGTAGGGAGTTCACATACTCTCCATCGATACTACTTTATACAAAATGTAAGATAACTATAAACATGATCATAAACTTAGACGCCATTAATCTAGTCCCTACTTGTGATCAAATACAGCACCTAAGCATATATGATTTGTCATAAAAGTAAGAGACAAGAACCCTCAAAATAATGGTCCATACACCATTGTTAGGCTCACCACAAGGTAGTGACTCAATCCTACTGAGTAGTAGGAGTAGAACTAGAAGCTACACTTAAATCTGTAACAGAAGAAACAACCATAAGGTGAGTTATTTTCACGACTCGACCTGGGTCCGTGACCAGCACACAGGAAATCCTCATTCCCACGTAAGCCTCGTGACTTCTGAGTCTCTCTATATGCATAAAATAATATGCTTTTCATTCTGAATCATAACTTTCTCTAAAACTCTGTATAAACTATATATCTGGAATTATAAAACTGAATTACTTGATATATGAAGCTTGAAAACCTCTTAATCATACTCTGAAAATCTATTCAACGTGTGAACTAAATCATAAGTAAATCTCTAGTTTATTACATAAACTCTAATTAAATTCTACAATTTCAAATCCTCACTTGTGAATTGAAAGCAGATACATAACTTTTCAAATACTAAAACCAAATACATAATATGAAAATAATGCATATTTCGGATCTTGCCTACACATCTATTGGAGCACTATACTCTAACAAGATTCTCACCAGGCCTTACTTCAAAGTAAGACTCACCATTGAGAATGGCAACGTCTGCCAAACTATAAGCTGAGCAATGTCTGCACCTGCAACTATAAGGAAGAAGGGAGAGAGGTGAATCAATGAACTCAGTGAGTGAGCTCTCACCCATCACCTATATAGGACAACAACAACCATATATAGATATACATGCACTGGCAAAACATTTTCAATATTTACATAACATAGCTACTCTCGAAAAAAAACATTTTCCATGCCATAAATTCATAAACAAGCATCTCTAAAATCATAATCTGTTACAAACCATTTGATATTCTTGTATATAACCTAATAGAAAAATATATCTCCGTATCCAATAATTCATAAGAAAAACTTTCTAAATTCTTACTCCAATCAAGGAAATCATTTCTCAAACATATAGTATCTCTTAAATTAATACTCTCTTAAAATATTGATAACCTCTGAAAATCATTAATACTCTCTGAAAACATAAACAACAGTACTCTACTAGAGAAACAAGGATTTCTACTCTATGATTCTTCGAGAATCAAAAATGTTATGCTCTATGATCCATCAGGGATCTAATGCAGACACCTAAATAGGTTCCATTCTCTGCTCTATGAGATTGTCCTCCCAGGACAACTTGGTACCAAGGTTAACGATCGTGGTTTAGCCGTTAACTCACTGTTTGTTTCTCTATAGTTACTGTCTAGTCTCTAATTCAATAAACATATTATTTTCTCTAAATCTCTGTTGTATACTCTAATCTGGGTATCAAACTTTTTCATACATAATTACTCTATTTCTTGAAATCATCAAGAAAATTCATAAAATCTCTAGATACAATCATACTCATACTTTAACTCTTTATAAAACTGTTTAAATACAAAAACTCTTGAAATTCTAAAAGCTCTGGACTCATATAAGGTTAGCAATCTAACTTTAGCATAACTATGACTATGAAATCATGCCCAAAGGATCACCCACTTGCAGGTATCCCGATTTCAAGCTCACAGAATATGTATCTGGCAGTCACTATGAATTATACTGAATTCTATACTTTTGGAATATCACAAAACTGGATTTTCTAAAGTCTCATTTCTTAAGATAACCTCTTTTATAAATTAATAACTCTAATAACATAGATTAAAACGGAAAGGTTCAAATCATGAAATCTCTAACATTATAATAAAACATCTCTGCTCTATATTCTTTGCCAAAACATCTTAACTGATGCTCTAAAATCATATTTCGAAATCTCTAGTCTTGAGGTATAAGTATGTCATAACTCATGAAACATTTTAGATATGCTAAAAACTTATTAAATCGTATACTCTTGCACTAATTCTCTTCATGAATATGTATAAAACATTTTCATAGCACTCTATATATCAATCATGGTCCCACGGTTTTGAAAAACACGTTTTCATGCCAAGAATCAAAATCATATACTTCTAGTTTTGTCATCACTTGTAAATATATATCTAAATCATATTCTCATATCAACTTATTTCATATTTTACAACCATAATGCAAGAAATATACTCATAATGATTAAACTAAGGTTATGAGATCAAACTCACTCACCGTTTGGAGCTGGGAGTATGTGGACACCACCAACTTGACCTCTGAAGTATAGAATGGCACCAACAACTGCCATAGAGCAACATTGACTCACGATTAGTCTCTGCTAATCTCTAAACAACTCTAATCTAGGTCTAACAACGTTGGGGGAGCACCCCCACTTGATAACAAAGGAGAGAAACAATAACCCATGACATGGGGAAGGAAGAATATAAGGAAAACTAACATAAACCAACAACAATCACTTACCTTTGATCTTAGAAGGAGAATGATTGATGATGGATTAGGAGAGAAAAGGTTGGAGAGCATTTGGGGATGAAGGGTTTCAGTTTCTATCCCCAAAATCCCAAGCTTAAGTTGTTTTATAGGGGTGGGGATCCCACTTATCAAAACTGCGTCGTTTTCTACTATTTCTGTACCACTAACACCGATATAGCAGTCTATGACCGCTGTCTACTTATGACCGCTATAGCGGTCTCTAGAGACCCAATATCCACGTTGCCACATACTGTAACCGTTATAGCAGTCCTAGACCGC
This sequence comes from Dalbergia cochinchinensis, assembly GCA_031216125.1. NCBI lineage: Eukaryota > Viridiplantae > Streptophyta > Magnoliopsida > Fabales > Fabaceae > Dalbergia > Dalbergia cochinchinensis. The sequence continues at coordinate 26,044,793 of CM062376.1, forward strand.
TATAGCAGTGACAGTTCACCCAAACACCCTATTCAAGGGTCTTTCATGCATCTTGGGCTTTCCCGGCAACATGGGTGGATTCTAGGAGACCCTGGGGTAATACGAAACTTATCCGCCGCCACGTATACTTGGGGCATCACAGTTATGAAATTCAATGAGGAATAATATGTTTACAGTTAACTGGAATGAGTTCCAAACAAATAGGATGGTCAAAATAATGAATGCAAATTATAAGAGATTCATAAACTTAAGTGAGTATAAAATCAACATACAAAGCTTTTATAAGGATAAAATAGAATCATGGCATTTATGCATAAAAAGCAATAAGGAGGTCTCTATGTTAGAATAAAGTCCAAAATCAATTCCACAATTGGGCAGCCTTTACACCTATCCCTAGTGCCTAGTAATACTGATATGCTGGCCTAACATACCGGGCTAACAACCCCCTACTAGCTGAGGTCCATCTCAAGGTACACCAAGGCTAATGCCACTGCCATTAGCCACAATTTCTGTTAATGATATCTCCTTTAAAATCAATTTTTCATATCAAATAACTCAAGTTTCATTTAGCTATTTTCCTTTCAAGAGCCCAATCACATTAGTAAAACATAAAGAATGCAATTGTTTTCAATCTTCTTCAAGTGCAAATGAATAAATTAAAATTGTGTTTGGTTTTCAATTAACTTTGCTTAAGAAAATCAAGTTACGGAGCTTTTATCCACAACCATAAGCATTCCAAAAATATACTTATCTCATAATCTAGCTCCAATATAACAATACAAAACATTGCATCAAATCATGTAGAATGCTTATTTCAATATCAATAGTGGCTATGAAATCTCATTCCATATTCTTAAAACATAACAATCTTAAAGGTGCTTAAACTAATAAATGCAACTTTCAAGATATAAATGCGATAAGAAAATCATTTTACTTGCTATTGCAACATAAATATCAGATTAGCAAAATAATATTTAAATATATGGAACTAAATACCAATTAACTAAAAACATGTCATTCACTTATAACAAAATCCAATAATATGGTGCTCCAAGCCTACGCCATCGTAGAGAAGACAGGATGCCTATCTAGAGTATTTGATTCCATATACATCATCCAACAACCACCAATTAGCATTTAGAACCAGAATTTTCTACACTATTAGTCCAAACACCATAAACCCCTAATTATATAACCTAGGTTTTAAACATTTAGAGCTCTAGTTCTATACCCATAACATAACCTAGCTAACCCATGAAATTGGAAGTAAGATTAAGCTTTATACCTTTAATAGCTAATTGAAGGAAGAGGAAAGAGTTGCTATGACTGGCTTCTTAGGAGCTTGGAGTTCAACCACTCAAATAACCCAATAAAGAGAAGGTATGGCTATTGGCATCACAGCAAGTAGAGGCCGAGTCGATGACAGTGCGATGGTGGCTAACTATGGCAGGAGGTGGTGGCAGTGGTAGATGGATCAAGAGGAAGAGAGATAGCTTAAATGGATGGAGACCATGCTTTCTTTATTTTGTTTTCGCAAAACAAAAAGGAAGAAATAAATAGGGTTGAAGTGGGTGTGTTGGTACGTATTGGGCAAGATTGTCTCAATGCTCACTTTTTTACATTTACATTTCTTAATATTAAGTTAATGTCTTCATTTATTTTATTCTCTATTAACTTTAAAACATAAATATAAATAAGGAAGTACCCCTCATTTGGATTCAGATAAAATATCACAAAAACTAAAATCCCAACCAATCATAATCCAAATTTTGGGTTTTAGTTTATATTTAGCAATTTCTAAGATTTTATATACATATAGGCTAGAAATGAAAGGCTTAAAAGTTTCCTAAAATTCATTAAAAATCGTTCTTCAACTTATTTTCATCTTAGAAACAACTACCGGGACTTTTGAATTTTAATAAAATGATTATATCATATGGTCTTCCAAGGATATGTAGGGTCCAGACTTAGTAAAATTTTGGACGCAGAACGACATATAAGGGTAATTGGCACCCTTCCTAGTTCAGAATAATTTTTCTCTTTTTTTTTATTTAAAACTAGGGAATTACAAAATGTACCTAGTTTTTTTAAAAAATAAATTGTACTTCACAATGCTAAGTCCTTTTTTGTTATTATTAATTGAAAATTTAAAATAATACAATTGTTAAAAAATTAATAATTTGGAGATGAAACTTAAACCCTTGACCTCTACTATATGCTTAGTGTGTTGGGTTTATTAGTGCACTTGGTGAGGCCCCTATTTTGTTTGCTGAGCTCAAGGTGTAACATCCTCCTAAGTACAACCCCATCCTTAAGTCATGACATTTCAAAAGGTGTCACTTATTAATTAGCGAACCTTTCTTAAATATTTATAGTAAACTTAATCGAATCGTGAAGTAACTAAGTCGTAGTTCTATTAACATGTACAAGAAAGAAATAAAACATTCGTTTAATATACAGTCAAGTACAAGAAGAAGCTCTTTTATGAGTACTAATACATATATGTTTTCTATTATATATATGATTGTAATTGTAATAGAGAATAGATAGCTCATAAAAGAGCTTCTTCTTGTACTTGACTGTGTATTAAATGAATATTTTATTTCTTTGTTATATATGTTAATAGAACTACAACTTAGTTACTTTACGATTTGATTGAGCGTGCTATAAATATTAAAGAAAGGTCCGCTAATTAATAAGTAACACCTCTTGAGTACAATGTCATGACTTAAGGATGGGGTTGTACTTGGGAGGATGTTACACAAGGCCCTTCATATGGGTTTGAAGGTAGCTTGGGATCTTGGTATTTGTCATTTGGTTTATTACACTAATTCCCTTATGGTTGTGAAGTTGTTGTCCAGAGATGTGAATGTGCTTAAGGCACATGTTTGCTAAGTTGTTGATAGAGATTTGAAGTACTTTTCATAGGGACTGGACCATCCAACTTGGTCATACTCTCCGGGAAGGTAGTGCTTGTACTGATTGGTTGGCAAAGGAAGGAATATGTGTTATTTCTCCTTTCATTTTGTAGGATACTCCTCTAGTGGGTATTAGATCATTGTTAAGAAGTGATTCTTGGGGTGTTTGTTTTATTAGGTCATAACTTGTTTCTACTTTCCATAGCAGTGAAAAAAAACCCTTGACCTCTACTTGAAAATGGAATGTACATATCAACTACATTAGTTGATGACATATATTGTGCAATTGCTTTAGTTTTCTTAACTAGTCGTTTGACTCATACAATGTATGGGCTGATAGTGAAAAATAGTTTCATGATCGTTATTTTAGTGTCACTTTCCGAATGTGAAAATGACGGTGCGACACTTGATGGAGTTGGAAGCCCTTACCAAATACACTCATGACTGAAAAATATTTAGGTGTTCTTGGGGTTCCATTGTCCTATCATATCCTTCAATTTCTATAGGAAGTTTGAAATCCCAAGGGAGTCATAAGTTCATGAAATAATCAGAGAACAGGAACTTGTCATTGTTATCCTGGATTACTGACTTCTCATTTCTCTTATCAGCCATATGGCATGAGGTGTTGTTTTCCTGCAAGTAATCCCGAGAGGTTGAGCGAGTTGATTTCTTCGACCAAGTTTCATCAGATGTAGTTCTGGACTTTCATGATCAATGAGAACTGTGGTTAATTCTATGGTGACTCTTGTAGGTTTCGTCCTTCGCCTTGTGCTCTAGAGACGGAGGTCACAAGCTCGAATGACTTAGGCCGAAATTGTGTTCTCGATGGCTTGTTCTTCCCCCACGACATATAAAATTTTGAGGAGTCTAACTTCTCAATGGTTTGCATGGGGTGTCAACATAGTTGTGCTCACTAGACTCCTGCCTACAGAGTTTATATCGGCGACAAGCCATCTCTTCCTCCTATCAACAAAGTTCCTTGACAAAACTCTCTTCGCGCCTTCATTACTTCTTATCATGGCGCTTTTCTTCTTTCTTGCACTAGTCTTCCTCGATTGCTTTCATAGCATCGATGTCCCTTTACAAATCTTGGATTGTTGCAGCCTATTCCCTGATAAGCTTGAGCATTTATGCGACAATGGGAGAATTATGATCTATGGCTCCTACATTATTCGTTCTAAAGGGATCTATATGGCTATTATCTGTGTTGGGGACTTCTTCTTGGTTGGTGCTAGCCAATATTGACCCCAAAACCAGACTTCAACATAGTATGCACTTCAATTTCGTGGAGGTTATTCTTAAGGACATGACGATCGACATGGTGAACTTCAGAGGGAATTCTCCTCGAAGTGGACATGATTAGGCATATGCAAGAACAAAGAAAAAAGGGTGGTTAGCATTGTGTCCCCATAGATGCACTAATGTAACGAGGCAAAAGAAAGAGCACAATATACCTCACTACTGAATATATTAGAGTTTAGGGACACAAGGTAAACATCAAGCTCCTTTCTATGCAGTAAATGCGGGTTGTATACTGTAAGGACTCCACTACTAAGTAAGGAAAGGCTTCAAAGGGGTGAGAGTGTACAAGCGAACATAAAATTGTACTTGGAGTCTCGTGAGGCTTCAGAGGTGATCTTCATGGATTGGAAGCTGAACGTGCTTTCAGTCTTGTAATCCTACGTTCTTCCTGTGGGTGAAGTGGAGAGAAGGGAATGTGGGCTTGATAACCGTTACCACGTGGGAGCCTTCAAGAAGTCATGTGAAGTGAAGACTCGAACTTGGATCTTGATAATCTGGACTGGTTGGTTTGGGCATGTGCAATTGGGTCGGATTTGGGCTACAAGTCCAACTCGTGCTCCTATCGACAACAACAATAATACTAAAAATATAAATATAATGAATAATATGATATTGTAATAATATATAGCTTTTTTGTGATGAATAATAATATATTATCAATAACCAATATATTATAATAAATAAATAATATATAAAATAAAGAGAACATTATAATATGATATTATATATATAAATAACAAAATAAACAAATAATTATATTATATGAATAAATCATAAATAATAGATAAAATACCAAAATAAAATATATAATTATATTATTAAAATAGATATGATTATATATAAAAAATAAATGGTTGTTAAAATGATTGTTTTTATATGTTTTCTTTTTTATTTTACAAGAATAAATAGAAATTATTGAAATGTATAAGAGAAAGAAAGTATTATATTTTGCACAAAATCTCTAATTTAGTCTCTCTAAAATTTTAAGTCAGACAAATTAATTACTTTATAAAAAAAAATTCAAATTGGTCTTTACAAAATTAAATAGTTTGACAAATTAGTCTCTGTAAAATTTTTTTCCCAGATTAGTTATTACAAAAGTGGTTTATTAGACAAGTTAGTTATCCTAGCCCAATTTATTAGAGGGACTAATTTGGCCAATTATTCAATTTTACAAGGATTAATTTATCCAACTTGAAATTTTACAAGGACGACCAATTTAAGATTTTTATTTTTTAGGGATCAATTTGAGAGTTTTATTTTATAGGGATCAATTTGATAAAAAAAAATTTTATAGGACCAATTTATTCTACTTGAAATTTTAGAGAGATTAAAATAGACAAATAAGGATACTGATAAGGAAGTCTCTACATACCTATATCCTAAACTTCCTAGGTGGACAGGATAAGGAACCCTGTGCATATCTATATCCATAACTTTTATGTAAAGCACATCATTGCTAGAATAAAAAATCTTCAGCCAACCACCTTGATACAGATTATAAAATTTAATAAGCTGCATATACACATCAATAATATAACCATGAAACAAACTCCTTTCCAACATCAACTCCAGCTCATTTCCATTATTGTCTCTGAAAAGGATCCTTGTAGAAAGATCTCATGACAAAATTATCTATAGAACACAGCAGGAAGCACAACCATTAACTTAAAAAAAAAATGATGGCAAGGAAATCAGAAACAATGAAACTGCATCGATTCAACTGACTAAAAAATTACCCAAAAAAAAAAATTTCACTTACGGCATAAGGATCCATGTGTAGGTAACATTATGAAATTTTGTACATGAGAGATGTTTCTCATCAACCATGAAAAAGATGGCATACTTGCTGGAATAGCAAAGAAGAAAAGAATGATTAAACGCCAAAAAAAAAAGAAGAAGAAGAGGCATGAAAAACAATGCTAACAAAGATGATAGAGTGTCAAAGGACCTAATGTTACCATACTATGGAGATTGCATGCAGAAGAGTAGTTGATACGCATAAACTATGACCAGCAAACCACACTGAGAAGACTTGGACAAATACAATATTTATAGAACTCATGCCTTGAGCTTTCAAACTCAGAACCTGCCAAAATTTGAAAATGCAATAATAATTTGGTTGAAGTCTCACTCCAGTGACTTGCATGAGGAAAGAAACATAATAACACTATCAACACTCAGTTGATGGATCATCAAATTAGCTAGTGCAACACTCAACAGTCAATTAACAAGTGAGTGCATAATTTATTAAGCTGAACGAACTAAGTGTAGGATCACTCATTTTCAAACTTATTACTGTTTCAGCAATAAATACAGTAGTAAGAAGTTGGACAATCATCTGTAATTGCTGTCACTCACGGCCAGAAACTGCCTTTACTTCCACCAAATAGCTCTAACACATTCGACTTTTGCAATTGCTAAATGAATTCCAACATATGGGAGGGAAGAAGAAGGACCGTGCCACGTCTACCATTGAGGCCGATCAAGCTTTAATGTGTGACCAGTTTGGAAAATGATATCTTGACATCCACACGGGTATAAACACCTATATGGGTCCCATGCAATGTGAGAGGAATGACGGAGAGAGAATAAATTGAAAAAAGAAAAGTAAGTGGTGGGACCCATGTGTATTGTGAGTGAGGTGTTTAAATATTTGAGAAAATTAGGTGTTGAGATAGCAAAACCCGACCACCTTTTAAGATTGTACATATGATATGTTGATTTGACACTATTAACAGTAAAGCTTTGTCAGTTTGCAACTTTTAAAGCATATTGTAATTCAAAATTTTGAAAACTTTATTAAAAAAAGGAAATCATTCGAACACCTGATATAAACTACTTATCGATAGATTTTCTTCATAATCAACCTAATTTTTTAAATTTCAAATTTGATCTGTCCAAAATTAAATCTTAAATATTAGTTACAATAAAATCATATTTTAGATAAATAATATCTATTTCATAATTAAAAGAGTGTTTGATAATTATAAAAAATTAGATATTTAGATAGAATGAGATTGAATTTGAAATATATTATTTGATAACTAATCAATTCTTTTAAAATTATTTTGTATCTAAATTAATTTAATTTGAAATTATCTACAAAAATAAGTTTGAAATCAATTTAAAAGTAAAATTTCCTAGGAGTGCTTAAAATCGAACCAAATTAAAAAAATTGACCAAATAAATAGATATAAAGTATCAAATACCAATTACAAATTAAAAAAATGATTTAAAACTTACAGTTAGCCATTCAAATAAGAATTGAAAATAGAATGTCAAGAGTCAAATTTAGAGCCTCAATCAAAAATAACTTTTATTTAAGTATTTGATATGAATTGAACTCAAATACAAATCAATTTAATTTCTATTTTAATCATCCCAAATAATATCATTGTATTTTGGATATAAGGATTTATTTCAAAATCATCATCTCATTTTATTTTATTCTTTTAAACACAACATTTAATTTATAAATTAAATAAATAATGAATTTAATTCCAGTTGATCTTGAAATTCCTCTAAAATTTCAAAGAACAAAGTTACCGATTGCTGTTTACTTTGCTATGATGATTAACAAAAGTCAAGATCAATCACTATCTACCGGATTGTTTTTGCCAAAATCAATTTTTACACATGGACAGTTGCACATTGTTATTTCAAGAGTGAAGTTTAAAAATGAGTTAAACATATTGATTTTGGATGAAAATAAAAATCCACCAAACACAATAAAAAATATAATTTATCAAGAAATGTTTGAAAAGTTATATAATCAAGTAAGTTATGTTACTTATATACTCCAGATTTCCATTTTGAGATTTATTATTCTGATTTGTTGATAAAATTAATTATTTTAAAATTGTTAATATTTTCTTCTACTTTAATGCAGCTTCTCTAACAGAAATCAAGACTTTAATGGTGTTACCTTGTGCATGATAAATTTTTTGTACCATTAATCATATATGATATATTTTTTTCGTTATTAGATGAATTAATTTTTTATTATATTATAATATTATTAACATCTTTAGTACTTTTATACAATATCTTTATTATATGACTATTTCATAAATTAAAATTAAAATTTATTTAATTTTATATGTTACTAACTTGTGGGGTATAGGGGATAACAAGTAGCAGAGTGAATACCCTATTTGCTCCCTCAAGATTTTTGCGTCAGATTATTTTGTCCTTCAAGAAAAGTAATTAATCTTGTGGTCCCTCAAGATTGAAAATGATGGACATATTAGTTCTCCTATTAATTTTTCATTAGTAGACTTACACATGTGCCACAGTACAATGTTGACGTGTTATTAAAACATCAGAGGCAAGCTAAATGAAATTATTTTGGAACATATTACACTTATTTTGGTGTTTAAAATTACACAAAATGAATTATTTTATGATTTATAATAGATATTTAAATAATTCATTTTGTGAATTTTAACTACTAAAACAAGTCATTTTAAACTCTATTCTATTTCAAATGACATATATATCACTTAACATTATATTAGCAGCTCAATATATAATTCTATTAGTGTTTAAAGAATCACATACATATAAAAAGACTAATGTATTTTATTATTAAAATCTTGAAGAACGATAGGTTTAATTTCAATTTTTAAAGGAGTAAATAGTTTTATGAAATTTTCTTTACTCAAATTTTTATTTTGGTAACAAAACATCTCATGCTTCGCGGGGAATCTATGATCACAGCTACGATCTGTACATTGGAGTGAAACCCATTAATGGACTCGGATTAGTTACACATTGATGATTGAAAACAAAAAAAAAACGAATAAAAGGTAAAAGTCCAATCCATGATCAACCATCATTGGTGGGGTTTCCATGTCCGGACAAATATCCCCAAACGCATAGTGCCGTTAGAGATTCATTCGTAGTTCGTCGTTGCACGTGACACGCGCGTGACCATACTCCCCATTTGAATTCGGACACTGAGCGCCTTTTCTCTCAGATCCAGTTTAATTGAACTCAACGTCCACAATCCACATTCAAAAATCGCACCCTCTCCCTCTCTCTCTTCCTCTTAGCCCTCTCTTTCAAAACTCAAAACGCAACTCGCGAAACCCTTTTTGCTTCCTCCTCCTCTTCTTCTCTCTTCCCTTTTCCTCTCTGTTTTTCTCACACTACGGTCGCTCACTCCGTTCCACTCTCTCAGGTAAGCAATCTTAGTTACCAAAATACCCTTCCCATCGCAACCTCTCTAGCTCCAACGCTTCGTGCATTTTTCCCCACAATCAAAATTCTCCAATATATCGGAACCGGAGTGTGATGCAAAGCCAAGTTCCTTGAGTTGATTCTCGCGTTTTCGACTCGGTTCTAGGGTTCTTCCGATTCCAACGTTGGTTTGAGCTAGCTGTTAGTATCACCGATGGAACACTCGGATGGGAGAAGCGCAGATTCAGCGCAGTGCGTGCGAGTCGCGGTCAATATTCGTCCTCTGATCACTTCCGAGCTCCTGCTTGGATGCACGGATTGCATCTCTGTCGTTCCCGGCGAGCCTCAGGTACGCAAAAAAAATTTGCTATTGACTGCGATTGTTTTGTTAATTCATCATTTCGTATGGTGTATCAAAATTTCAAGTGTTTGATTTGGGTCTCATTGTATTGTGTGTTGGAAACTTGTGAATTTTTGGTAAATATGTATGTGTAAGAACTTTTAATATATCGTTAGGGGTTCTGTTGATTGACTCCTCTGTTTACTATAACTGGTTGAAGGGTGATTTTGTTGAATCTATGTTAATGTATGTTGTCATCAAATGGGTGTGGAATTGTTTACTGGAACTGAGGTGGAGTCGTTGGCTGCGAACTTGTGATAGGTGCAAATTGGGTCTCACGCATTCACATATGATTATGTTTACGGTAGCACGGGTTCGCCTTCCTCTGCCATTTATGATGACTGTGTGGCTCCCCTTGTTGATGCACTGTTCCATGGATACAACGCAACGGTTCTTGCATATGGCCAGGTGATGATTTTCGTGTATAGTTGGTTCTGGCTCGTTTTGTTAGGACTTGCGATGATTTTTCAGTTTAGAAGCCTTGTTTTGATGTTTTTAGTAGTTTGTAATTGGGCTCTTCTTGTTTTCAGACTGGATCTGGAAAGACATATACAATGGGAACCAACTACACAGGGGAGGAGAGTGCCGGTGGAATCATACCTAGGGTAATGGAGACCATATTCAAGAGGGTTCTGACTATGAAAGAATCCACTGAATTTTTGATTCGAGTATCATTCATTGAGGTAAAACAACTCTGTTAGTTATTGAGTTTTCTCTGCAATTTAGATGGGATTTTTATTTTTTTAAAACTTAAACTGCTCAATGATGACAGATATTCAAGGAAGAGGTATTTGATTTGCTTGACCCTAATTCGTCTAGAGGAGATGTGGTCTCTACTGCAAAGGTTGCTGCGCCTAGTAGAGTTCCCATACAAATCAGAGAAACAGTGAATGGGGGGATAACTCTAGCTGGCGTGACAGAAGCCGAAGTTAAAACGAAAGAAGAAATGTCGTCTTATCTCTCACGTGGTTCGTTGTCACGGGCCACTGGGAGCACAAACATGAATAGTCAATCCAGGTAAACTACCGTAAAAAAGTATACATTTTTTGCTTTTTGAACAATTTTTTTATTTGATAAAAATGAGTCCAATACAGTGCACATTGAAATTTACTCTCTGATGGGAATTTATTTTTATATATATATATATATATTTTTTTTCTGGTTTGCTGGGACATAATTTTATAGTATGATGCAAACATGGTTTATGTGTTTTTGTCTAGTCGTTCACATGCTATCTTCACTATCACAATGGAGCAAAAGAACGGTGATGATGTGTTATGTGCTAAACTCCATTTGGTGGACCTTGCTGGTTCTGAACGAGCAAAAAGGACTGGTGCAGATGGCATGCGTTTGAAGGAAGGTATATCCTTTTGTTAGTAGTAGTAGGAGTAGTAATACAACATAATTTGTAGGGTCAGTAATACAAAAACAATATATTCTGTCGTTTACCATATTTTTCTGATCAGAATTTTGAAGTTTGAGTTAACAGTCAACGTTTCTGCTGTCTGAGTTTTATAAATGCAAGCTGTTACATATGTCTTTTAGTGATCAATTATGGTTTTTCTTGGTTTAGGCATTCATATCAACAAGGGTTTATTGGCTCTTGGGAACGTAATAAGTGCATTAGGAGATGAAAGAAAGCGAAAAGAAGGAGGCCATGTACCATATCGTGATAGCAAATTAACTCGGCTACTTCAGGTTTGCACAATGTTTGTTTTGTTTTTCTTGATCATGTGGGATTTATATTGAAACTCTTATCTCGAAATTTATCCTCAAAAGTCATTGTTGCAGAAAGATGTGATGGTTGAGTTTTACTAATATCCATGCCATGGATTCATATTATATTATCATGACATGCAATTGATTAATGAATGTACAGGATTCTCTTGGGGGAAACAGCAAAACAGTGATGATAGGTATACTTATACATACTTAATGCTAGTATTTTGAAACATTATACTATTCCTTTATACATGTATCAAATTATCAATTAATCTGGTGGGAATGCTGCAGCATGTGTTAGTCCTGCTGACACCAATGCTGAAGAGACATTGAACACTTTGAAGTACGCCAACCGTGCTCGGAACATTCAAAACAAGGCAGTTGTAAGTGCTTTGCAATAGTGCTCTTTATCCTTTTCTTTGGCTTGTAGGTGGTGTTTGATGCCTCTTACATTTGACGGGTTTGATTTTTTGTTTTAGATTAATCGTGATCCACTGGGAGCTCAGATGCAGAGAATGCGGAGTCAGATAGAGCAATTGCAGGCTGAGCTTCTATTTTTTAGAGGTGATGCTGGTGGACCATTTGAGGAGCTTCAGGTACATCATTATTTTTAGAAAGCATCTGAATTTGATCACTTGTATGCCAGTTATAGGTTTCTGATGTCCTTTTTTCCCCAGATTCTTAAACACAAAATATCCTTACTTGAAGCAAGCAATGCAGAGCTACAGCGGGAGCTTCAAGATCGACGAGTAACATGTGAAAGTTTAACGCAGCGTGCCTGTGATGCTCAGGTCTTTCTTTAATCCTTTATGTTTTAGTCTCTAATAAAATGCTTTCAGTTCCTTACATCATGTTGTTAAATATCTGTAGGTTGAAAAGGACCAGCTGATAATGAAAATAGAATTGCTTCGAAATGGTAAATCTTGGGATGAGATAGACTCAAACGCAAATCAGGTTTGAACTTTGAAAGCATTAACTCATTGCTTATGCAGGGTCCAAGTATGTCCTTCACTGACTAATGGTCTGAATTTGCTTGTAGGATTACGATCTGGTGAAATCTTATGTGTCAAAGATCCAAGACCTAGAAGTTGAATTGCAGTGTTTGAAAAAATCAAACCCAAAGCCTAGCCATTTTGTTGATTATATTGATTCAGATGATAGTGGATTCCGGTCAAAGAATGCTTTATTTGCTAGTGGTACTGACTACTCATCTGACTCTGATACCAAATCTGTGGACATAACAGGTAACATAATGGGCTTGTTTTTTGAGTATTGTTGTGCAGTGGATCTTTTAATTGATTGTTAATGCTTGTGGTTGATGCTAACATTATTTTTGACAAATTTGTTCTGGTTGTGACATGTGCATAAAGTTTTTGAGATGATAAATTGATTTGTCAAAGCCAGATTTATATAAGTTGACATTTTAGTATATATATATATATATATATATATTCCTATTTGCACTTTCCCTATCATTCTGAATTGATATTGAATCCTAAATATTAGATAGTTTTAAAATTATTGCAACTTGTATGCAGATGATGTGGAAGATCATGCAAAGGTGATAGAACACTCTTCTCTTCAAGAAAAGTTTGATAGGGAGCTCAAAGAATTGGATAAGAAACTTGAACAGAAGGAGGTAAAAGTTGCTAGAAATTGGTTTAAACATATGAAGACATTGAATATTTTGTTTTGTCGAGTTTTGGTATGCTAGTATCTTTTTCAAAATTTGCAAATTCAATAGATATGTGACTTGCAATTTTTCACATGTTTAGTATTGATATATAACTTGTTTCGACTGCCTAAATTTTTCCCTCTTGTTGCAGGCTGAAATGAAGCATTTTAGTAATGCGGATACTTCAGTTCTTAAGCATCATTATGAAAAGAAACTGCTCGAGTTAGAACAAGAGAAGAAAGTTTTGCAGGTAGTTGATATGTGCTATTCTATCTCGTTGTATTGCATTTAAAATGTCATCGTAATAATTCCATTCCCTTTCGATATTACTGGTAGAGAGAAATTGAGGAACTTAAGTGCAATCTTGCAAATATTTCATCCACCTCTGATGAAGGCGCTCAAAAGCTAAAGGAGGACTATCTTCAAAAGTTGAATGCTCTTGAAGCACAGGTGAACTTATTATTTTAAATATCTTAATTCTTAATGGTCACTCAATGCAGTGAACTGATTCTTTGCTATTTAGGTCTCTGAGCTGAAGAAGAAACAAGATGCTCAGGCTCAACTCTTGAGACAAAAACAGAAAAGCGATGAGGCTGCAAAACGACTTCAAGATGAGATCCAGAGAATCAAATCTCAAAAGGTGCAAGGGTCCTATTGTTGAAACTTGGATTTTCAGTTTGAATTTGAAAGCTGTGAAGTTTTTTTCCCTCCCTCTTTTGTGTCATTACTGATTGTTTATTTTATTTAGGTTCAACTGCAACATAAGATTAAGCAGGAATCTGAACAATTTAGGTTATGGAAAGCTTCCCGTGAAAAAGAAGTTCTCCAGGTAAATGCAATGTGGAAGAATTTCCTAGAACTCTTATGTTGAAAAATATCCTTGATTTTTATTGATCGTATAGGGAGAAATCTTTCCCTGCTTGTGTTATTCATTTTTGCCATTGGATAACGGCACTGCAATTTTATCACTGTTTAGACTTTTAAGTTATTTGATAACCTCTTACATATACAGAATGGCTCGCTCAACATCTCTCACGTAATCCTTCTAAACAAATTGATTACTTATAATAGTGAATTTTCTAATGCATATTTGATTAATTACCAGCTGAAAAAGGAAGGGAGAAGGAATGAATACGAGATGCATAAGCTGTTAGCTTTGAATCAGAGGCAAAAGATGGTATGTTGATGTTCAAAGCACTCGTTGTTGTGGTCTTATTTGGATGCTGGTTATTGACACTATTTATTTGTTGATTGCAGGTGTTGCAAAGAAAGACAGAAGAAGCTTCCTTGGCTACAAAAAGGCTAAAGGAACTTTTGGAATCTCGAAAGGCTTCCTCGCGTGAAACTACAGGTAGATTTATGGCGTCTTATAGCCCTTTTCCCTCTTTTTGTGAGCTTATTAAATGGAAGTTCATTTTTTGTTTACTGGTGCTGCAGGAGGAAGTGGTCCTGGAATTCAGGTACTCCCAAGTTTGTGAATTGTACACGGATTAAAATTATTTTCCTACACATTCTTTGCTGCTTGATTTTTCTGGCTATATACTTCTGAGTTCTTGTATGATGATTTTGCTGAATATACATCGTAATTCCACACTTATTATTGAGTGGATGTCTCGTTCATTGGTAGCTTCTGCTTGACATATCTGTTTCAATTTGAAGGCTTTGATGCAGGCAATTGAGCATGAGCTTGAAGTCACTGTCCGAGTGCATGAAGTACGTGCAGAATATGAGCGTCAAATGGAAGAGTATGTGCTATTTCTACATATAGTTTCTTCTAAAATATGGATTTATGGACCTTTAGATTGAGTTGTTGGAGTCCCTGAATCAAATTTTTAGTATAGATTCGAACAGTATGTTGATGGGTTGGACTTGTGAAAGCCCCATGCCTTTTTTATCGTGAGAGTTTGATAATTCATATTATTTTCACCTTCTTTAAATAGAAATGATATGTAGAATATAGATAGTGGACAAAGTAATTTTTCAGGATTTGTATTTATTTTGTATGAAGACTTGACTTAAATTTTCTCTGTAAGAATCGAATTTAAAATGTGAGAAAACTTGAGCAGATCTACGAAATCCTGGCATAAATGTTTTAAAATAATCACTGGTGGATGTTATTAGCACTGTTTTCAAGTGTGTTCAAGAAGATTTCCATTCATCTGGTCTTTGTTCAGCAAGTGCAAGCATCGAGTAACACTCTTTGAATCTTTGCCACAAAAACTCCACGGGACTTAGTAGCTTGAGGTGTCGAGGGATTTTAGTTTAGGTGGTATCACAGCTTTATGTATTTAAAACTGAGCGGGACTTAGTAGCTTGAGGTGCCGAGTGATTTTAGTGCAGGTGGTATCACAGCTTTGCGCGCGGGTGTGGTGTGTGTAAACGTGAAACGTGCTTTCAATACAAGGATGAACTATTTTTAGAGCTCTGCTCACAACTCAAATAATTGCTGCTTTCAGGAGGGCTAAAATGGCCAAGGAGATCTCCAGGTTAAAAGAAGAAGCAGATATGATGAAGCTAAACAATACAAGGTGAAAAAGCCATCTATACCATTGAATTATGGCACAATTTCATGATTTTTCCTTTGCATTCTATTTTTGACAATATCTGTTGGGTTTCTAATGCAGTGTTGGTGTCGTATCAATGTCTCCGGGTGCAAGAAATTCAAGGATTTTTGCCCTTGAAAACATGCTCGCTACTTCTTCTACAACTCTAGTGTCTATGGCGTCTCAGTTGTCAGAGGCAGAAGAGCGGGAACGAGTTTTCAGCGGGAAGGGACGGTGGAACCAAGTCCGATCCCTTGCTGATGCCAAGAATTTGATGAATTATCTGTTCAATTTAGCATCTTCTTCTAGGTAGTAATTTATATCATTAGCAAGCGGATTTTCAGTCAAGGATATAGTCTGCTAGATAGTAGTATAAATGCAGTATCTGTTTAATCTGCATTTATCATTTCTTGATGACATAACTGGACATTTTCACTGCTTTTCTTTATTTTAGGTGTATAGTACGAGATAAAGAAGTTGCTTGCAGAGAAAAGGACATGGAGATAAGAGATTTAAAAGAAAAAGTAGTAAGGCTAAGCTGTTCACTTCGACAGATGGAGATGCAGAAGGCTGAGCTCATTCATCAGTTGAAGTTGCTGGTTAGTATGTGCTGAGAGATGTCATGCTTTTTCCCTCCTCCCGGTTAATAAGTATTCATTTTCTTCGGAAAACTAATATTGCTTAAACTTTATGACAGAGTGCAAAGAGGTACTCTGAATCGGTGGGGGATTCAGGATATTCTGACATAAATATGGGACATAAGTATGGCCTGCGCAAACCGGTAGGTCTCTCACATATCATTAGCTCTTCCTAAGAGATTCTATGTCATCATAAACAATTTTTATTTTTTTGGGTGTTTCAATTAATGACCAACTGGTTATCATTCAGGAAAACCGGCGATCTACCTTTTTATTCGAGGACATGGATATTTCTTATTCGGATTCAGATGAAGATTATGTTGTAGAGGCAAGTGATGATGAGTGGGTTGAGTCCGAAAAATTACAGGTTAGGAAAAGAAAATCTAAAAGAAGCATGGAAAACAGTCAGTCTAATATCAGTTCAGAGGATGTCAAAGATAATTCAGCAGAAGAACCTGGAGGTGCATCTGGGGAAACTGCCCAAGATGTTTGCTGCTCCTGCAGTAAATCCTCATCTTGCAAGACTAATAAATGTCAGTGCAGAGCTCTGGGCAGCAGTTGTGGGAGCTCTTGTGGTTGCCTCGCATCCAAGTGTGCCAACAGAGAATCACTCTCCAATGAGTCACAAGAGCCAACACAATCTGGATTGGGTGAAGGGTCCAGAAATGATTCTAGTATTGAGCAATCTGATAAAGACCTCCTTCTTGCCACCCAAGGTGCTGAGTTGCTCCAGGGTGCACTGATTGATAGGCCTGCTGAGACCCACAATGGTCATGGGTCGTCTAGAAAGGCTCTATCGGACATTGGAAACACACTGGTTCGTCAGTTACGCTTAAAGTCACATTATTATTAATCTTTTTTTCTTTCTTCTTTTTCCTTTCATTTCATTGCATTGAAAATGGATGTACTTCAAATTGCTTCAGATTAATATTCACATGCATTTTTGAAGTTGGTATAATGATATGGCAGCTCTGCTAACTATTAATGTTTCTTTTTGCAGGCCAAATCAAATGCCCCGAAGGCTAATCAGAGAAAAAAATGGCGGAAATCCACAATAGTTCTTGTTTCAGATCCGCCACCTTCCTTGCAGCCAGAAAATTCTGAAGCCCTCAAGAAAGAAAATAATACCGTGAGTGAAGCAAATGACTCCGTGAACATGCCGCAGAAAGTAGTGCACTCATACAGACCTGAAAATGCTTCGGTTGTCCCCAAGGCAGAGAATAATTTTATGGAGACAGATATACCTCTGAGAATACCACGGGCAATGCGAAAGCAAGTGCCAGCTAGCAGTGGCGTTCCATTTGGGGACCGGAATGCTAGTAAGGGAGATGAATGTGTCAACAAGAAGGAGCCTGAAGTCTTAGATGCCAGAAGTCCCATCAGACAGAAAAGACAACTTGACAAAGAAAACAATGGACGCTGATCTTGCACCCTATTTCTTGTGCCATACTCTTATGGTGTATTTGTTGAAGACAGAATACTCTCGAAGTTGGGCTTTTGACCTGACATGTAACCAAAGAACCCCAAAAAAAAAAAACTCAAAAAATTAAGACACACGTGGTGTTTCGAGTGGCTAGAAATGTGTATCATATTGACTTTCTGTTTGTCCTCTCAGTAGGGAAATAGATTATGGGTTCCTTTTGTTGGTTAATATTACAGTTTAGGGAAGCGATTCTGCCCTACGCTTTGAGTGATTCACTGTATCGAAGGTCAGCATGGGCTGAATACCTCATTGCGAAATTACTGTTTCTTCCTCATTAATTAATTAAATTTGAAGAATCTTCCTGCTGCTTTCATTTTGCTGAGTCGTTCGCTCGTCTCTTCATCTGTACAAAAATGGAGTCTTAAATTGCATAGAAGAGAATTCCGATTAAAATTCCCAGCAGAGTATGTAAGATAGTGCTCTGAAAGTAACGCCACCTGCCTTAATACAAGCGGGGGTGCAAGATAGAAAATACAGCTAGTGATGAATTGGCATGGGTTTCTCTACCGTGGCTCACGACCAATGGAAGATATTACCATGGTATCCTGACAGTGACATTATTATTATTATTATTATTTTGGTCGAAGTATTATTATTATTATTATTTATTTTTCTGGGTCGAATTATTTATTTATTTTTTTTTTCTGGGTCAACAATACTTATCAATGTGATAGGTTTTTTCTTTTTTTTTTTTATTATGACTATGGTGACCAAATTTTAAATTTGTCGTAGGCTTTTTTCTGGGTCAGTGTGTTAATGGATTGAGAACCTGTCGTGAAGGAGATCAAACCAAATTATTCCAGTGGGCTTCCGGTTTTGGGCCTCATTCTCAACATTTCTTTGGTTGCACGGCATTATTAACATTGATAAGTGTCGTTGACCCACACGACCCTTAAAAAAAAAGGTTGTTGACCCAGGAAAAGAACGTTGATAAGCATAGATATAGTTCTATATTTATATTTTTGTTTTCTCACGTTAACATCTTATTTATAAGCAAAATTTTAGGGTGAGCGGATGAAGCCCTAGTCTAAGGTAGGGAAAGCCTTTGGACTTAAAAGGCACTAACAAAGAACTTATATTTACCCCACTTCAAACAAATGAGTAGGGATTCAAAATTTATTCCTTGAATAATTGCCCATTAGGTATTATGGACTTGGTGCTAGTTATCTTCCCGAAGCTAAAGCTTAGCCCTCAAGCTTATTAAGCTTTTACATGAATTTTTACACAATTATCTAAAAAATGAAGGTCTCACAGTCGTCAATAAAAATCAAACCCACATCCTTATAGAATATGAATTGACCCCATGACCACATGTGCCATGCTCCATTTGCAAGACAATGTGTGTTTTTAGTTTCAATACTTGTTTTCAATAGCATTTGATTCTCCGTAAGATTTGATTCACATTTAGTTGGTTACATTTTTTTTTGGGTACATGCATTTATTAGTTACATAAGATAAACAGTTCTGTACCAAAAAATATGATAAACAATTTATAACTAAGATTTTGGTTTGTTTTTTGGTACATGCATTTATTAGTTACAATATGATAAACAATTTACATGATGTATCCTATCATTTTCACTCTTTCACCGGTTTTCTAATGTAATATTTTATTGTTGGATTATGCAGGCTAGGAAACATCACATATGCTGTGTCGTTCCACCGTTTCTGCCGTGAAATGAATAAAGCATCTAATAATTAAGCAGTGTTGATTATGTCTGGCTGTGGACCCAAAAAAGTGATGGTGATATTCCAATACGAAGCAACTTGCGCGGACCACGTGGCTCATGAGAATTGGTTGACTCATGAGGTGTAATACACAGCCTTTCGTTGGATAAAAGAAATAACAGGAAAGAAAAGATTTGCAAATGCCTTTTATGATGAATGAATGAGGGACTTTAAGCCCCGTAACTTACCAAAAAACAATGATGAATGATAGAGGAAGAAATAGATGACGACTTGATACTCAATTCAGGTATTAATTTTACAATTGTAAATTATTTTAATTTTTAATTTTTAAAATAATTTGAATTTATTTTTTATTTTATTTTTATTTAATATTTTATTAATTAAATAATAATATATAATATTAAGTAATATCTAGACATATCATATATCATTTAAAGTATAATGAAATTTAAAATGATTTATTTTATTATCTAAAATTACATAAAATAATCTATTTTATGACTTAAAAATAAATTTAAATAACTTATTTTATTTTATGTAATTTTAAATAGTAAAATAAATATTTTTAAATTTAATTCTACTTCAAAATATGTAAATTATGTTAAAATATTCCTCAACGTTACATATTATTATTTAAATGATGAAATATTAAATAGAAGTAGATAAAGAGATTGATATGATTTATATTTTATAATGTCAAAAATTAATTTTAATAATTTTAAAAATTAAAAATTAAAATAATCCATAAATATAAAATTAGAGGCTGAAAAAACATTACCACGATCGCCAAATGTTCCGCCAAAACAAAAACACTAACTATGATAATTGCGTCTTAGGTGGGAATTTGTGGACCTTCTGTTTTTGGGTTGTCACAGGTATAATATTCACCTAAGATTCCAAAGCTTGGCTTTTTCACACTTGGATGACGATAAGAGATTTTTTTTTTTTTTGGTGGTCTGAGAGGATAAGGAATTTAAAATCAGCCGCAAGCATTTCGTGGATGGGTTTTTCTTTTCGGAGTTTTGATTCGACCACATCCACATCTGGTCTCTGGACATGGTGGGTGGCCACTCGATTGGCTCCAATAACACAGCAGGACAAATATCGTAGACCCAGGGGCTGTTTGCTGCTACGCTGTGAGTCTGACCGAATCCCACTTTTTCCTTATTGTCTTTTTTTTTTCTTCCAAAAACAATGTAATATTTATTTTTTTTCTAAATTATTATAAATACATCAAAAAATTTTTAAAAAAAATTCAAAACTTCTATTTTACCCAATAAATTTTCATTTTTTTTTATTAATGATATGCCTCCTAAAACACAAATTAACACAGCCCAAAAAAGGAAAACAAATAATGTTAAAAAACAAATTATAGGCTATAGGATATTTTTCAACGAAAAAATGAATAAAATTTGAATTGACTTTTCTTATGTATGTGGCACGTCGGTAACTTGAAGTTTATTGCATTTAGAAGGATTTCAATTTTATTATATTGATATTACAATATTACGTATAATTTTTTAAATAATAAATATGAGAGTTAATTATATTTATAGATATTATATAATAAATAATTTAAAAATTAGTGTTTAATTTTTTTAATTTGATTTTACAACATTGTTATTATGAAAAGACATATACACTTAACTACCGAAAAAAAAAATTGACATATGCACTTAGATTTGATTTGTTGTCATACTTTTAATAATTTTAATATTTCACTTAATTGATAATCTATTAGATATGAGATATCAACACATAATTATATGATAATTTGAAAAAGAACAATGTTAACCGTATATTAAAATTAAACTTTTGATATTGTTATTATTATTTTTTTGATATATAAAAGTTTAAGTGGATTCAGTGTCGATCATTTCACCAGGGTTAGGACACAATTTCTAGGCTTCTCAAGTGCTTATAAAGGTTCTTACATGGTTATCCATAAATGAAAATCTGATAGTGATTATGAGGAGTTAAACCCGCCTCTTTATTTGTTATTTGTTCTTATATTAATTATTTGAGTTATTTACAACAATAACAACAACAATAATAATAATAATAATAATAATATAAAACCATACTCTACTCACCGTCAATCAAAACTGATTAAGATAATTTGTTTAAAAGGTCTTCATTAAAAACAATGTATTCATATATAGTAACTTGTTCATAAAATAATAGAAATCGAGAACCACAAGGTTCAAACTCTAATCACGTGGGTAATTTTTTTTTTTAAAAAATATGGATGTTACTTGAGCTACACATCCACGCAAATGCGTAAAACATATCAGCACCCGAAACCTGGTCGAACTCACCAAATTTTACCATCTCAATTCTCAGCAGCCACCCAGCAGCACATCGTCTATGACCACGTACTTGGACTGCAGCTTCACATTCACCTTCTTCCTGATTTCCCTTGCCGTTGAGCTCTGATCCTATGCGCCAACATTCCAGGTGCTCCTTCATTATCTTCTAAAAGGAGAAATTACTATAAATTTGTATAAATATCACATAACATCATAAGTTACTCTATTGATTTTAATACAAAATTTAATATAAATGAATCGACTATGTGAAAAAATTGGACAAATTTCATTCACATCGTGTATAATGAAATTCTCCCCAATTTTCTTCTATTTATAAAATTTGTCCTAGAAATCTCTGAGTTTGTAATTTGCCTAACATAATTTTATATTGTCATTCAATGAAATTTATATAACTTTTCAAGTAATAAACATAAGAGTCAATTATAAGTGCTAACGTAATGACATATGATCAGATAATAATATAAAATTAGGATTTAATTTCTATATACTCATGGTATAACATCTCTTTATACAACCATTTAAACAAATATTGCTACATTAACCATGATATTTGAATTTCTCACCAAATGCTTCATATTTTACATTATTGATGCATTAAAATCAATCTCAAAATTTAGTTCATCAAATTTTTTTTAATACATTGGCACTAATGAGGTTTGAATATATGACAAATTTAGTGTATCAAGAAATTAAATCCTTTAATAAATAATAAGTTCATTATTAATTTATAATGGGTGATTTAAAAAATGTTAAAAATAAGATTTTTGTTTTGGTACCTCATAGGAATCGGTATCTTTTTGAATCCAGTGGTTGTGATTTAATCATAAGTATTTAGAATATTAATGAATTTAGTTAATAAAATATATGATAAATTTTCAGTTATAAATTATTGAAGAAATATCGATATCTATAAATTTTATAGAGTATTAAAAAATATTCCCTGAAATTAATGAACATGTGAATTGATAATAAAATTTATAATTAATTAAGGTTAAAATATCAACTTATTAAAGGAATAAGCAACTACCAAAAAAAAAAAAACCGAATAAGCAATTGAAGCATGTAATTTGTTTATCCTTACAAACTTCATCAACAAAAGCAAAACAACCCTTAACCGCCACGTGGCCATGTGGTCTTCAACGGCCGTTTCATTCCCTGGATTTGGCTGCACTGCATAACAACCCTTCTGTTGTTAAGCTATTCTTGTGGTCCACGTACTCTTTTGTTACTTGTAACTCTTGTTTATGTGGCCACTGACATTATTGGAACTGCAAAGAGCTACCCAACGGTCTTCGACGCGCCACGTGTAGGTCGGAATCATCCAACGGTATCTGGACTCCCTATAGGAAAACATTGTGACCTCTTTCTTCTTCTTAATGTCTTCTTTCGCACATTGAAAGAGGCCGTTATTATAGACGCGTAGTTCGTGAAAACTAGGGTTCCGATTGGGTTGTGCTTTTTGTTTTTCGGCAAAATTTGAAAAATAGGAGACTTTCTGAGATTTTAACTTTTGAGGTATATGCGCTGATGATTAATGGTGATTTTTTAGTCCTTGATTACCTTCCCCCCCCCCCCCCCCCCTCTCTCTCTCTTAAATAGCAGTTTCTTGATTCTCTGAATCTTCGTCCAAATTTGGAACTTTCGAAACAGAATTTGTCGTTTCAGCTTTTGTGTTCCTTTTATGTAAACTTGTTTTTTGTGATTTTTTTCTGATTACTAAAAACGGACTTTTTTTTTTTTAATTTTGTGTCTGTTTAAATAAATGTTTTCGATTTTTTTTTTTGAATATGAAACTTTTGTTAACAAATGGGTCGAATTGTAAAGGTAGGATGGGATTCGATTGTGTTTATTGTTGGCTATTTCAAGGTTTGGTATTTCAGATTTTTTTGGATCTTTGTTTTTTTTTTTTTGTTTTTAAAAAAGTTTTGGTATTACTTCTTGGTTTTCTTCTTTGAATCTTTCATTGAAGTAATTATGTATTAAGGGTGGGTTTCGATGCTGTTGATTCTGGCTGTTTTTGAAAACGGGTGTCTTGATTCAATGTACTTAGGAGTGTTCTTTTGGCTATGGTTTCGGGTAAATACATTTAATGGCAACAAACAGGATTTTAGGACTAATGTTTGTGAAGAGTTTGTTTTGGTCTTCGTTATGAACTGTTTTGGTGGCCGAAAACACCTTGATTAGAAAAGCTATAAAATTAAACTCTACTAGCTTTTTGTGCTTGAATTCCCAGCAGCACCAAATATTTTTTAATTTTGACACATTCTTTTTTTTTTTTTTCTGTAAAAGGTTGCAGAGCTACCATTAAAGAAGAAAAGGGTATTTTTCATTTTTCAAAGCTTTTGTGTTTCTCCGGATGCTTTATTAAAACGTTGGATTTCCTTTTTGCATTTTCTCTCTCTTTTTTTTTAGTTGTTGTTATCAGCATTGTTTTTACTTCAATTTACATGGTGCAGGCCTTTCTATTTTGTTGATGTGCTGTAATTAATCGAGTTCTTCAACATGTAGGTTTCTCTAACAAGAGACTGCTTCTTGTAAAACAAGAGCTTGTGCCTATTGGCTCTCGAAGAATTCTGCTGCCAAAATTTGACACCAGTTTGTAAAATGGCTGTGGCTTTTACCAATCTTTCATGGTGGTTGTGGAGTGGAAAACATCGAGAGCCAAGAATCTCAAATGGGTCTTCTACAAATTCTTCGGCCGATTCGAACGTGTGGGAATCGGATATTTTGAGATTTCCTTTGGTTAAGCAGGCAAACATGGGTTCCTCCTCGTCAAGGAGGGTGAAGAGGAAATGGCATAGTAGGGAAGAGAGGAAGATGGATAGGGAATATGATGTTGTTCTGGTTCCATCTGATGGTGGATGTGTCTCTGGTTCTGAATCTGATGATTCTGACTGGTCAATTGGCTGGTTGGAGCCTCACGGACCTGGGTTCCCAAGTGATGATGAATCAGATAACAGTTTTGCCGTGCTGGTTCCCTGTTACGGGCGAGATTATGGTGCAATGGTGGAGGATCCAACGAGCAACTTACTGAGTGGTGTTCGGAACTTTCCAGATGGTAAGAACATCGTTTTATTAACATCTATGAGAGATACCTTTATGCTGTTGTTAATTGGGATACATGGATTTGGATTAAACAGTACTATGGTAGTTGAAAATTTTAAAAAAAAAAGATTGAAAATGTTGGTTGCCTGTGCACTGATTTCAGCTGCTAAAGTCCAAATCACTGGTAGTCAAAAGGAGATTAGCATTGTTTGGTTAGACTTTACCAGCTGAGTTCTGAAGTATATCATTTTGCAGTTAATATTATATCGACTTTATTGTTTTCTCTTAAAAACAGACTTCGATGACTTTGTTATAAATGAAGATAAGCAAAGAATTCAACGTTGCTTCATTTATATTTAAACTCTGCATTAGGCAAATGTGATTTGTTCGTATGATGTAACTTTCGTACCCTTTTATTGGTTTATGTTTTCTTGCCTTAACTTAAGAAGAAGCTTTACTACATACTAGATTTATTTTTCTGCCTTTGCCTACCAACTTAGGCATGATCGATGAGCAGCTACCTATTCACAATAGAGTGGAATTGGACTTTTATGTTGTATGTTTGACATGTGAGGCTGATGTTCACTTGGACTGTGCATATTAGGGGGTCATATGGCTTTCAGATTTTCTTTTTCTTCTGTTAGTTAGCGGTGTAACTGTAACCCTTATATACTCTCTTTCCTTTTCTGCAGAGAGCAAGAAATATGTGGAAAATTTGCTCTCTTCTCTTCGAAATACCTGATGCAAAAATATTCATCAATGTGATTCTGCTTTTGCCTGAAAAATTCCACTTTCATGGTCTTTAGGACCATAACATTGTATAATGTAAATACTGTAAAAAAGAAGGCACTGTGATGTGTTGTCAGAATATGATTGGTAAAAAAGTTGGAACTATGAGGAGCAGTTATGTTGAAGAATAAAGCCGTTGTGATGCTTTAGCCTTGTGTGAGAATGATGTACAACTGCTATTCTGCTCTCTTCCTTCATGACTCAACATTGTGGCGGAATTTGGGGACAGAGAAAGATGTGGGATGTATTCGTGTTGAAGTGTGACTTTGGAGCTTGCAATTCGTTGATGTAAATATTTTTGTAGATATGGGAATTGGTCGTATGCTGAATCTTATACTCAGATATGTATATAATAACTCTAAATTTTGTATAACATGGGTGTTCTCTGTCTGTATGTGTTCTTGGCGCTGTACGCAGGGTTAACACGAATACATTCTCAAGTAATCGATAGTCTCAACAAACTTGTAGTCTCTGCCTCTTTGTTTAGTTCGTGAAGTGAGGAATACAATGAAACCATCAAAAGCATCTTGCATGGATTTGTCTTTTTATTAAGTATTATAATCTAAACATCAGTAGATGAATAGGTTGAGCTACTATAAGCTGACTGAGCCATGGTTGGGTAATTTTTGTTTTTTTTCTATTTCTTCTTTTTTCGGCAGATTATGTGGTTTTAGTCGGAGAGCCAAGAAAGGAAATAAATAGGAAATTAGAATTGTTGAGGTAACTTTCGAAAGCATGTGACTCTTGTTTAATCAGTAAAATTATGAGATATAAGTGACAATCGGAGTTACATAAATTTTAACTTGGAGAGCATACCATGATTAAAGGATCATAAGTCTGTCATACATTTTTTCATATTTAAATTCATATTTTATGCATGTTATCGTAACGTTGAACGTTGTTCACTAGTGATTATTATTTTTAAGAAAATAAAAAAATTTAAGAATGCATGAAGACTATGAAAAAAGAAAAATAAAAGGGTGGAAAGGAAGAATATGGAAGATCCAAATATAATAAATATTATTAATAGTAATTAAAATAAACTAAAGATAAATGTCACATAACTAAAAGAACATAAACGAAATTATAAATAAAATTTAAAAAACAATATAATTTTGAAAGTTCAAAATCAATAAAAAATGCCACACGGTAATTGCTGTGGAAGAACATTTTCTTTTTTTAGGGGTAAACAACGGGGCTATACACCCAAACAAAGCAAGCTAAGAAACAATAATCCTAGGGCTGCAATGCCCACCACAATGAGCTAGAACAAGCAAACTAAGAAAACTAGGAAGAGCCTTAAAAATATGAACTCCAAGAGCGCAAGCATGGCCATGCTTAGTGAGACGATCCGAACAAAAAATGTCCTATTATATGGCCATGCTTTGTGTATATGATTACTGTGATTATTGGAGAACTAATATGTCCTATTATATATAAAAAAGAAAAAACATCTTCTAATAATGCATAATAATTCAATAATCACAAGACCTTTTAAACCAATTTTACTCTTTTTCTTTTTACCATCCCCACCCACCTCAAACTATAACAAAAAATGTATTGTATCATAGAAAAAAAAAGAAGAAATGCTATGATTCTTTTTCTTTTCCTCTCTTTTAAATTTCACCTTGTTTGCCCAACTGCCCCCAGATTTTCAAACCATCTTTCACCACTGAATTGAACAAAACGAAATCCAAACTGCTAAGTGAGTAAGAGACCCCAATAGGCTCCCCAAATCTCTGCCATTAAAATAGTGAAAGCACCAAGATTATTAGAAATCCAGTGATGAAGCCACCGAGCTCATTTTTTATTATTCCACAAAAAGCCATAGAAGAGCTACTAGCAAAAATCGATCCATTAGAGTTTACCTTAATCCAACCATGACTAGGAGGTTGCTAACAAATTTGACAAATGAAAAATGATCTATTCTTGTTTCGAGAAAGATCCTTAGCTCGAAGAGCGCTATAATGTTCAAAAACCCAATTTTGAACCTTGACCAACAAAGAGTTAAACTGAGGAGGGTCTCACTCTGAAAAGTGAAAAGATTTTAAGCGTACCATATAGGGCAATGTTGGGCTTTTTTATTGCCTTGGATTGTGTTTTAAGCTCATTTGAAAAAGAAAAAAAAAAGAGGGATAACAGGTGAAGTGGTTGGAATATGAAGAAGGGTTTTATCTACTAAAGGTATAAAAACAAGAAGCTGCGTGCACCGTTGCTTTGCTTTTTGCCTTTTATGTGTGTTGTCTTCGGGCTCCTAGCGACAGGAGAAAATAAAATTGAGTGTGTGCCATTTTTGGTGTTAGTGTGTATTTTGTTTGAGTGAGTTTTTATTAGATGGAGAAATTATTTTGTGAGATTGGGTGTATTGAGGTTTTGGGTTTGTGAGAGATTACTAGATTGGTGATTGTAATTTCCCAGAAAATTAGTGAATTGATTTGTTGAGTTGTGGACGTAGGCATTATTGGCCGAACCATGTTAAATAGTTTGTGTAGTGTTTATTTTGCTTCTGCGGCCCCAACAGTGGTATCAGAGTGGGGTTCTGATCTTGCTTCTAGTATTTTTTTTTATGACAAGGATGCAAGGTTCAATGAGAAAATTTGAGGCGGAGCTCTTTGATGGAAAAAATAATTTTAGTCGGTGGCAGAGTAATATTAAAGATATTCTAGTACAACATAGGCTGGCTAAAGCTCTAAATGGGAAGGGGAAAAAGCCTGAAAAGATGTTAGATGAAGAAAGGGAAAAGATGGAGATAAAAACTGTTAGTACAATTCGCTTGTGTCTAACACCTGAGGTAAAGTACAATGTTTTGAATGAAACATCTGTTATTGATTTGTGGAAGAAGTTAAAAAATACATATATGTCAAAGTCTCTCACAAGTCGTTTATTTTTAAAGAAATAATTATATCAGTTGAAGATGGATATTGGTCCTGACATTAGAGATCATGTGAATCATTTTACAAAATTGATTACACAGTTATATGGTATTGGTGTGAAAATTGATGATGAAAATAAAGCAATGTTGTTATTATTATCTTTTCCAAATACTTATGATAGTTTAATCACTACATTGCTCATCGAAAAAGATACTTTGAAAGTTGATGATGTGATTATTGTGTTATTGGAGAATGAAAAATTGAAAAGATCAAATGGTCAATTAGAAGAAAGTATCTTTGTTGCTAGAACTAGCAGTGGTAGAAGCATGTTTTGTGACGGAAATTTTGGCAGAGATAACTCAAGATCTTTGGCATCAAGACCAAACTATAAAGACAAACAATGTTATTATTGTCATGAAATAGGTCATACTAAACTTTATTGCAGGAAATTGAAAGCATATATAGAAGAATTTGAAAGGAGCAAAGGAAAAGGAAAAGAGAAGTTTGAAGATGCTACTGCAGTTGTGGAAGAATACTCAAATTATGAAACTGATGTGTTAATGGTTGAAGAAGAGAAAAATATTAGTAGTGATTGCTAGCTTTTAGATTTTGGTTGTTCTAATCATGTTTGTTGCAAAAAGGAATGATTTAACACTTATGATGCTTGTAGTAATGAGGTTGTTAGATTGGCTAATGATGATTGCTTTGACATTGTTGGAAAAGGCACTGTTAAAATTAAAATACATGATAGTTGTGTGCGGACACTTGGTGATGTGAGGTATGTATCTACACTTGGAAGAAATTTGATTTCTTTGGGCAGACTTGATGTGTGGGGCTATGCATATTCTGCAAGAGATGGAGTAATGCAAGTTAGTCAAGGTTCTTCAAAGATAATGAAGGGTAAGAAGACTGGTGGTAATTTGTATAAGTTGATGAGGGTCACTATGTCAAAGAAAAAGGTAACATTTGCTAGGACTTTGATAAAACCTTCTGATAGTTGTTATTGATATGTTCGGTTTGTTCCAATCACAAGGCAAGGTGGAGATTTGTTGTGCTTTTTTGTTGCCTTGGATTGTGTTTTAATCCCATTTGAAAAAGAAAAAAAAAGAGAAATAAAAGGTGAAGTGGTTGGAACGTGAAGAAGGGTTTTATCCACTGAAGGTATAAAAAAAAATTGTGCGCGCCACTACTTTGCTTTTTGCCTTTTATGTGTGTGTTGTCTTTGGCCTCCTAGTGACAGGAGAAAATAAAATTGAATGTGTGCCATTTTTGGTGCTAGTGTGTGTTCTGTTTGAGTGAGTTTTTATTAGGTGGAGAAATTATTTTGTGAGATTGAGTGTATTGGGGTTTTAGGTTTGTGAGAGATTACTAGATTGGTGATTGTAATTTTCCCAGAAAATTAGTTAATTGATTTGTTGAGTTGTGGACATAGGCATTATTTGCCAAACCACGTTAAATAGTTTGTGTTGTGTTTACTTTTGCTTCTGCTACCCCAACAAGCAATAAGTTTTATCAAATAAAAGGGGCCATCGGCCTTTTAGGAAATAGGAGGCCTATTCATGATATTTACTTCAACCCAAGTTATAAGAGAAGAATGGAAAAAGTTACCATGAACAAGACTGTTGTCGATACTCATCCACAAATTCTTAGCCAGATCAAAAATTCCCAAGGTTCCTAAGTAGGCAAGCATTATAAGCGGACTTAACGCAGAGTTCCCTATTAGTATTATGCCACCATGCCACTATATCCTCTCCAGCCCTAACATTCAGAGCCCTTATAGAACACAACAAATTAACACAATCAACATGGATACTTCGACTCAACATGTCACAATTCTAATCCCCCCTATCATTCAAAAAATGAGCAACAATCATGGTGACTCATCTTCATGAAGGTCACGATTAGCAAAATTAGGCAAGTAGTGCAATCCTGGGATCCAATGATCACTCCAAAAGCTAACAGACTGACCATTAGTCACCCTCCAAATAATATTACTTTTAAACAACCTCACACACTGCAAATACCCTTCCACGTATTTCACATTGATTCCCTCATTTGGACTAAGGGAAGAGAGCCCTCAGAACAATTATACTTATGCTTCAACTTACAATGCCTAGGGATGATGAGTATTCTTTAAGCTAGCTTTAATAAGAAAGAATTATTAATCCCTCTGGCATGTCAAAAGCCCTGACCACCCTTAATCTTTGGTTTACAAATTCTTTCCCACTTAACTTGATGAACACGCCTTCTAGAATCAGAAGAACCCCAAATAAAATATTTGTCGATCTTGTCAATTTTGTCACAAACCACAACATGAAGCTTCATGGTTTGCATAACATAGCTAGGAATAAAGGCCAAGGCTGGTTGGGCCAAAGTCACATGACCTGCTAAAAAGAAGGACTTTGCTTTCTAGTCATTAAGACGCTTTCTCATTCTGTCAATAATGAACTAAAACTCACTCGCTTTGCATCTATCACGAATGAGGGGAACACTAAGATATCTGCCCAGAATAGAGGCAAGATTCACGCCAACAGCCGACTAAGCTCTTCCCTCCTGAGGTGGTT
The DNA here is from genome assembly GCA_031216125.1 of Dalbergia cochinchinensis. NCBI lineage: Eukaryota > Viridiplantae > Streptophyta > Magnoliopsida > Fabales > Fabaceae > Dalbergia > Dalbergia cochinchinensis. The sequence goes on from CM062376.1 coordinate 26,075,948, forward strand.
TACGTTCCTTAAGAAGAAAACACCTGATTATTAAGATTGACCCTTTGGCCTGATCTCAGACAAAACATGTCCAAGATTTCCTTAATAACCAGGACCTGTTCCATAGAAGCCTCAGCTAACTGCACCAAGTCATCAACAAAGTAAACATGAGACAGTCGAGGCCTAGACCTTCCTATTTGAATGGATTTCCATTGATTCTTGGTAACAGCCTCTGAACTAAGGTGAGGATAAAAGTGCATTTCAGCATATCGTACGCTTTTTAAAGATCAATCTAATAGCCATAAAACTTGTGTTGCCCTTCTTAACTTACATTGAATGGATAATCTCTTGAGCAATGACAATGTTATTAGCCACTCTTTATCATAGTTTTGAAATGTAGGGCAATATTCTTTGTAACCAGTTTATAAGCCACATTACACACATTAATAGGCCTAAATTGGATAAAATCCTCCAGATGATCATTCTCTAGAAAAAAAGATGAATATATAATTGGTTTCACCAATTTTACTAAGATCTGAAAAGATAGATGTTACCCAATTACACCAGGACAACTTGATCTTATCCTATTGATTCTGAAAAAACATTGGAGGCAACCCATTAGGCCTTGGAGCTTTCCAACTCCCTATAGAAAAAGGAACAACCTTGATATCATCTACAGAGGCATAACTATCTAGACATCTTAAATCTTCATCAGAAAGCCATGGAAGTATAGGGATTTGGCTCCTAATAAAACAGTTTATAGAAGTTCATCACTACATTCTTTAAATGATGTTGATCCTTGACTTAGTCCTTGTTTGCATTTTGAGCATTAGGACCCTGTCCCTTCTTCTCCTACTAGAAGCCAAATTATGGAAATAGCTGGAATTTGTATCACCAAACTCAAACCACTTGTAGCACGAAGGTTGTTTCCAATAGGACTCTCCTTGGATTAAAATAGCCCCATACTCCGTCCATAGCTCTTTTTGCAAATTTTCTAAGAAGGGATTATTAGAGAAAGACAGATTAGAAGAAATCCTTTCTAGGTGAGCGATTATCTTTCTTTTCTTCTTAAAAATATGACCAAATACTTGCTTGTTCCATATATGGGGCTTCTTTGAGAAGCAATGTTATTCATCAAATTTCCATTCTCGTCCCAAGCCTCATGCATAAGCTGGCCAAAATCCTCATAAAGGAGCCAAAGGGTTAAAAATCTATAAGGTCTATCACCATTAGCAGTAGAACTAATGAGGTTCATATGAATCAGCAAAGGGACGTGATCGGATTTTGACTTTGGGAGGTATTTAACATGAGTTTCACCAAATCTAGTTGATTATTCCTTATTAAACATAACCTTATCCAACCTCCTTCTAGACAATCACCTTTGCCAATTAAAAGGATGAGCAACAAATCCTGTATCACTAAGACCACAATTCATCAAGCAATGGGCAAAAGCAGAAGTATCGTAAGCAAAACGTGCATCTCCACCATTGTCATCTAATGACAAAATAGAATTAAAATCCTTCTCTGTACACCAAGGACAAATAACAGATTATGCAAGCTCCTTCAAACCATCATAGAGCTCCCTTTTAAGACTCAAATGGGTTGAACTGTAAATGGCAATGAGAAAACATGGATCTTGATTATGAAAACTTTCATGTGAACAAATTGCTTATGCCACCTTTGAATAGAAACCTACCAACAATTCATTCTCCAAAAGCACCAAATTCCCCTCTAAAACCCTTCACCATCCACAACGAATATACCATCAAATCTGAACTTCTTAATCATTGTTTGAGTCCTTCTCTCAGATATGTGAGTTTTGAAGAGCATAATAAAACTAGCATGAGACCTTGACAATAGATCCTTAATCAATAAAGAGAAACCCTTACCACCAGCTCCTTTATAGTTCCAAAGGATAATATTCATAAAAAGAGATATTCAAGAATGGGAGTTAGAACTCCTAACTTCTTCGTTGAAAAATCCCTTATCTTTAATAAACATTGTAGTTGAATCATCAGTAATTACTATTGGAGCATTCACAAAGGCAACCATTCCTAGCACGCCTGCACCCAAACCAAGAATATTGTCAACCTCACCATCTGGTGTTGTCTTACTATTGGTAAAATTAATGAAATTGAGAGTCTCCTTAAAAGGGGGATAAGGAGATACACCGACCTGGTACCCACTTTTCAAACCATTTCCCCCTACAATTGTCATCCGATATTTGCTTATTTTTCTAGTGGAAGTATGCCCATTGTCCTTGAATTCTATTTCCTTCTACTTCAATGGTCTACTCAGAGTCACCTCACTATGCCTCTCATCAAGGTTCTGGAGAGATAGGAAAGAGATACATACATCACTAGTCTTCTTGTTAGTGTCTTTAGGCGTAGAACGACCACCACCCCTTTTCGTACTAGTTTTGGTTGCTTAATTGTTGGACTTAGAGACCCGCCTCCTAAGTTCCTTAGGTTGAGACCTGATATTTGTGCCAAATGCACCTTGGCCCTTCTTTTCCTTATCAAAGTGAGAATGATACTCTACATGCCCTTAGCATGCTCCATGTTGGGTTCCTCTTCTTCCACCATATCACTATTTAGAATATCAAACCATGATCCCTAAGATTGATTGGTAATCATCACCTGATCATTATCTTTGATTTTATTTGAGATTGAATTAAGGGGTGCCAATCACCATTGTTGAATTTTCTTTGTTATCATATAGGGGCCAAAAATTCCCTCCAGACCCTATAGAGATTTCTTTTCCCCCACACTATCTTCCACTCTAATTACAATTGTGGAATCCATAATCTCTGAGATTGAGACTGACATATTCCATGATCTCTGCCAAAATTTGCCACTGCCATACCCTCATATGGGGAACTCACCAAGCCCTTGCTCACCTTCATCTTACCCTTGCCTTCAACCTTGTTTGCTTGCTCCACTCTAGGAATGCTAGTATAAATAGGTTCGAAACTGATATAATTGTTGGTATGATGATCATGTAGACCACATTAGAAACATATCATATAAAATCCCTCATATTCAAGTTGATAGTCCTTTCCCAAAGTTGTAATGGGAGGGATCTATTTCCTTTTCAAATCAACTTCAACACATATTCTAGCAAATCTACCTTTTAAATGGATTGAAGTGAGATCGTCTATTTTCAACATTGTCCCTAACCTGGACCATGTTCTCTAAAGAAAACATTGGTTGCATAACTATGCCACTGGGCTTAGAATGCGAATCTAAATTGCAATCTTGTGAACCGATTTTTTCGAAAGTTGAAATAACGGTTGCCACCTCTGAACTAGAAAATATGATCCGCCACCATCCATGGACCCTTGAACAGTGCATGAGCATGATCACTCTCTTGACCAAATCGAATAAGGAAGTAACCATAACTGAGATCTAACACCTTTACTACAATATTCTTAGCCCATTGTTGTTGGACCCACCTATCCATACCTTTAAGCCATAGGCTTTTGCCACGAAGCTTCATAATCAAGGTAGACTTTCAAGGTCTACACCACTATTCATATTCTTTTAATGGAACAGAAATCAATAGTTTCAGGTCAAAAGGACCTCCTCACCACTACCATTTAACTCTTCATTCCCTAGGATGATGAACTCTTCTAGAATTGATTAGGCAATCTCAGTTGATTGGAGAGTAGTCTCTGAGAATCCTTCTTGGATCACTTTATCTTTGTATGTAGGTTTAAAAACCCTCACACTATCAACTGCTTCATTCATCTCACAATCTCTATTCTCCTTCTCCATTCCTTCCTTATCCATGCTATAGTGACCACTCTCTTCCTCTAAAATCTTGACATTTTTTGTACTTCTGATCCTAAGGTCCTCTTCCTCCTTGGACGACGGTGTGCCGCCACTCTTCTCATAAACCATGCTCTCAAAAGCCATTTTACTTAATTAATAAATGTATACACAAAAGCTATTTTTCCTATTGTTAGCTCTAATAGCTTGTTTTTGTTCTCACATTTGATGAGTGGAAGAACTTTAATACTATAGTGGAAGAACTTTAGTATTATTTGGAGAAGATAGGTAGATATATAGATTGACATATATAGATTAAATTTATTTATTTTTGGTATGTTTTACTTTGAATAGCAATAGCAAAATTAATTTTCTGTGACACTTTATATATTTTTAGATCATTATGACTTTGTTTTTGTCATTTGAATGTTGATAATTAATTTTATTTTTTTTATAGAATTAAAATTAAATTTATCTTTAGATTTGAAAAAATATTTATTATAAAATTATTTAATTGATTAAAATTATAATATATTTTTTCAAAAAATAATTTGCAACTTTAAAGTAATCATAATTAGTTATCCATAACAATAGATAAAATCAATTGCCCTTGTTAACCTCTTTTTTTCAGTTTCCAAATTATTTTTCCTATTTTATCCTTATATTCATTTGATTTTTGTACCACATAATTACATGATTGAGTATAAAAAAATTAATATCACAACCTTAATCCCATATTGTGGATGGTTTCACTTCTATGAGTTCTATCCTCTTTGTAACTACCACCATTCAATAAAACCTCAGGCCGCTTACTTGCACTATGTCTCAGAGGTGAACTTCTCTCTCTTGCTATCATCTTTGTCCTCCTTGTCTCTTTATTCTATTACTAACTTCTTCATCATCACCTCATAGCTATATGCAGAAGCAAATATACATTACAATGGGCTAAAAAGTAAAAGAAAGAGGGGTATTTGTTTTTCTATTTGCTTTCCATGTAAATTCTTCCATTGACTATTGCATCAAAATTAAGTGTGCTATTATAATTGCTGACTTTTTCAAAACAACTTAAACTCCATAAGTGCTTATTGAAAGCCACCAGAGGCGTACGTTTTTAGTTGAAGAGTAAAAATAGAGATAAATTTTTATGTGTGAACTTCATGTGTAATTTTATATATAAAACTCATCTATAAAAATTTATCATTCATTTTTACCCTAACCAGATGCATTTTTAAGGTTATCTTCTTTCACATAGTATTTTTCATCCAAATGGAGTGTGTTCAGGAGTGGAGTTAGGCCAATTCAACATGAGAGGCTAATACTTAACAATTAATTTTACAGAAAAAAACATATTTCGTAATTTTTACTCATATTTAAAAATTTAAATAAAATCATTAATAGGTTAAATGAAAAATGCAATTTGATGGACACGATAATGCATCAAAATTAAACTTATATCAATACTGGAAAAAGAAAAAATGAGGATTGATAGGAACGACAGTGCTCGACAAGATGCCAGTAAATATAAATATAATTAAATTTAGTTATTTTGATACATCTCACTTTGATTATATATATATATATATATATATATATATATATATATATATATATATATATATAATCTAGCTATTGATTAAGTCACATGTTTGACACTTTTATTTAGGATAATTTAGGGTGCATTTGATTTTAAAAAATAGCTTTTAACTCTTAATTTCTTGTTTTCATGTTTGTTAAATTTTGTGAAGAAAATATTGAGAACTATAAAAATTATAAAATTCAATTTTTAGTTTTTAGTTCCAGTTTTTAGTACTTCATATAAGAAAACTGAAAATATTTTTTGAATTGAAGCGTACCTTAACAGGAATAGATATGCAGAGACCCTTTTAGCATTTACATCCCCAATTGTTCTATTTTTCTCAAAAAGAATGTAGTTAATTGGGTTCATTTTTATCTTTTTCATTTGAAATTTGTTAGTTGTTAATTGTCACAGTAACAAAAAGAATAACCTATCCGAAAAATAGGGAAAGAGTTAGCTCCTTGTTAGAAAAGCTGAATTAAGTACTGATGAATTCAATTCCCCTTTTTATCTTTTCCTAGTAACATGTTGCTATAAAAATTATTTAATTCCTTTTCTTGGATTGCCAACTAGGCTCTACTAAACCAACATCCCCCTAAGTGGGGATTGTTCTAACAAAAGCCCTCCAACATTTGAGCTCTTCAAAGGATCCAACACCTTACACGTTTGCATGTGGCGAAGTATCCTCCTCTCCTTGTGTACCACATAAGAGGGCATTTTCGTAAATACACATCTTTCTTTTCTCCATAATTTTTTCATTAATCACCATGATCATGAAAATTCCATCTTATCTTTGATCGTAAAATTTTGGTGTGCCTTTCATTTGTCTGTGTCACATTGTTGGTTTTGGTCATCTCCATCTTCAAGGATTTATCTCAATGGGGTGAATGTGTATGGTTGTCACCCTCCAGAAAAATGTTGCAAAGGGCAGCAAGCAATGCATATTCATGGTGGTGGGCAAGCCACATAAGGACAAAGCAGTCAAAATGGCTGGAACAAAGCCTCCAAGGTACGTTTGTTTGTACATATGTAGAAATCTTCCTCAATGATTAATATGCATGTTTTCCATTATCACTAGTTCCATGAAAATATATATGTTTTGTTGGTCATTGGATTTATCACATTAACACAGGGGGTATCAATTTTCAGGAAATTGTAGATCGTCCATTATTCTTATTTTAATTTTCATTTCCCAAACAAATACTTATTTGGAGATTATGGAGCTTGTTAACCTACATGCTTAAAAATGTTCATTCCCTCAATAGTTGCATTTTCTTATTTGCCCACCATTTTCTCTGAGTGGTATATGAATTTATTATCTTATTATCTACATAAAAGATTTAGTATAGAATTAATTGATGATTCTGGGAGAAGTAATGACCTGAAATTTAGGAATGATTGGGATTTTAGAGAACAAATAGAGTATCAGAGTGACTTGGAATGAAACTCATACATTCACGGACGTTAAGAATAATGAAGGTTTTTCACATAAGCATAAGCCCTCCCTATGTTTTCATATAGCAAACGTTTTCAGTTACGTAATCATGCATTAGCTTTCTAAGAAAATTCATTGTCAATGATGAACAAACCAAAAAAATGACAGATATGGAGGAGAAGGTGGCTGACACCCTCAAAATCCTGGATGATGATGGGGACTCGTTTGCCAAGAGGGCAGAAATGTATTACAAGAAGAGGCCAGAGCTCGTGAATTTTGTCGAGGAAAGCTTTCGAGCATACAGAGCTTTAGCAGACAGATATGATCATCTATCAAAGGAGCTCCAAAGTGCCAACCGCACAATTGCCAGTGTCTTCCCAGACCAAGTTCAACACATAGTTGTTGATGATTATGAAGAAGAAAGTGAGCCTGGATCAAATTCATCATCACCACGCTGGGGGAACAATGAAACACATAAAGCATTTATTCCTAAGGTTCCCAATACCCCAAAGAAAGATTTTAGAAGCCCATGCATGATGCTTTCAAGGAAGGGACAAGCTAAGAGGACTGCCAGCTCTGCCAAAAATGCTCCAACACCAAGTTTAGGTCTGACAAAGGCTGAAGCATTACATGAAGTTGACAAGCTTCAGAAGGATATTTTGGCATTGCAGACTGAGAAAGAGTTTGTGAGGAGCTTGTATGAACGAGCCTATGAAAAGTATTGGGGAATTGAAGACCAGATTGTAGAAATGCAGAAAAGAGTTAGCAGCTTGCAAGATGAGTTCGGTGTTGGTATTGTAATAGAAGATAATGATGCTCGAGCTTTGATGGCGGCCACTGCTTTAAAATCATGCCAAGAGACCCTGTCTAAGTTGCAAGAGATACAAGCACAATCATCTAAAGAAGCTAAAGTGGAGTTTGACAGGATTAAGGAAGCTCATGAGATGTTTGAGGCCCTTAGAGACGAATTCATTTCTAAATATATGAGCCAACAAGACCAGGACAATGAGGACAAATCTGAGAGCATAGGATCAGTAGAAAAAGGAATGGATGAAGAGAGCATGGAACAAGAGGTTCTTGATGTGGGGTTGCTGAAAGAGAAGATTAAGGAACAGTTGGAGGAAGATTTAGGTCACTCCCTCACTGTGACTGAAATGGCTGAGAAGATTAATGAGCTTGTGAATAAGGTTGTTACCTTGGAAACTGCAGTCTCTTCTCAGACTGGAATGGTAAAGAGACTAAGAGCAAAAACAGATGAACTTCAAACAAATATACGGAAATTGGAAGAGGACAAGGAAATGCTCATTGAAGGTTCAGAAGTTGCCAGCAAGAAGCTAAAAGAATTGGAGGAGGAGTTGAGGCGAGTTAAACTTCTCAACCGAAGCGTGAAAAGCCAAGACAACAGCCTCCAAACACACTTTACTGAAGCTAGTTGTAATGTTGACCACCTTTCTGGAAAATTGAGTGATATAAAGCCAGATTTGGAGGAAGAAAGCTTGGTACTATACAAGAAGAAGAAAAATGTTCTTGGTGGTAAACCAGGAAAGGAGTCTGCAAAACATGGTGATAAAATGTCTGTTGGTAACTTAGCATATATGAAGGATGTCAAGGCAATAAAGGAAGATGATAATGCAAATGGTAATAACAAGTCTATTTTAAGGGAAAGCACTGATTTTATGCCTGGCAGGATTCAAAGGCTGATACAACAGGATAGGGATGACTTGTCTGATACATTGAGCACTATTGACATTGAATCACAGGATTTGGACATTGGAGAGGAAGATCAACTTGACTGGAGGCAGATGTTTATAAGTGGATTAGATGATAGGGAAAAGATTTTGTTGGAGGAGTATACATCAGTTTTAAGGAACTATAAGGATGTAAGGACGAGGCTCAATGGTGTGGAGAAGAAAAACCGGGAAGTCATTTTTGAGTTGGCACTTCAGGTATGAAGTGGTCAATCTAAACAACTTGCTTAAGACAACAAGTTCAAATAAGAATTTCTCCTAAATTAGTAGGATTATATCAACATATCCGATATAGATTTAGAAATTGTTATGATAGTTATATATAATATCTTGTTTTTATATCATACATAAGAAAAATAAGATGAGGTTTCACAACAAAAATTAAAAAAGAAGTGGTTATACATAAAATACTATCTTGTAGTGATTTGTATAATTTTATGATTAGCAGTATGGTAATGGTTATTATAACAATATAAAAGTAATATCTAGTATCATAAGAATACTTTTATTGTGTATGGTTTCAATCAATCTTATACTCGACATTATATAATGGGACAACTTCCTTCACTCCGACTAATAAGAATTTTTCCTTGCAGCTAAGGGAATTGAAGAATGCTCTTGTCAACAAGGACAAAGAGATAAATTACTTACAACAGAAACTGAATTCTCCATACCCAATTCCTAATGAAAGTCCATGCATAGTTACAACAGAATACAAATATACACCACGTGAAGCGCTTCTTCAAAAAGCAGTTAATGGATCTAACTTGCAAGACCCTGAAAATTCACCTTTAACTTCGGATGCAAATGCAGTCAGAACTCCCTTTGCAGAAGAACAAAATGCTGAAAGCAAAGGAGATATGGACTTATCATCTGTGAAAACAAGTCTAGAGAGGCTAATGGCAAGCCAGGACAAGCTCAAAAGCATTTCATCATTGGAAAAGAAATTCCGTTCTGACATCGATGACTTGCTGCAGGAGAACCTAGAGTTTTGGCTGAGGTTTAGCACCTCAGTTCATCAGATTCAAAAGTTCCAAAACTCCATACAGGACTTAAAAGCTGAGCTAAAGAAAATAAAGGAAAGCAATAGGAACTCTGAAGGGCATTCACATTGGCATTCACATTCATATTCAAAACATCAGCCTATAAAATCTCAACTTAGGCCAATATTCAAACACCTAAGAGAGATTAGAACCGAGTTATCGCTGTGGTTGGAACATAATGCAGTGTTGCAGGATGAACTACAAGGAAGGTACTCATCCTTGTGCAACATCCAGGATGAAATAACAAGAGCAAGTAGTTCAGATTCTACAGGGGTGAAGGGAGAACTAAGTGGTTATCAGGCTGCAAAGTTTCAAGGTGAGGTTCTCAACATGAAACAAGAGAATAGCAAGGTTGCAAGTGAATTGCAAGCAGGTCTCAGCCTTGTAAAGGGGATGAAAAATGATGTTGAGAAGACACTAGATGGGCTAGACCAAACTATTGGGATAAGTAACAATCATGGCCACACACAACACTCTCTAAGCCGTGCTAGAATACCCTTGAAGTCTTTCTTGTTTGGAGTCAAGTTAAAGAAGCAAAAAAATCGCTATTTGCATGTGTAACTCCTACAATGCACAAACAATATAGTGATATAAGAGCGGACAATAATGCCCCAGTATAGAGTAAACTCAATTCCCTTATTATGCACTTGGGAAACCATAGTATGACTGTGACAATAGAAGGTGAAAGTTATCGTGATGTTTTTCCTTTTGAAGATTGGTTTTGTTTTGAATTCCACAACAGGATTATAAATATATTCTCACAGACAATCCTTTCTTAAAAGCTTGTGTGTATGTGGATAAAGTTAAATTTTAATGTGTTGACAATTTGATACATCTAATTAAATTCTTCTACATGCATGAGCTCTTCACTAGTAGATGTGGGGGTCAACTATATTTACTAATATGATATGATTTGATAATGAATAACAATGTAAACAATTTTACACTTATTCATATACATATTCCAATAAAAATAATTTTCTCTCTTAATTTCATGTCCTTGTTATTTGTTCAATTTCATTGACATGCATAAATATTTATGTAGACAACAGCTTTATACCCTTATTTTCAGTAAGGCTTGTCGGTAAGAAGGGGCACATGAGTGTTACGGATATCAATATTTGGGTATACCCTAAGTGTACTGAACACTTGTGGATGTGAGCGAAACATGCTCAAAATTTCTGTAAAAAATAAGAGGGGTAAAATAAAGTAAGTGATTAGTAATTTGTGATAGACCTATTGATCACTATTCACACTAATAAAATATATCAAGAAACTATGCACCAAAATTATAGTGGAAAACTCTCTACAATAATAAAGAAAAAATTTATAAAACAGACTCTGAAAAATATTTTACTGTATTTAAGAATAATTATAATATAATATTTTCATTGAAACTCTCTTCAACGACAATATGTAATTAATATTGTAGAGACATGGTTAATATATCTAAATCCTTAATGTATACTTACACATTATTCTCTTGAAATTTTCTACGTACTATTTTTTAAAACTCAGGTGTGAAAGCTTTCTCTACAAAAAACCAAAAAACGTTTCTTGTTGTTTCTACTTGGAGGTATTTCAAAACAAGCATTATAGACACCTAAAAGTATGTTGATGCATTTACTTCACCATTCAAAAATTACTTCAACCTCCAACCACTATCCACCCATCAGGTGGAGCTTTGATATATGTTTATGGGGGTGGTAAAAATGCTTCCTACAATTGTTGTCTTTGTGAATGCAAGTCACATCTTAACAATTACTTACCTTGACTTGAGTTTTATAGAAGTTTACAAATATTGATCAAGTCCAATCAATGGCCAAACATATCAAATGGCAATGGTTTCATCACCATATTGGCTAAGTTCCAGTCTTTTGGCTATTTTCTAAATTGCAACTAGCCATTACTAACATTTTCTTTGGAAAAATGAAGTTCAATGCCAATGTGCTTATTTCTTTTTATGATAGTTTGAGTTTTTAGCTGAATAAATAACACATTCACGATTAGTAAGTTGTAGCCATTAATAAGGTATCTAAATCTTCATTATCTTACAATCATGTATTTATTGCGTTTTTTTTTCAAGTGCAAATCTTACTATAAATGAAAATGGTTTGGGGAGTATGATTTGTTTTTTGATAAAAAAAATTTAGAATGAGAGGATGACACTCCAATCCAAGACAGGAAAAGCCTCTAAGCTCAGATAGCACTTGCAAAGATACTTATGTTTACCTCACCCTAAGAAGATGTGTGGGAATTTGAACTTGCACTTATCAGATACAAGAACCTTTTATGCGCTACTCAGCCAACCCCTAGTAGTTCTATTTGGGGCGTACCATATTACTCCATTATTCAAATTTTGGTAATTCACAGAATATTCATAATTTTTCTACACAAAAACAATTCATAATTCCTACATGTTTTTCTCACTACTAGAAATCCGCGGGATACTGATAAATGTTATTGATGGGTTCGTACCAGTTGGTAACTATCGATGATATCTTTGACTGATTATTGAATTTTTCCAATTAAAATAAATTTACATAAATACCCGTCAGTTTATCTGTCGGTAAATGATGGCGCTAAATCCCACCATATGGACGCATTATTTTCGATGGGTTAACCAACGGGTATAATATTTTGTTTCTTAATTATATTTTTATCAACTGTTACTGATGGGTGTACCGACTGGTAGCTTATTTAATTTATATTTTTTTATTTTGTCATTATATTACCGATGGGTTTACCGACATGTTATTATTGAATTTATTCTTTTTATTTAATTACCAACTCACGTACCGATGGGTATTTAATTTGATTTTGTAATTAACTTTTATTTAATATAACCGACGGATATACCGATAAGTATACTGAATAAATTAAATTTTTTTATTGAATTACCGGTTACCTAACTGATGGGTATTTTATTTGATTTTACAATTATTTTTCTTATATATTATTGATGGGTTTACCGATGGGTACTTAATTTTATTTTATTTTTTAATTTTTATTGCATACTGACTGGTTTTTGATGGGTATTTGAATTTGGACATGTTGTCGTATAACCTTTGGTGTTTCACACACTCGTCAGCAATTATGAAATTGTAAAACACATCATTTCATTTAACCACGTACCCGTCAGTAACCCGCAGATATCTTGCCTAGATCACCTTCTTCTTCCTCACTCAGTCCACACACTTTTTCTCTCTCCTAATGTTCTCTCCTTCTCTCCCCCCTTTGCCGCTGTGCCTATTTTCCTGCCATCCTCTGTAATCGGAGCTCCATTCGACAAACGGAGACCACCATTGTGATCTAGGATCTTTGATGAGTACTTTAATCGATTTAGTTCTTTTGATTTGGCTTGGTTTTTTTGTTCGTTTATATGTGGTCATAGTATTGTGTTTAAGACTTTTGTTTTATTGCATTGAAAAGTAATTATTATTATTTATTTTTAATGTAGGACTATTGTTTGAGGGTGGCAGCGATTATTGACTGAGATCGGTTTGTCATTCTAATTATCTTGTCATATTTTATGCTTTTTATGTATATAATTGTGTGTAGATATAAATTTTCATATTGAAATTTCAGGATTGGATTTGTTGATTGGACGCGAATAGCTTACACATTCTGTTTATTTCCACCATTGTAGAGGTTAGTAATTAAATCCTTGTTATTTATATGGTTTAGTATGTAAGTAGGATAGAGACTTATATTTTCTAGGATAGAGTTGTAGGAAATGGGGATTGTATGACTGGGGGGAAGGGCGTAGAGGTCCTTCCTTGACTTGGTTGCATTGTTTGTTATAGGATTCTTTGTGTTTGTGGAGATTGTAGGATGCATGTTGTGGAGTTATAAGGGGATACACAATAGAATGGTTTTTAGGATTAAGTGAATTGTATGTAATTATTAAAATTTAAATTTTTCACTATATCTATTTTGTTGTTAGTCTTTATAATAATATCTATAATTATTGCGAGGCATGAATATGTGGATTTAAAAGTAATTCTATTGAGCATGAAGAGCCTCCAGTTAGAGCAAATGGATGCCAATTGTCGAATAGAGTTAGGGATTTTTTAAAAATAACAGAAGTCGAAAAGATAGTGTGATGGCTAGAGTATGGAGTATCTCATAATTGGATCAAACAAAGTATTTTCTAGGAGTTACCATATTGGAAGACAAATTTAGTGCGTCAATGTTTAACTGTCTTGCATATTGAGAAAAATTGTTTGATAACATTATGAATACTATAATGGATACAGATTGAACCAAAGACAATGACAAGACAAGACAAGACAATGACAATGACAATGACAACATTATGAATAATGATGATGGAGGGGAGTGTTCTATTTCACCAACATTGTCAGTATTCAATCAACCTGGTTAAGCCGCTAAAAAGAGTGAGGCCCGATGGCTGACTTTCGAGGAGTGAAATTTTGTGCACTTACATATTTTGCTAAATTGTGATGAGGTACAACCTTTTAGATTGTAAGTCTCCCCTTTTTTTAAGTCTTTAATGAGATGTTATGTATCCTTACAATAACTTACAATATATGTTCAACAACAGAAACTTTGAACAATTGCACAGTCAAGATTTTCTTCAACAATTTCTGGACTGGTTCAGATTACATGTAAGTCCATTTTGTTAAAATATGTAATCTAACATATTCTTCTCAGTTAATTTTGTTTGATGCAAGTTAGTTTGACATTTTGAACTTAATCTATGTAGGTCCATAACAAAACTAATGGTGTAACATATCCCCATAACCTAGCTTAGGGGCCCAAAAATAAAGTTGTAAATTGGCCCATGTACTTTATTAATGGATACAAGTTTCACACAGCTAATTGGGATATGGAAAAAAAAATCAACAATACTGGTGTTTGTATTAAAGGTGATACTGACAGAGAATATGATTGGTATGAGGTCGTTAAAGAAATCCTTGAGTTTCAGTACATTGGTGAGCCAATGAAAAAATGTGTGTTATTCAAATGTGAATGGTATGATCCAACGCAACTCTCTGGGATAATAACACAATAGTTAAAATTCATTGAAATTAACCACAATCGAAGATATGGAAGATATGATCCATTTGTTATAGCCTAAAATGCTAGACTAGTATATTATATATCTTATCCTGGAAAAAGAGGTCGCACTGGGGGGTTGTGAACAGGATAAAACCAAGAGGTGAGATTGAAATAGAAGAAGATAATGTTGAAGATGCTTATCAGTGGACAATCCATTCCCCTTAAGGGCAGTAGTTAATGGAGACAATCCTGAATATCCTTTTCCGTGGACAACTGGGGAAGTTGATATAATTGAATATACAAGTAATCACACAGTGAGAAATCATGAAGATGGACTAAGTGATAGTAATGGTGATGACTCAAATAATGATCAACAACAAAGTGATGATAAAAACAGGCTTGAACTTTCAGAATAACTAAGGTGTCTAATATTATGTGCAATATTGTTATGAAATTATGTGAAATTTTCTGATGTAATTTATGCTTTTTTTTTGTTTCTCTTTTAATTGTTTCAGTATGACTGGTAGAGGCAGAGACCGACCTCAGAAGGTCGGTTTATCCACTATCCCATCCACCTCCACCTCTTCCACCACCTCCGACACCACCTCCGCCACTACCTTTCCTACCATCTTCGCGATTATCCCTTCCACCACCTCCACCACCTCTACTTTCATCACCTCCACCTCTGTCCCTGCCACCACCTCCATCTCTGTCCCTGCCACCACCACCCCTCCTCTTAGGATGATGCCTACTCCTGGGTACACTAGCCCTCCACCTCTCCCTTATTCCCAATCACTGCTCATCTACAATAGTGACCTTTCCCCCAGCCTTACCATTACCCCGACTCCTCCTTTCACTACACTCCTACATCCTCGGATGGGTCATAGACCCAAGACTCGAATGGGAGACCCCTCAAAAAGATGGTAGGCTACTTGGACCTGACAGTAGACTGCTCCGACAGATTATGCCTAGCGATAAAGATAGGTAGTTCTTATACAAGTGTTCTATTACATTCTAATTTTGCATTGCATATGATATTTAAAATGTTTATATTTTTATAACAGTTTTGACTTGTTTGCTGAGGCTCACCATCGGATCACGAAGGTTATATAGATGCTGTATAACTGTCCATGACCCACCTTTACTGATATCCTTATTGATGTCAAGGAGGAGTGGTGGTGGGAGTGGAAGGTAATCAAAATAAACTATTCACCTTTGTTAATTTATATATGTTTATGTTATTTAATTATCTACTTATAATTACTAATATGTTTTATTTTTGTGCATGCAGAGGACATTTTATATTTAGCCGGAGCATGAGCCCGCCGTTAAGAGGGCTTCAAGCATTAGGTCCTCCAAGCGCTTGCGAGATATGATGCATGATGTCTGCGAGGGGCACATGGATCGCTCGTGGCCGAGTGATGCCATCCTTGGCGAGTTGTAGTGCTATTGGGCCTCCAACCCGGCCTTCAAGGACAAGTCGGAGAAGGGGGAACAACCAGCCATCCCAGAAAGGTGGGTCATTGCATACCGGTGGCTCAAGCACCCAGGAAGGTACTCGAAAGCATTTAGTAAGTCTTTAAGTCTTTAAATGTAAGCTTGTTACATTTGAATCGTGGCAAATACTATGTTTTTAGGATTTTACTTCTTGTGGATATCTTGCAGTCAAGGGAGTTAAATCGCCTCTGACCTAGGGATAGCTCTTTAGGGAGACCCACACCCGAAATGGTGTGACATGAGTGAATTCTGGAGAGGTCTGGGTAGATCCTCACTCCGAGGCCACTTACATAAGTTTTACTTTAGTTATCTTTTTACTTTATTTTTATTACTTTTTCCATTTGTGTCTTAATTATTGTTTACAATTTTTCTTATCTTTTCTCTTTTGTAATGTGAATTCATGGACTTGTGGGAGTAGGCGCAGACCATGTATTAGACCCAGATGGTTGACGCTGGGCTAGATGCTGATATCCCTCCTCCTCCAAACGAGGAGGGCATATGAACCCAGGTGGTTGGCGGCCCATACAAAGGTCGCATATATGGGATGGGATACTACCCTGACAGTAGATCCCTATCCTCTGTCACTGGGTTTGCTATTGGGGATGATGCCCTGAGGGAGTGTATGCATGCTCTAAACTAGGAGCTCCAGCAGCAAGCATAACTCATCCAGTGGCAGCAGCAACAGTAGGTACAACTCCTTTAGCAGCTCCAGAGCAAGCAGCAGGTTGGGCGGTAATGGAGTAGGAGTTGAGGGAAATTCGACGGCTTAAGCTGTCCACAGAGGAGCAGCAGCAGGAGAAGGCTAAGATAGAGAAGATCAAGTTTAGAAAGATGCAGCAAAAGATGGAGCAGAAGGTCACTGCTGATCTTATGGCCTTCTTTAGGGAGATGAAGGCTTCAAGATCTTCTGGCTCCAACAAGATGCCACAACAAGTTCCTCTCCCTTCCATTGCTAAGGGCTCCTCCCCCTCCGATGCTGCAGATGACTCCATTGGGTTCGATGATGATAATAGCATCGACGACGCTGACGATTAGCAGGACTTTAGCTAGATTTTTATTTTTGATACTTTATTCATCTATCACCTCTTGTATAGATTTTTAATGTTTTATTCCTTTTTATTTTATTTATGGTACTTTGTTTTGTTGTTGTAATAGTTTGTTTACTTAACGATTATTTTATAATTTTTATTTAATATCATTTCAATCGGTAATTGAATTATTATATAAAAAATAATTAAATGCAATCGATAGCCTATATAGGTATTGTATTAAACCGCAATGGCACTAACCAAAAATAAATAAATAAAATTATTACCGACGGGTTTCGTAGGTAAAATAATTGTTAAAATAATTTTGAAAAACAATTACTCGTCAGTAATGAAGTCGGTAATATAAATGATTTTTTATTATTATTTTAAGTCTCCCGTCGATAATATTAATTTCTTGAAGCCTCCCATGACGCCTTTAGTCTAATTGTACCGATTGGGTTTTATTCTTTTACATGTTGGTAAACCCATCGAAAATTACTGACAATAAGCAATGACCTATCGATATACCCGACGATAAAAATATACCCTTCAAAAAATCTGTTAGTAAAACCATCGATATCCTACGCTTTTCTTGTAGTGTATCATCTCGTATCTCTTACGTATTTGTTACGACATAGTATTAAGTATACTTGGTTTGGGGAGCATGAACTACTGCTGATCCTTCTCATCCATGCTCAAGCTCTGTGAGTCATTGGATGTGAGGAAACTGCAAGGACTACAATGCTCCAGTCAGTAAGTGCTCAAGAGGTGTGTGTGAAGTGGAATAGAATACATACCTTGAGAGGATTTCCCCCTTCCTATTTATACTCCTAGGACCTTGCCTGAGGGAGTTTTTAAGGCTAAGATGGCAGTTCTTTGGTATAGTATTCTTGTTAAGAGTTGTGACAAAGGTTGTTTAGACCTTTCCTCTTTTTGGTCCCTTGTATATATGTCTGTACTTGGTTCTATGCTTGTTAAGTGCTCCTTTTGCCATGGACTCATGTCTTCTCTAAGGATGAACTTGTCTACCAAGCTCTGAGGTCAGCAAGTCCTTCATTTACCAAACCTCAGGTAGGGCTAATGCCCTTACCCTTAGTTATCATCAAAGGTAGACTGGCGTTTGAACTCCTGGTGTTCCTTAGTCTTGCTAGGACCTCACAGGTGGGGGTGAGCTTCATCCCCGGTTTGAGGTCTAGGTCTTACGACCTCTAGTCGTAACAATATTTATATTTATATAATATATGATTTATTCAAATTTGTTTATCATTTTTTAAATGTGCTGATTATATTTAGTTTCTAGTTAAATGTAAAAAAAAGGTGATCATGAGATTGCTAACTACATCTTAGCTTGAATAAATGGATATATGAACTTAGTGTTTATTTAAATGGGATATTTACTTAAGAATAAATTTTTTTTGATGATCATATGTGCTTAGCTGTGATTTAATCAATATTGCAATATCACAATGTGCGAATCAATATTTTCCCCTAACAACCTCATTGATTTTGATCAAAGTTCAATTATCTAACCAAATCTATCATGTTGAGAAGCTTTAAATAGTGTTTGATCACTTTTCTCTTCAAGTTGGATATTGTAAAAGGTTTTATTCTTACCAAGATCTTTTACAAAGCAAAATAAGTGATTGCATTTACTTCTCTTTCAAAAAAGTCAAACTTTGGTTGGTTGTAGCCGTTAGGAATATCATAGTTAGGTACACTCCAACTGTAGTAAACACTTTATAGATGTGAGTAAAAGCGTGCCCAAATTTATGGCAAGTAATAGATAAACGAAGCACGTGAATAGTACCTCATAGTGGAACCTACTTGTCACTATTCACACCAACAAAAATAAATCAAGAGAACTGCACACTAAATTTTAATATGGAAAACTCTCTTGTAATTTTGAATTGAAAACTACGGGCCAAACTATAAAAAATATTCCACTATATTTAAAAAGTAATTACAATATATTATATCTCCAGTGAGACTCTCTTCTATTACAATTAGTAGTATTATAGAGATCTAGAGAATATACCCAAAACCCTCAGTCTATACTCACACTACACTTTTGAAATTTTCTTACACACTATTTTTTCTCTCACTATAAGAAGCTAACACTGCTTCTTCTAATATAATTAAATAATGTTTTGGCTCTGGATGATGCATCTATGGTTTGCTTCCTCTCTATTTACAAAGGATTCAACACCGCATGTATTAATTACATGTTATTGTTAATGCACACAAGGGAAACACTATGCATACCCATATGGTACGATCAACAAAGCTTATCATGCACTACCATTGTGAGGGTATAAAGTGGGGCATAAACATTGAAAAAAATTTAAAACACATATAAATGAAAAGAACGCCTCTTCATCCTAAACTCTACTCTATCCCTTCTAGTTGGCTTTTAAGAATCGCAAACCCCAAACAATCTCTCCTTCTTTCACCCCAAACTCTCTTAACCTTAACCCTAACTCCCTTTTTATTTGTGTTCTTAATTCTCGTGTATCATGACAAAGCCCTTATGGAAGAAGAAAAAGGCGATAATCTAAGGAATTTGGTGCCAAAGGTCCATTTTCTGTGACAAATGAGAACAAAGTTGCTTTATGTGTGAGACTATATTGAATATGTTACACTTCATCAAAATGGCTTTGAGTTGTATTTTAACATTCTCATTAAGTTTTTGACAGAATTAAAGGTACAAATTACAATATATAGAACATGTAGTTATTGCAAACACTAAATATAGAAATTAGTCATACTTCTCAAATGATTTTTTTATCAAAAAATTGATTTGTTATTGTTTAAAACCAAGCTTATGAAAGCTTCTCAATAGTTATGGAGGTTACAAAAAATTTTATTAATGAAGACACAAATGATATTATTTTCACATCCACTTTTTAATGAATATTTACTTAAATGGTTCTAAAATATGTCTCTAAATTGTTTTAAAGCATATAATTTTTTTTTCATAAATTTAACACAATACATTTGCCTAACCTTCCAATTATATGTTTCGGACAACCTAAATCCTTTGGGGATTTTCACACACACAAATATACCAACATTTTAGGATATACCATTATTTAATAATCCATATAAATAAACAGTTGCTATACATCCATTATATGTATTTCAAGCGCTTCAGAGTTAGTCAAACCATCAAAAAACTAAAAGTAATTATATCCATAATAGTAGAATTTGTCTCCTTTCATATTGGGATAAGAACTAAAGTCTACTACAACAATTGATTTTTCCATTCTGGTCCCTCCTTGTATAGTTGCGGCAAATTCTGGTTTTCTACTACAAAAGATGAAATGATGATGTGGTCTCATATAACAACATTTTAGGATAACCTAATGTAATTGTTGTAGAGTATGAAATTTGTATGATCTACGATTTCTATTTTTTTCATATTTTAGTTTTTTATGCTGCTTTTTTTTTTCTTTTGCTAATTTTTTGTTGTTGTTGTTGTGCTTTTCTTTTCTTTTTTTCGTAGTTGTTGATTTTATGGTTTTGTTTATTCAAACCAACTTTAATTTGACTGGTTCTTATTTGGCTTTTGTCTTGAGCCTTCCTATATATATAGGATAAAAAAACACATTGTTATTAGTGTCTCAATTCCAATTAACTCATTTCTTTTATAATAGGTATAAAGATCTATTTATTACTCAATGGGTGTCTTTAGGTGTCTTAACTATTTGAGGCTCAATGTCATTATTATTGATGCTATCAAAACCTATAGTACACACAAACATATTATCAACATTGTAAACACTCAATTTTATCCAGTCTATTAATAAGAAAATCCAAAAATTTGCATATTTTATGATATCTAATTTTCACTTTCTTCACTCATTTCTTTTGGGAAAAAAAGAAGAATTTCTGGTTTTTTTTTATTTATCTCCAAAAATTAAAACAATAACAAGAAGAGTCCAATTCATCATTTCAGCCCAGTCCTATTAGCCTGATACCCAAAAATTCTTGTTTGTCCATTTGTGTTTTGACCATTCGTTTCAGCCCAGCCTAATAGGTTTTTTGGTTACAAGCCCAGGTACAAAATACAAAATACAAAAATAAAAACAAACAAACGATGGGCATGTGCGTAGTGGCCTCCCACTACTATCCCACTCATCTCACTCTGTGTAACATGGCCTCCCACTATAGCCACCTCCAGCTTCCTGCACTCCCTTGCAAGTAAGGATGGGCTAGTGCTCCCTGCACATGAGGAGGGTTAATGGAGCGTCCGGTAGCTGCGAAAGCATGGGGGACAAGCCTGCTTGAGTGCTCCTGCATTTCAAAGAGTATAGAGATATTGATTAATTAACTAGATCAGGTTCAGTATAAGAGGAGTCAGCGACAACAAGGAGGAAAGGAAGAGAAAAACCATCAATGGGAGAACAGAATTTTTCAAACACGAGAGAAAAATCACAATAGGTACATAGCTACACCATCAACTAGGGAGTGCATCAACAAGAAAAAATTTCAAGCGCATCAAAATGATACAAGGAAAAGAACCAACAATTCAGTCTAATAACAAGAAGGAAAAATAAGGTGATTATAGCAGCAGTAGTATCATCATCATCAAAATATAAAAAAAAAAAGAAAACAAAAAAAAGAAAAGGGGAACCAGCAGAAGCAATAGGGGAAGCCGGCGGCAGACCCGCCACCGCCGTGGCCGCCGGCGTCCCTGATCCATTTTTCTAGCCTTTCGCCGCAGTCTCTAGCTTTCCTCCACAACCTCTAGCCTTCCTCTTCACCAGCCACCATCGCTATCTCCCTTTCCCCCATCCTTCGTAGTACTGCCACCATTGCTGGCGTCCCCAATCCATCCCCTCCTTACCGGATCGGCCTCCACCGCTCCTCCGCTGCACTGAGTAGCGGCAGTGCCTCTCTTCCCGGCACGGCTCTTTCCTTATCTCTACTACCTCCACCTCCGTCAGTCACCCATAACAGCACACACCCCAACCTCTGCTCCTTCGTTCGTCTCTTCCATCTTCATCATCATCAACATCATTACCTAATCTCCCTTCCATGGTCATAGCGCCAGCGACCCATCGCCACACATGAGCCGGAGGATCGACTCTGGCCGCTTCCCTTCGAGCTCCTCATCCTCCACCATGTCCTCAAACCCCACTATAGACTCATCCCGATCTCATCACCGGTAGCTCCCATCAGCCGCGACCTCACTATAACCGCCTCTACTCACCGTGATATCCTCTATACCCGCACTGCCGTGCCATCGCCTTTCCCCTGCTCCCAAATCGCCACGGTCGCACCTCCCTTTTCAACCTGGTCGCGGTGGTTGCTGCCATGGCTTCCATCCTCGCCGCGACTCCTCTTCTCTCTCTTGGTTGTGCCAGTTTCTCTCTCTCCGTGGCCCTTCCTCGCTCTTTCCTCTCTCCATCGCCCTTTCTCTCTGTGTGCATGTGTGAATATGTGTGAGAAAGAGAGTTCGGTGAGCGTGTGTGTATGAGAGTATGCATGCACCCACTCCCTAAATTTCTTTTTTCTTTTAATGTTTATTTATCTTTTTATATTTTTGTCAATAAGTTTGGGTTGTTTGATATTTTAGACAAATTGTTAGGACTCTTGATTTACTTTTGATTTTTAATTTTGTTTGTATTTTTTACTTAAATTAATAATTTGACTTTGGATTAATTTTGTCAGTTCTATGATTGAAATTAGTGCTTGTAAAAAATAAAATAAAAAAAGTGGCTTTCTTTCCAATGAACAATAAAAGAAAATCTTTTTATTTTTCTTGATTCATGCAACGATCAATGAGGATAATTGAGTAACAAATGTTATTTTTATTATCATTGAATCATAAGGGTTTATTAAATAGCTGAATGTTAACTTAAATCCTGAGCAAAGGTAGATTTTATTCATAAAAAGATTTTTTTAAAAAAAAGAAAAGTGAGTTTTAGTCCTTTTTGTGATTTGATTCTTTTTTTTTCTTGTCAATAAAAACAAACTTCAAAATATTTTCTCTTTATTTATTTATCTTTTTCTTCTCTTTTTTTATCCGTGCAATGATTAATAATAATGATTGAGTAGCAGATGTTACCTTCATTGTTATGTGAATTATAAGGATTCATTGAGTAGCCTAGTGCTAACTTGGATTCTATGCGATAACGGATTTTATGTGTCTTGTTACAAATTCT
This sequence comes from Dalbergia cochinchinensis, assembly GCA_031216125.1. Classification (NCBI taxonomy): domain Eukaryota; kingdom Viridiplantae; phylum Streptophyta; class Magnoliopsida; order Fabales; family Fabaceae; genus Dalbergia; species Dalbergia cochinchinensis. The sequence goes on from CM062376.1 coordinate 26,099,216, forward strand.
TTTCTTCATAAATAAAATTTGTCAACTCAGAATTATTTTTTACAGAACTACATGACTTTGAGTTCCCCATTACATTAGGAAATATGTAAGAGCAGGTGATCCCTATCAAGCCAAAATTAAAATTTTATAAATTGTTCATTTGATTATAAATATTCTGTTTTGTCTTTTGATATTAAAAAGGAATTTTGAAGGTTGCTAATTTATTTGCACAATTTACTAAGGTATCGTCTAAGGATAAGTGTACTAGAGGTATGTAGGATTAAATTCTTACCCTTCTCTATATATAACTGACTTCAGAACTCAAACTTGGTTTCAAAACTATTTTCTAAAATAAAATGAGTTTTTCCATATTTTTCCAATTTAAATAAATTTGATGGTAACTCCATTTTTTCAATAACTCTCTTTCGCCATCTCCTCGCGATCCCGGTTGTGACAAACATGAACTTCCTCTTGTCGCCACGTATTTCAATATTTTAAATAGAGCTCACAACTTACTGAAACTAACACTAATTTGGAGGTTGCTTCTCTAGAAATATGTTGATCTGTATTGTATTTGACCTTTTCTGGAGTGTTAATGACCTTTTATTACTCAAGAATTTTAAAAATAAAAATAATAAGATATGAAAACGTTATCTATTATTCATTTCTATAAATCTTTTTATAATTTTCATGTTCAAAAACCAAAAGTTAACCTTTCTTTCTCTTGTCTGCCAATTTTATATATATATATATATATATATATATATATATATATATATATATATATATATATTTGTCATAACCATAAACACAACTTGAACAAATTGATTTCATTTTTACCTTAAAGACCAATTTAAAAGAAAGAGGGGTCAATGATTAAGAAATATTGGCCTTTGGATTACGCACTACATTCATCTCTAATCATCAAGCTTATGACAACATATAGCCTTAACCACCCTTGAGACTCGGTGGTTATAAAAGGCTAAATATTAGGTAAAGAAACATATGAAACTCAACTGAAAAATATTACAAATTCTCAAATTCTGAAAATTGATTAATGGTTTCCAAGACTAGAAATTAGTGCAAAATAGAATACAATCACAAGAATCATTTATTCAAGGAGTAGCTAACATTTTGAATGGTTTATCAAGGGCTAAATATTATGAGTGATGAGTTGAAAACTATTCCACTTTTCATTGTGAGCTTGATGGGATGGTTCCTGATCTGGTGCTACTATGTTTCCTTCGCAAAGTGCTCCACCTCTGCAAGTATTTGGATAATCCATAACAATAATATGTAGTCTGAATAGTAAATAACAATGAAGAATATGTGGTACAATTTCTAATTCACATTAAACTTTAATGCTCAAAACAATTGGCAATAGAGAAAGTATTGGCAATGATCATCACCTGGAACTAATTCATTTTACTATGGCACAAATCATGACTTAAGGCTTATGCATATGAGATGCAACTTGGGCATGGAAAAGCATCCCCAAAGATTTGAAGGAAAATTGGGCAATACCAATCAAGCATGACATTTAGAAAACACAAGCACCACATGTGTAATAATTTAAACTCTTTTTGACCTGTTTTCCTTTTTTCCTTTTGTAGAGCTGGGTATTAATGATACACTCAACAAATAATGTTCAATAAAATTGTGCTGGTTATCAATCAAGAAATAATGCTTCCAATAAAAAAAAGGCATAGTTTTAAGTATTTTAGGTTACTCAAAAGAATACATGCAACAATTAACACATTCATCAACAAGATAACATGAGTAAATTTGGATACACATTCATGGTTAACAAATTTACTGGTTTAAATGTATCAGTTTTAACTAACTCACGTCATGGAATAGGCATTAAATTAAAGTCCATGGGTACAGTAATCTTAACTTCACTTTCCTTTACTTACCACCTTGGTAATCAATCTACCGTTAGCAAACACTTTAAGCTATTAAGGGCTATTAATCAACAAGTTTACATTCATGGACCCACAATAAAATCTATATGCATGGATGATATGAAAAGTAATATTGAGAATGTATGTCCATGTTTAGGGTTCAGAAACCAACCTTAGATAATTGTGATGCAGTTTTATCAAGAGGAAAGTCATCTCTTTTAGCCATGTATGTCCAATTCCCTTCACCCCACTTCTCAACCGAAGCTAGTAGCAGCATGTCCTCTTCCTCTGACCATAGTTTTCCTTTCTTTATGGGAACCATGTTGTTGCTGCTACGTGGTCCTCTGATTTTCCTATTTGGTAATGTCTTTCTCGGAACAGTAACTGGAAAAATAATGCTTTTCCCTTGCATCAAATTAGAGGGTTGTGAACATTCATTAGGGGTTGCAGATGAACCACACACTGGAACACTTATAGTCAATGGAGCCATTATAAGTGAGCTAGTTGGGGGGCATTCATCTAGCTTATGAGAAGCGGTCATTACCTAATGAATAAATAATTTCAGAAACGCACTAGTTAGAATTGAAGAACAAGAACTAACATAAGTCATTTGCAAGTTTTAAACATTCAAACAATAAAGCCAACCCTGCTATATCATTGGCTTTATGTAAACCATTGCATTACACCAAGAATAAATATCCAATACTAAGAAACAACTAATTTTACCGAAATTATCTTACACCTTTTCTGATGATGAAACTTAATGAAAAATTTTGGGGGGGCGGGGGCAATGTGTTCATCATGTGAATGGTGATAATCAAATTAAAGTTAACAGTAATATCATGTATATAAATTTTAAAACAAATAACTAATATGACAATGCTCATGTATATTTGGATTAGTTGCATGATTAAATTATTTCAATAATCAAATATGCATATAATTGATTGTTTGAAAACTTTCATGTGTTTGAATGTATTAACTAAAAAATAATTTTTGAACAGTATATTTGGTATAGATTGTATAAAAAATTATTTTTGCATAATAAATTATTAAAAATTATATGAAATAATTTTATATTTTTTTTAATACTTGATATCTTTGGTTTCTTTGAAAAAATTATTGAAATTCTAAAATAATTGATTTTTTGCTTATAATCATAAGTTTTAAAAAAATGCTTTCACTAATAGGTGAATAACTTTAAGGTTAAAAATTAAATTCTTTTTTGCCTATCAACCAGTTCAAAATTTTTAAAATTATTTCAATATAAATGCATTCCAAACATAGATCTAACAGTGTCAAAAATTTTGTAAGTATCCTTAGCTTAGAAATCAAAGAACTTAGAGTTAATAAATTCAATGTTTGACTATTGAACCTGCTATGAAACTCTTAGGGTATGTCTAGATGAGCTTTATGTGTAAAATAACATATAAAATTAATTCATGAAAAATTTACTCTTATTATTACTCCAACCAAATATATCTTTATAGTTGTTTATTTATTGTAACAAAAATATTTCTACTATAAAATGATGCTTAATTGTAAGACAATCATTTTGGTTGTTATTGTTTTGTTAAAAAAGTATGTCAATGGACGTTTAAGGTTGAGAAACCTTTTTAAATATAGCAATATCATTAATACAAAATAAAACATCCAGGCTTAGTCTATTTACTAAATAACTATATATGTATAATTTTTCAAAAAAAAGGGAGGGGGTGGGGCAGGGCATAGCTCTCACTTGCCCCAATTATCTTTTGCCTCCGGTTATTTCTCTCATTCCAATTTGTTAGAATATTTTTATATTTAAATATATTTTTATTCTTATAAAATTACTAAAATTTGGTTTTAATTAGCCCGTGAAAAAACATTTTTGTTTTGGTCCAAACATTTCACAAGATGCTTGGTTTCAATCCCTGTCATTACCTTGCTTTGTTAAATGATGATGTGACTAATGGAGTGTTAGTTCACCCATTTTATTCCATGTATCCCATGTGACACTCCAATTTTCAACTCAATTATATATTTTGGAACCCTAATTACCAACTATACCCACTTTATGGGCAATTATGACCCCATTTAACATAATTCCTCTTCTCCAATTTCGCAACTCAAATCATTCATTAATAAAACAAAACAAAAAACCACTAATTTATTAATTTTGCAATTCCCCTCTCGTCATTCCAATCAATTTCAATCATGACCATCTCCACAACTCTAATAGTCAACGCCATCACCTTTAACTTTAAATGGAACCACACCTTCCCACTTCAACCTCACTTACCTTTCACAATCTCTCTTGCTAAACATCTCAAATTCACTCCAATTCTCTAACCAAAGCTTCACCCGCTCCTAGCCACATCATCAAATGTCTCTTTCTCCCTCCGAACTAAAATCAAAACCCCACCTCTATATCCTTTTTCAATGTTCTGGCCAAACATTATCTAGTGCACTGAACGCACTGCGGAAACTTGCCATAATCGTGATGTTGCTGGGGCTCCATATAATGTACGACCCCAACTATGCTTTGGCAACATTTGCAATGGGTGGGAGCTCCATCAATTCGTGTTCCGAATCTTCCTTAAGAAATCATTTATTGCCAGGGACATCAACCCCTACGTGGGGTTTCTCTTATTTTGCATCGTATTATGAGCCTTCTTTGTTTGGGGTTTGATGGTGTTAGGATTTACATTAAGAGAAGCCCATCATAGGGTTTGATGTCCTATGAACTAAATAACTTCTTGAAGAAGATTTGAAATGCAAAGAGAAGGTTCTCCCACAAATCCTACCCCCAAATGCCGCTATAGAAAAGCTGGGGTCATACATTAGGAGTAGCCTCGGCAAACACTGCAACTATGGCAGGTTTTCACAATGCTTTAAGCAGATTGGTTACTGTGATGGCCACAGCCTCGAAAGGGGATTTGGGGGCAGATTTGGATAATGGTTTGGAAAGCAGAAGAGACATTTATTAGTGTATCTAGGAGAGGGTGAAGCTTTGGTGTAGAGAATTAGAGGGAATTTAATAGGTTTTACGAGAGTGTAATTGATGAAAGGTAAGCGAGGTCGAAGAAGGAAAGTGTGGTTCCATTAGAAGTTGAAGGTGTTGGCTCCGAGTATTGGAGTTGTAGACAGAGGAAAATTATTGAATGAGTGTATTAGTGAATTGTTTTTGTTTTAATTTGCGGATGATTGAATTGATCTGCAAAATTGGAAAGGGGGAATGATGTAAAATGGGCTCATAATAATTTGTAAAATCCGTAATCTGTAATCAGATTTGTTAAATGGCTAATTGGGCTGAAATGAAAATATGGGAGTACAAGGTGTAGCAGAGGAGTGGGTGAACTGACACTTCGTTAGCCACATCATCATTGAACAAAGATGTGCAACTTGTGAAATGTTTGGACTATATATATATATATATAGACTACAGCGATTGAAATGTTTGGACTATATATATAGACTACAACGGAAATTGGGTAATTTTACGGAGACAAAAACATATTTAATTTTTTATTAAGACTAGAAAAATGTGTAGTAGGCGTACACATTTTGATGTGTCAATAAGATTGTCTTTTTATTGTATTATCAGGCTCCAATATCAAGCACAAAGTTGATCCCCAGAATATATATTATGAATATTATTATTTTTTAGGACACGGTAAATATTGGCTACAATGAAAATTGAGAGTCATTTTAAATTTGTTGAAGAGGCATTCAAGATATTCCTTGAAAAAACGTACCAAAAAAATAACATTTCGGATATATTAGTTTTTCAAGATTATAATAGCTTTCGATATTTATATGTCTTCTTAAACTCATTAATCCAGCTGTGTTAAATACAGGAAGACATGAGACGTTGACGGAGATTAATGAGAGTAGAACAAGAATACTCTTCAACCTATGATAGAATTCAAAAAAATAAAAGAAGAAGAAAAACAATCAATTCAAAAGAGTAATCAGGTCCTTTTGAAAGTCCCAATGGGAAACACCCTTAATAAAACCCCAGTAGCACCAAAATTAGGCTATAATGAAGAGCTCATAACTCAATGTGATGGAAAAAATGAAAATTGAATCCTTTAAAGATCTGAATTCGAGTTTAATTAATTGCACGGTTCATTAGCCGGCCGGAAACTAATTTTAATATGATCAATCATTGTGTATCAGTTTAAATATCCTGTCATTCACTTAAGATTTATGTTTAATTAGAATCGCTAAAAGAATATAAAACAGAGAGGCTATAATCAAAACAAGTCATTCAGGAACTACATATATTTAATAAGGTTAATCTAATTTATTAGTCCCTGAATTTTTTTAAGAAAATTTAAATAAGCTTTTATATTTTAAAAGTTTGTAAATATGTTTTTGGACTTACAAATGTTTGTAATTGGGTCATTTGACATCACCCTCGAATTCAATAAGTAAATAACACAAAGGACAACATCTTAACTTATTTCTTTTTGTCATGTTTAAAAACTCAATTACAAACTTTTTGTCAATTCAAGCATCCAACAAAAAATCTTTAAAATATAGTGATCTATTTAAATTTTTTAATTTAATCATTTAATAATTAACCCAAGAATTATTACCTTCACACAAGCCGCTGCCTCCGATGCAGTTTGCTGAGTTATGGAGGATGGTGCTTCCTGTCCACACTCAAGGTCACTATCATCATCCTGCTAGTAAGATTCCAAATAAGTATAAAAATAGGAAAGTTGAAGATTAACGTGGGAAAGATAGAGTTGTGAGAGAACTCAACCATTATCGCAAGTAAGGTTACTTCTAGACTTACAGTATTACTTGACAGTATCATTATCTTTATTTTATGAATATTTCCAACATAATGTTAAAATGAAATAAAATTTGATGAAATTAAATTAATTTTATTAATTAATAAACTTAATTTTAATATACTAATAATATAAAAAATATTTTACATAGTCATTCAGTCATATAAATACTATATCAGTAAATATATTAACTTCTAATCTACTATATGAAAAGTTATATAAAATGTTGAATGATTGTATTAAAATTAAACTCTTAATTTAATTCGTATCTCAAAGAAAAATATTAATTAGAATTTCGGTCAATATGATGTCCTGAATTTATGACTTCTAGTATTATAACTAAAATTCCATTTGATTAAGACTCTAGAAGCTCTGTGAAATTGAATGATCATTCATTTTTAACATGTTATCAGCATACAATTGGGTGCTGTTGTTATGTCGGAAAGATTCCGTTTTGTGTTCACATGAAGAATGTTTTCCAAACTATTAAAAGGAAAAGGCCAGAAAATTCAAAATAACCAATGTAAAAAAAGCGAAATTATATGATTACTAATCGATGTGGCATGAACACATAACATTGCAGAGTTCTAATGAAAGAAGTGACATACGAGAGGTTGAGCATTGTCATCTAAATTTTGTTCCAAGGCGTGACCGTAAGCCAAATGACGCCACAACATTTGATATTCCCTGGCATTAGAAATACCAGTTGAGGTTTCCTTGACCAACTTGTTCCAATCAAACTTCGAATCCGGATAATTTGCCATTTCTTGAAGCAACGTTAAACATGTGCTTGCATCATACCTGCACATATACAATAAAACATGATAACCAAAGTTATAAAAAGGGTAATGCTATGTATCTAGAAAAATATGTACGAAATCTTTGATATAATTTATAGTGATTATTAGATGATATAAAGTGGTATAACTTATAAATTCTTCTAAAGAAGAATAATTATGTCATATCATTCTGGATATAAAATTCTAGATAAATTTCTAGTTGTGTAGCATTTTACACAAAATAACAAGAAAGAGTTTATTAAAAAATAAAAACAGAAATTAAAAGAAAGGGAGGCTTCTCACTTCTCCACGAGTGCAGCAGCATCTTCCTCACCAAAGGAGGCTACGCTCTTATTCTTCTCTGACTCTTTTGTCATTGATAATGTCGTCCTCGTCGTTAAAATCTGTATGCTTTATATATGCAAAACACACGCTTTATACTTTGAAACTTTTTTATGTTCATTTTATGAGGGAAACAATTAGGGGCATGATCTGAGTATGATCATTATTATGTTTAATTATTAGTTATAAAAGTCATTATTTATAATTAATCCCATACTAAGGGAAAATTGCAAAATTACGATACTGGCTTTTAAGATAAGAAATATACTACTACATAAAGGAATTTTGGAAGGTGAAAATATAGTGGTATGGATATTATTATGTTTAAGAATTATTCTAAATGTCCAGATGAAAAATAATAATTATTCTAAATATTGATCTAACTATATTAATCTTATTAAAGTATGTATTGATATTTTAGTTTTTGGGTGAAAGTATTGAGATTTTATAACATTTTATGCGTACAATTTGTTGATTATATAATGGTTATTAATAATATTAATTGAGTACATAAATGTGTTGCTTATTAAGGTGTCATCAATGAAGAGAGATCAAATGACACCAAGTTAAGAGCTGTCAATCTCTAGCCGTTAATTTATTTTAATCTAACCGTTTAGAATGAGACAATATATTATAGTTTCAAAGAAGAAAGAGAATTTGGAATAGAGTTTCAATGAAGAAAGAGAATATAATAGTTAAAGAATATAATGAATGAAGAAAGAGAGTTTGACTATATTTATCCTTAAAAATGAAAAATAATAAAAATAATAATAGAAAATTTTCAATTATTATAATTATATTTTATATTTAGAGCCACTTTTGTAAATTATATAAGGCAAGATAGGATAAATTACATATATATTTGGTATGCTGTAATAGGCATGATATAATAAAATAATATTATATGTTATGTATTTGATACAAACATATTATATAAATTATCAATCATGAGTCCCAGCTTATACATCAAAATATTATATAACTTAATATAATATAAGGATACCAGATTTACCTGAATAGCTTTTAACTTGTGAGGTCATTTCTATTTTTTAATATTTTATTAAAACAAAATAATTCTTCATAAAATTATTTCATATAAATAAAACTATTAAAAAATAATATATGATAACAATTTAGTTACATATTATAATAATAATAATAATAATAATAATAATAATTATAATTATAATTAATAAGCTATAACAAATAAATATTTAGATAAATAATATATAATATAAAAATTATAAATTATTAACCGATAAAAAGGTGTATATATATAAATAATAAACAATATTTAATATATAGAGCAAGCATTAATAAAGCAATATTTTAATTTAATAATTATTTGTAAAATTTCAATTTGAATCATTATATATGATTAGAAATAGAAAATATTAAAATAGATAGAAGAGTATATTTTATATTTATATAATTTATGAAAATAATAAATATTTATAAAATATTAAAATAAAAATTAATATAAATTACATTTTAATTAATAAATATTTATGTAAATATAATTTTTGATCATTATATTTAAATAATTGATAAAATTTCTAATTTTATTATGATTTTATCTAATATTTAATAATAATAGTAAAATTATTTGTAAGTAAACAATAATATTATGGAATATAAAATATAATATTTATAAAATATTATATCAAAAACTATATAATATTAAAAGTTTATTACATCTTATCCTATCAAACTTTATACTATTAGCCATTATTTTTTTGATCAAACATGCCAAATAGACTTGTAAGTGTCGGTCTCAATTTATTGTATAGATTATCCATCAAACATCACTTATGAGTTAAATTAATAGATAACTAAATGAGTCTAAAGAGGTAAGATAAGGTTTGATTAGATTTTAATATATAAAAGGTTAAGAGTGGTTTATTTTTTATTCAATTAATTAATAATAAATCGTATAATAAAAAATAAAATATTTAATAATAAATGAATATTTTTATAAAAAATAAATAGTAGTTGATATATAATAAATAATAAATTATATACTACTAAAATATATAATTAAATAATAAATAATATGTGATTTTTTTACTTGAAATAAGTAATATATAAAATTAATTATTAATAAAAATATTTTAATTTAATATTTATTATGAAATTAAAATTAAAATAATCATTATAAAAAGTACTAGAAAATATTAAATAATATAAAATAAATAGTGCAATTTTACATTTTATAATTTATTGAAATAACAAATAGTTATAAAATATTAAAATAAATGATAAATAACATTTTAGTATAAAAAAATTTAAATAATAACATATTTGAAAAATTATATTTAAATTATTTTATCATTAATACTTATTTATGATGGTTATTTATAAATAAATGATAATATTATACATGAATTTTTTGTCAATAATATCGGCAAAATTTTGATAAAAGATATTAGAACTTCATTACTTGAATAAATTATCGATGAATGAGAAAAATCACCAATAAATGTATCGAACTTTTAACAGCAATTGGCACAGATATTATCAATGTAATTGTCAATGGAACACTTGTTAGTATAATTATCATCATTTAGGGTTAGCTTAGGGTCTAGGGTTCTTGATAGAATTTATGTAAATATGATAATACTTTACTTTTCATTTTTTTAAAAATGATCAATTATTTGTGGATATCTTTGTCTTTAACAATTTATTGTTTTTTCAATAATAATGTACTAATGAATATGGTTGTCAATAAAGACAATATATTTTTATTTTTTAATTACTTAGCAATCTGTATTTTGTATTTTTAATTATTATTGACGGAAAATCTATCAACAACAATCATGACGGGCATAAAATCGTGGCCCCCATTCTCCTATTTTATGTTGTCATTTTAATTGTTACAAATTTTCCTTTTTGCTCATTTTTTCCATCCCAACTATTTGCTTGGGGTTGTTGGTTCAGAGTGTTAACTAGCTTAAGATTTTCAATTCTTTTCCTCTCTGGTTTATTAGAGAGCTTGCTTTGTGCATTCATTAAAACATATGGTTAGAGCTTGTTGCTAGAGTATAGGTAACACATGACAATTTTTACATTTATGTTTTTTATAGGACTTATTTTTTCTAGGATATAGTTATAGGATGAAAGAAGGCAAATGAGATTGTATGTCTAAGGAAGACTTAAACTTTCTTTCCAATTGTTTTTGAATTGTTTATTGTGATGTTGTTTACTTATATGTTGCAAAGTAAGCGGGTGTCACAACAAAAAAAGATTCGTTTAGCCACATTCAAAAGTGTCAATTAACCACATTTCTCAAGCATGGCTAAATGATTTCTAACCCTTGGCGTGGTTGTTACATGCGTAGGGAAATGTATCAATTAGCCACACTTTTTATCCACATTTCTAAATGTGGTTATGTTCTTCATTTAGCTACGTCCTTTCTCATCTAGCAACAGTTTATAAATGTGGGTATTTTCATTTTTTTACCCTTAAAAAATAGGTCTCAAAACATCAGAAAAGCATATACAAACAAAAAAAAATGTAACCTAAAAAGACAAACACAAGAAAAAAAAAACCCAAACTCCAACAACCTCCTTGCGGTAACTCCAATAGTTTGCAAGATCTATCCTTCTCTAAGTACAATTAGCAATCACACCACAAAGCAACCGAAATACGAGAAATCATAAACAAATTGCTAAATATATAATTGTCCTCTAATCAAATTGCTTCTAGATAAGCTAGATAACAATGTTACCAAGTAAAAACATCATCAAATATCATTGGAAGTGTATGAACAAAAAGAAACCAGCACAATAAACATTGGAAGCAACTCCAAATTAGTTACAGAATAGAAAATCAAATTACCTCTGATCGTGTAGATCTAGCGTAGAGTTTTACACCACCATGAACAAAGTTCAAGTCCAGCTTCTTCAAAATTCAAATTTAGTAGCTCCAACGAATTGATGAGTTATTGTATGAAAATATAGAATGTTAATAAGCAATACCAGGAAATAGATCCTTATGCACTACAAGTTGCATCATTGTTTGTCCAAACGAGAAGTGCTAAGCTTTCATTTTTAACTACACTGGTGTTAATATAGTGGGCAATACCATACTCCACAAGCCATATATTCAAGATTTATAGTAGAAGTTATTTGAATTCATTGTAATGTACAAATGTGCTTCTTCATTGCTTACCAATATGAGGCCTACAATATTTCTTGGGTGCCTATAATATATCGGTAGTCGACTATGACCTTTGCTAATTATTAATGTCATTATATGCCTGATGACAAAGGTGAACTGCATTTATAAATGAGATTGGGGAAAACAATATTGCATATGTGACTTCAAATTAACAGCTATGACACATTATATGTCTAGTTTTGAATTCATATCAAGGGAAAAAGTTTCATATATGGGGTGTCATTGCATCTTTGGCTGTCTTCTGAGTCAAATCCATAACACCTGTGATTATAGAAGTTTCATGTTGGGACAACTCTCCACCTTTTCCTGCCTGCATATTAATGTTTTTAGCTAACCACTTCACACTTCGATCAATTTAGTCCACAGAGAATATATTGGGAGGAAAGCCTTATTTGCATGTAAGTCCACAAATGTCCTCAACTCTGATCTTCTCAGAAGAACTGAATACAACTTCCCAAGAGCCCAATACAGCACCTGCCAGTGCCATAATAGGTATTAATTAAATCCACTCAAAAGATGCCTATCAAATTACCTTACATGTGTGTATTCATGAAGTTTTCCTTAAGATATTTAGTTGTGTCTTTAATTAAGGTATTTCTTGCATTATGTCTATGTAAGAGTGAGGTTCTTAATAAAATAGTTTTATCAATCTTGGTGCAATGGATCATCACAAACAAAATCAATATCATGACATTGAATATATAAGACACAAATGCACATACACACACAACAAGTAAATTACCTTACTAGCTGGATAGGATATAGGGAAGAAGATCAAAAGAAGCAGTTGAACAAAGGGAGCCATTTTTGCTCCTAAACTTAGTTTATACCGAGAGCCGACACCTTGAAGTAAAATCTAAGATGATAAATGTCATGTAAGTATTTTTTTTCCTTATACAAAAATCAGTTATTGACCGACTCTATGTCAGACGTAAATGCTACTCTTACTTTTTGATTTTGCACAAACAATGATGCAATTTCAGGATCCTAGATAATGAATAATATAAAACCCATCAGCCTAAATGTTGCATCAGTAAAAAATTTGTTCAGAAGTAACTCAATGCAGAAAGTGTCTAAAAATAGAGATTGCAAGCATGTTGGTATGTGCATGTGTGTGCACACGCACAGATAAATTCAACAGCATATGTAGAAAAGGGTTGCCAATGGCAAGTAATTATTGCATGCTTTTGAAGCATAACATAGAATTGTGTTTATTTCATTCGTTACATGACATTTAACCTACAAATCATGATAGGGTACAGTACTAACTCATGTATTTATCATCCAAACTTTATTTTTCAATTTACAAAATATGGCATACATGACACATGTTTATTGCAAATTGACCTTGATCACCAGATATCAATAAGAGGTGACTAATGTACAAACCTACACTTTTAAATCACCAGAGATTTAAGACTCCTCAAATACATATCAACCTCATCTAGCTGAAACAATCAGGAATGAAGTAATGTACTAAAAAAATTTGTGGTGAAATAATTCCCTAGCTTAATATTGGTGAAATAATGTACTTGTAACTCACTTCACCTCATAATGCATATCAATCTCTAGCTTTTTCTCACTTTTTGGACATAATTTGCCTTAGTGAGACTGAACATATAATTGGTAAATAGTGGCAAATACAACTCTATAAGAACACTTGAATCGATGGAAGCAAAACCACATTGCAAATGACAAATCAATAGAACCACCTACACATGACCACAATTTAATTCATTTCTATTAATAACAAAATGAGAAAAATCTAGAAGGATTTAGCTAAAAGGAATTTGATACCCATTCCAAGTACTGAGAGTTTGACCTCATTATTCTGTTGTATATACCTCTGTGATAACAAAAATTGAACACAAGCTAGGGAAAAAGTTCAGAAGCTGCAAAGCAAACTATACCTCTGAATAAATCATTGAAAGGAAAAAAAATTACAATATAATTGGAAGCACGAACATTCAATGGAGGTGTTCATACCTTCATAAAGGAGATGCTATGACTGGATCAATCTTCTTTATGAGGCCAGAAGCATATACATTAATCAAACCCTAGATCTGAGCTATTTCATGAGGAATTAAATTTAAATCCCTAGATTAGAGGTAACATTCATAGATCTAGAAATTGGAGATGACGACGATGAAAACCGTGAGCAAATATTGATAGTAAATACAATTTTGGAATCAAAGATAGTGGCAGTGATGACGTTGACGATGGCGATGTCAACAGTGAGGTAAAACGAATTAGAGAGAGAAGAAATAGAAGCCATACAGTACGATATTGGAGGCGGTGTTGTCGATGGTAGTGGTGGTATTGTCAACAATGGTGGAGGTGTAGTTGATGGTGGTGAAAGTGTGCTAAGATCCAAAATGATTTTGAAGGAGAAGGTTTAGCCAAGAAAAGGAAGAGATAGACGTGAAGCATGAAGAAAGTGGGGAAATGAGAAACCGATGAAACTGGCACAATGAGGGTAAAAAACCAATGCGCTGTGAACAAAATGAGATTGTAAACCAAGTCATTTAGCCACGTCCCTACCAGGTGTGGTTGAATAAACGTGGTATTTTGCCAAATTTTTTGTAGTGTAATCTAGAATGAACATAACTTAGAATTGATTGAATTGTTTGATGTTGAATTGTTGATTAAATTAATTTTTGTAGAGACTTGTAATTTAAAGGAAGACTATGCCAACAAAATTTTCTATTCTTTAGATTGTTGTTTTCAGATAAAAAGTTTTGCACTCTAATAAGGGAAACCTTTAATATAAAGGGAAGCTGTCCAAATTTTTGTTTTGATTAATTTGTTGTTTTCAATCAAATGCATTGTAATATATTAAGAGAAAACTCCTAATCTAAGAGAAGACTTCTCCCAAACCTTGTTATTATTTATATTGTTGTGTTTCAATAATAAATAGAAAAGGTATTATAATCCTATAAGAAAGGACTCTTGATCCAATGAGACTTTGCCCAAATTTTTGTTATTAATAATTGTTCATATGCATTTTTAGTCAAATATTGGTTAAAAGCAAGGTTTCCTAGAAATCAATAATAAATGTTAAATAGGTTGCACTCACATTAGGGATTAAAAAAATTATTAGAGTGTTGAGCAATTGATTAGTTTGCATGTAAAAACAACAGTTCATAAGTAAATGGGAGATTAGGTTTAGTTATGCCAAGTGAAAATGTAGGAAATATTTAGATATTAAGATCATTAGGTGACATCTATACAAATATGGCTTCAAGTATAATTACTGAGTCTGGAATGATCAAGGAGAAGTTGTTGCACCCAAGAATCAATTTGGTGTAAGTTATTTTGGATGCAATTCTAATAGGCATTCACCTAAGTGGGGAGGACACTTAAAAGGATAGCTTTAACCATGATGAGGAAGTGGTTTTGAATATCGCTGGTCCTACGTTTTGAATGTATTTCCAATTTTTCTTCAAGGTTCCCAATTTAGATGTTGAAAGATTTTATAGTCTATTAGATGTATCAAAAAAGCTTCTATGGGAATGCAGTGTACACATTCGAAGTCGTCTTTGACGATAAACCAGTTGAATGTTAAATTAGAGAGAAACTAGAACCAAAGTTCCTTTAATTTGATTGATTAGCAATATTAATAGCTTTAATTCATTTCCATTTCAAAGGAGTTCCATTAGATCAAAAGATTGGTTTCTAAATTTGGAAAGAAAGAAGAAAAAGAAGAAAAGGTTTATTGTTGTTTAAAATCAGTATACACTTTATTACAAAGATGACATTGTCCTAACTTATTTAGCGAAACCTATAAGTTTAAGCCGAAAGAAGTATAAGGATGTTCCTAAAAAAGGAATAACTATTTCCCTTAATCCATAGACTTAAAAGAATGTATGCAGTAATAAGTTCAATGACACTTCATATGATGTGGCATAGGGAGAATATGAGGAATGATGGTGCACATACTCATCCTTCTCCAGGTGAAGCTTGATGACATTTTGACCAAATATACCTTGATTTTCGTATCTAATCCCAGAAATATTAGGTTAGGGTTTTATACTGAGGGAATTACTTTCAACAATCAATTTAGTAAATTAGAATCTTGTTGTTCTTTTTTTTTTAATTTACACCCTATATGCTGTGTCCTAAAATGGTATAAAAGATCCTTATTTGCTCTTAACTAGTAAAACTTCGATTGTTGATAATCTCAAAGCAAATATTGAAATTTACCTCCAACTCTTGAATGGTGAATTGAATGAGTTATAGTATGTACTGAGTTATTGATACTAGCTGTGCAACTCACAACAAATTATAAAATAATTTTTGTACTAAATTATACAGAAAATGTAGCAAAGGGTATAACCTAAGTCGTCTCTTAAAGAGGCCTTATCACTTAGTTGAGAATTGGGGGTTTTAAAGAATGAAATTATGGTAATTGAAAATTAAAGATTAATAGCAATAGAGAAATAGTAGTAGAGAGGAAGAGACTAGTGCAGGGTAACCCTAGGATTGGAATTAATTATCATTGACCACATATTGAATCTATTAATGGCCCTTTAGTTAATTATTTACTTGCAATTCTACTAGTGATTAATCAATCCCTAGAGTTGATCAATGAAATTAACAAATAAATGAAATCTTAGTTTAATTGGTAATTACAATGATCTAATGTACTAATTGCTATAGCCTAACAACTAATCAGAAAGTTAGTTCCATTGTTCTTCTTTAAACACAAATTGATAAATTTATCTATTATGTCTAAAGGATTTCCCCAAACAACAATCGCCAATTTAGGTATCCAAATAAAAATTATAGCAATTACTACAATAGTTATAAGAATAGAAACTAAAGAACAATAGGAAAATTAATGCATTCAATATGAACAAGGGGTCTCAAAGTTATCCCAATCCATTTGGAATCCCTTACACTAGTAAAGAAGTCTACTCCTCCATTCTTGGAGGATTACAATCAATGAATGTGAAAAAATGCCTAGTAACAATAGTAACAATCCTTGCTATCATCCATAAGAACCAACAATCTACTAATGGAATCCTTAAGAGAGAGTAGAAGATGAAAAGAAGAAAGAGATAGAGAGAAAATAATAGCAACTAAAATTCTGCAGCCAAAAGAACCAGGGTTGATTCTGATCTGTTCATATATATACTATTCTCTAAAAATGGGTCAAAGTGGGACCTATTACACTTAAAAAGAAGTTTTTTGTTCATCACACCACCGCTGCAGCAGTCTCTAGAGGGGATTCTTGCAGGTCATCACACGTGGCCTTTTATTGACTACTATAACGGTAATTGACTGCTGCAGTGATTACCCGAGTGGTGCTCTTCAGGGGTTTTCTCCTTTCTTAGCTTTTGACTTCTTCAAGAAGGTTCCCAGCCTTTCTCTTTGAGAATTGCACATAATCCGAAGCTTCTATACATAAAAACTACACTCAAGGAGACAAGTTAAATGCAACAAGCTTCAATTTCTAAAATTCAGTGCAATAATCTATGATTTCCCAAACAAATACATAATGAGGAACAAGTTAGCAATCACTAATAATTTCATCAATTAATCAATGAAACTTATTCAAAAGACTAAAGTTTAGAAGTAAAACAATTGGCATAAATGACTTTTATTGAACTCCCCTACACTTAAGCTTTAGCATGTCCTCATGTGAAAGACAAGACTGAACTAACTCAAAGGCATGGGTGCAACAATATTATGGAATGTACAGATTGTAACTAATCCTAAAAAATTGAATGACAGTACAAACAATGACTCAAGAATCCAAAGATTAACTTCATGGCACCTTTTTATTAGTTAATCAAATTTTAAGAACTATGACTTAGAAAATGAATGACTCAACTGATTCACTGGGGTGTGTTTTCACTCATTACTCATGTGTATGGGTGTAGTCAACTCTCAAGCAATTCACTAATGGCTGCCTTCATAGGCTTGCTTTTCTCCTAAATTTCACAGGCCTGACAAATACATAACATGCATCAAGAGGTCTTTTATGGGTTGTGATAAGGTAATGGATTTGGTTTCTGGTCTTTCTGGTAAAACATTATGGTCAAACTTGGTCCTAGGAAAGAAGAGGCATGTACCTCAGACCTTAAGCTTGGGGGACCTATTATGTATTTCCTTCCCAACAGCATCACTCCCTTCATTCTCATCCCATTATTTATTTACATAAGTGAATTAGTGCCAAATTTTTTTTTTTGGCTCGCAACAAGACCAATTCATTTCCATACAATCTTCCCTTATTCCACTTCACTTTTCATTGGTATGTTCCCCCATACTTATATCTCAAGCACATTTGGTTCAATTGCTTTTTCTATGGCCTTAGTTAGGGATCTTTGCTTTGTTTTTCAAGGGCTAGCTTGTAGTGTGCTTATGAAAAATGAAGGGTTAAATTTAGGCTCAAAAGGGGTTTCAAGGGGTTAATTACATGTAAGGGTTGGCTGTATGGTTAAATGGTTGGAATAAAATAATGAAATGCCTTTATCTTGTGCAAGTAAAGTATTGTGCAGACATAAAGTTCAAACAGAAGATCAAAGCAAGTTCTGGATTAGACAATAATGATTGCAAACACACCAAAAGAATTTGCAGTGATTAATGTACTGAAATCACAAATTAAGCTCAAGTCTCACAAGGTAAATTCAGTCAATCAATCATGTTTCAGAGTTCATAGCTCCAGCCATTTTGTCAATCATTCATTACAATTAAGTACTAAAGAAGTTTCAAAATTAGATGGATCTCTTGAGAAGTGTTCCACTGTCACTCGCCTTTGATTCATGCCAAATTAAAAGAAAACTATCTAAAAAGAAATCCTAAAAAGCAAAAAGAAAGAACCCTCCCCCCCTCACACTTACAAAATGGGCACTGCCCTCAGTGCCAAGCTAAAAGAACCGGTGAAAATGGGAATGATTAGAAGCTCAATCATCCTTCTTAGAAGTGGCCTACTCCTCAGAGAACTCAACATCAGGATCTTCAGCTCTAGAATCATCTCCTAAGTCAGCCTCGAGGTTCTTAGTCTCTGTTTCTAAGCTGAGGGCAATGCCCTGCACTCGTAACTTGAGTCACTGGAGACGCCGCATAACATGAGTCTCAGAGGCATGAAGCTGGGCTCCTACCCACCGCTCAGAGTGCCTAATATGCTCTGTAAGGGAGTGCTGTAAGTATGTAATGGCGGCAGTAAAGTCTGGGTGAAAGCTAGAGTTGACAACTGGTCGGGAACTAGGTCTAGGTGCAGGACCTCCTCTGGCTCTATTTCGTGTAGCTGTATCAACACGCTGTATGGTGGGTCCCAAGGCAGTGGTCTTCCGCTGGTTAGGTGGAAGATGCTTATCAGTTGGTTGAACAGGGACACCTGCAACAAGGGCCATTCTAGTGATTAGAGAAGGAAAACGAATTCCGTTACCTTTCTTGTCATAGTGCATCGACTCCATAGTATGACAATGAGGTGGGGAAAATATAACCTCTGCTCAGTGGCAAGGCAATAGAGCATGAAAACATGGTCCATAGAGAGGATATGGCCATGGGAGCAGGGTACAATATGGTAAAATAGAAGCCTCATCCAAACCCATGCAGAAAAGGTGAGCTATTGGTTATCCAAGGTATGAGGGCGTCCCTGCCTGTTCAGAGTCCAGATAGATTCAGGAGTGGTAAGGGCATCCTTGAGCACATCGATGTCAATGGTCTAGATCTGCTCAAGAAGCTGCCGGTGATCATCTAGAAGAGCCATTTTTGGGGGCTCAAGATGCCAATGGCTGCTTGGATAGCCTCCATAGTAGCAAGAATATACCGGCCCTATACATAGACTTTAGGGTACCTAACCCCCAAAAAGTTCGCATAAAACTCACGCAAAATAGATAGGTTGGGTTCCATCAGCTTATCCAAAAGGAAACCCCACCTATTTTGGTTGATGACCTCCATAATAGGCTGAACATTGTCCTGGGACAGATCAATGGAGTGCTTATAAAGTATAGGTCATCCCTATATCTTTGTTAGAAACTACCGTTCAACCTGTAAATTAATGAAGTGGTTGGGGTCATTGGCCCGAGAGAAATGGGGCCTAGGTGGTGGAGGAAGAGCCAATTGTGTGGGGCGGGAATGATAGCCTCGGCAGGTGGAGAGGAAGAATGGGGTTGCTTGCTGGAGCTGACAGCGGAGTTAGAAGCCATTCCTGCAAAAAGAACAAGTACATGAAATAGGTCCTCTAGAAAAAGGCCGAGAAAATATGAACTGGCAAAGAGCAATATAAGCACAAACAGATGAGGGAAGAAGAGTCAAATGATGGAAAAATGTATTCACAAGGGCTGGGAAGTAAAATAATGCTAAACTCCTTCTGAATTGATGTGAAAATAACTTCACATGTCATTTAGGCAATATAACAAACAATTGGTAGGCATCTCCCCACCCCTATCATGAATAACATCATAGCCAATTCAACAACCCCAAAATTGAAAAAGAAAAATAGAGCCAGGAATAGAATTCAAAGGGAGAGAAGGGAAAGACACATACCTAAATCAATTTGACAGAAGGAAAAATTTGGAAATTGAGGGCTTGGTGATATGTGTGTGTATATGTGTGTTAGGAATAACGTAGGGTGGTGAGAGAGGGAAGGAAACCAAGAAGGGGGAAGAGTATGTGGCGACGTGATGGTGATGATCTAGTAGCGGTGTCATGGTTATGGTTAGGGAAGCAAGGAAGTTAGGGAGGTGGAAAAGAGTGCAAAGGTGCGAAGGAGAGAATGAAAGGTGAATGTGTCTGTATGTGTGTGTTACGTTTTAAAGAAAACGTAGTACGTAGTCTACCACTACAATGGTCAAAGTGAAACGCACAATTTCACTTAGGGCGCCATCTTTTCTTTTCTTTTTTTAAATGAGCATACCTTATATGGGCTCGGTTGAGCACTGCAATGATCATCTAGTGCTGCAGCGCTCATGCAAGGGCCAAAATTTATCCAAGAATCCTTGATGTGCTCAGTCTACCATTGCAACGGTTGATAGAATGGTGTTATACTCGTATGTATCAGATTGGCTAGTAGCTGCTCACTCAAAGCTAAGTTAATGCCTACACAACACGAAATTAAAAGATTATGACAGCAAATGACAAGAATTGAAAACAGTGGGTTGTCTCCTACCCAGCAGTTTGGTTTAGGGTTTATACTTTGCCTAAGTTAGACATGTAGCTCTTCAAGGATCATACACAGCAAAGAGCAGAGACACCTCAGAGTTTTCAATTAAATTATGCCATGCATGAAAAAGTTTTACTCTTTGGCCATTCACTTTGAACTGTGTTTCTGTCCGAGGGTCCTGCAACTCAACAGCACCATATGGATAAAACTTTGTCACCAAAAAGGGGCCATCCCACCTTGACTGTAACTTCCCCGCCATGAGCTTTAGGCGGGAGTTATACAAAAGGACTTGGTGGCCTTCCTAGACTTTTTTTCGGAAGATTTGCTTGTCATGGAATGCCTTTGTCTTCTCTTTGTAGATCTTAGAACTCTCATAAGCTTCCAAACGAAGTTTTTCCAACTCTTGTGAATGCAATTTCCTCTCTTCACCAGCCTTTTGCAAATCAAAATTGCATTGCTTTACTGCCCAATAGGCGTGGTATTCAAGTTCAACTGGAAAATGACAGGACTTTCCAAATACTATTCTAAAGGGACTCATCCTAATAGGCATTTTATAAGCTGTCCTGTATACCCAAAGAGCATCATCCAACCTCTCACTCCAATCTTTTCTGTTAGGTCTCACCATCTTCTCAAGAATCCTCTTGATCTATCTATTTGAGATTTCGGCTTGCCCGTTGATTTAGGGGTGATATGGTGTGGACACTTTGTGAAGCACCCCATATCTATGGAGCAAAGCTTCCATGCTGCTGTTGCAAAAGTAAGACCCCTAGTCACTTATGAGAGCTCTTGGAGTTCTAAACTTGCAGAAAATGTTTTGTCTAACAAAAGCACACATTATGGCAGAATCACTAGTGTGGGTGGTTATAGCTTCCACCCATTTTGAAACAGAATCCACTGCAATG
Source organism: Dalbergia cochinchinensis (assembly GCA_031216125.1). NCBI lineage: Eukaryota > Viridiplantae > Streptophyta > Magnoliopsida > Fabales > Fabaceae > Dalbergia > Dalbergia cochinchinensis. The sequence continues at coordinate 26,121,197 of CM062376.1, forward strand.
ATGATGTAAATATAACCATGAGAGATAGGAAAAGGTCCCATGAAATCAATATCCCAAGTATCAAAGATTTTGCAAAATAGCAAGGGTTGTTAGGGCATCTCATTTTTCCAGGAAATTGTTCCCACTCGTTGGCATTGCTCACATGCCTTGCAAAACTGAAAGGCATCTCTAAATAATGTGGGCCAATAGAATCCATAGTCCAAAATCTTCCTAGAAGTGCGTTGGGGCCCAAAATGGCCTCCACCCGCTTCAGAGTGACAAAAGTGTAGGATGGACTGTGATTCAGGTTGATGCACACATTGTCGGATCACTTCGTCACTACAAAATTTTCATAAATAAGGATCATCCCATACATAATATTTTGAATCACTTTTCAATTTTACAGCTTGTGCCTTTGCAAAATGTGTGGGGATAGCCTTTGCAACCAAGTAATTCACAATGTCTGCATACCATGGCACCACATCAACTCTCAAAAGGTGATCATTAGGGAAAGATTCATTCAAGGGGTGTTGCTCATACAGAATGTGCTCTAATCTACTCAGATGGTCAGCCACTAGATTTTGAGCACCACTCCTATCTTTTATTTCCAAATCAAATTCTTGCAAAAGCAACACCCACTTGATCAACTAGGGTTTAGCCTTAGAATTTTTAACAAATATCTCAAAGCTGCATGGTCAGAATATACTACCACCTTGGAACCAAGTAAACATGATCTAAATTTATCTAGAGCAAAAACAATTGCCAAGAGCTCTTTTTTCGTGGTGGTGTAATTTGACTGTGTAGTATCTAAGGTTTGGGAAGCATAATAAATAACATGAGATTGGTTACCAATTGTTTGCCCCAGAACTGCCCCCACGGCATGGTTGGAAGTATCATACATCAGCTCAAATGGTAGGGACCAGTTAGGGGCTAGATGATGGGAGTTGAGGTTAGGTGCTCCTTCAGAATGTCAAAAGCTTCCTTGCAGTTCTCATCAAAGAGAAATTCCACCTTGTTTTGCAAGAGCTTGGTCATGGGTTGTGCCAATTTACTAAAATCCTTGATGAACCGACTGTCAAAGCCTACGTGACCAAGAAAAGAACACACTTCCTACACGCATACGGGGTAAGGCAAAGAGGTAATCACATCTATCTTAGCTTTTTCTATAGCTATGCCTTCTCTAGAGATGACATGCCCCAACACCACACCTTGTTTTACCATAAAATGGCATTTTTCAAAATTCAAAACTAAGTTAGTGGAGATACATCTACTCAAAACTCTTTCCAAACTATGGGGGCATGCATCAAAAGAGAGACCAAAATTTGTAAAACATCCATAAAAACTTCCATGCATTCATCAATAAAATCAGAGAAAATACTCACCATACACCTCTGAAAGGCACCCAGCACATTGCATACCCCAAATGGCATGCGTTTGTAAGCATATATACCAAAAGGGCAAGTGAAGGTGGTCTTCTCTTAGTCTTCTAGAGCAATAGGGATTTGGAAGTACCCATAGTATCCATCCAAGAAGCAGTAGTGTGACTGTCCCGTAAGCCTCTCCAGCATTTGATCAATGAATGGCAATGGGAAATGATCCTTCCTAGTGGCTTGGTTTAGCATGTGGTAATCAATACATACCCTCCAACTATTTTGGACCCTTATGGTACTAATGCATTTTGCTCATTCTTGACCACAATGACCCCAGATTTCTTGGGGACAACCTGGACTGGACTAACCCATTAACTGCCAAAAATAGGATAGATTATCCCTGCAGCTAAAAGCTTCACCACCTCTTTCTTAACCACATCTAAGATCAAGGGGTTTAGACATCTTCGGGGTTGTCTCACTTGTCTTGCACCCTTGTCCAAGAATATACAATGCTTGCAAATGGAGGGGCTTATACCAGTGATGTCTGCCAATGTCCACCTAAGTGCCTTTTTGTGACCTTTCAGAACATGCAAAAGCTTGCTTTCTTCCTTTGCGGAGAGGTTATTGGCAATGATAACAGGTAGCTCAGTACCCTCCCTTAAGAAAGCATACTTAAGATGAGCGGGAGGGGCTTCAATTCATCCTTTACAACCTCGTGTAAGTGCTGTAGCAGTTGTTTACCACAGTAGCGATCATCAGTGTTCTCTAAACCTGCAATTTCAGTATTTCCTGCAAGACAAGTGTATCATATCCAGTGGTAGGTGAAAATGAAGAAGGAACGGCAGGTGTAGGAGATGTGTAGGTGGATGCATCTCCAAAAATCTCATCATTAATTAACAAAGCATCTATCTCAACACATTCCTTGCACAAACTATCCCTTCCCTCGCAATTCGAACATTCATATTCATGATCCAAAGATTCATTCAACACATCACATGCTGAGTCAAAATATTCTTCACAAACATCATCCAAAATACTAATGGAAAAGATAGAGTGATCTTTAGGGGGTATTTTATGGCATCAGCAAGGTTAAATGCCACCTTTATATCACCACACTCCAATGTGAGTGTACCCGTATCCATATCAATCTTGGATTTGGCTATTTTCAAGAAAATTCTACCAAGAATAAGTGTATGTTGGTTCACTTGTGTGTCATTTTCCATTTCAAGAGCATAGAAATCTGCTGGAAAAATTAAATCATTTAGCTTAACCAGCACATCTTGCAGCAGTCCTTCTAGCCTTTGAATGGTCCTGTTGGCTAGCTGCACAATCAGTCCCGTGGGCTTCAGGTTACCAATGTGAAGTGCCTAGTAGATTGACTTGGGCATCACATTGATAGCTGCCTCCAGATCAGCTAAAGCATCCTTGAACACAAAATTCCCAACAACATAGGGAATGGTGAATGATCCAGGGTCCTTGAATTTCTTTGGTAAACTAGGAGTGAGTACCAAGGATACATTCACGCCTAAATCCACCATCTTATTGCCTTTCAACTTGCATTTGTTTGTGCAGAGATCCTTCAGAAACTTAGCATATCTTGGAATTTGCTTGATTACATCCAATTGTGGTATGTTTACCTCTACTTTTTTGGATGTCTCAAGCAATTCAGGGTCTAGTTCTACTATGGCAACTTTTTGAGATTTCATTCTCTGCAGAAAAGGCAATGGAAAAGAGGGATTTTTGCTCTTTTTAGCCTCTGGACACCACTGCAGCGATTCTTGAGTGTTGTAGCGGTCAGCAATAGGCCCTTCTTTAGTAGCTGGTAGTGGGTCACCCTCAGTGGACCGCTACAGTGGTGATGGAGCACTGCAGCAGTTGTCAGAATCCTCCGTGGCCCTTGTTCTCTCCTTGAATCCATATCCTCTAGGCCTAGTCACCTCTGGAATTTTTGTACCAGATCTGAGGGTAATTGCACTCATATTTTCCCTTGGATTTGGTATTGTTTGTGAGGGAAGCTGGGAAGCTGGGGTTTGTTGACTCTAATTATTTTTCAACTAAGTCATCTCATCTCTCAACTGGACATTTTCCTTCCTTATCTCCTGCGTTTGCTCCATCATTAATTTCATCATTTCAATAACACTATGATCTGCGCCAATTGATAGAGGAGGGACTTATTGCCTTTGGTGAGGGGCTTGATATTTTTGTTGTGAAGATTGGCCCTGCTGTTGAGAGTTATTTCCCTACTTGAGATTGGGGTAATTTTTCCAGCCTGGGTTATATGTATTTCCAAATGGAAATTCGCCTATTGGATTTTGCTTGAATTGAAGTTGGTCCGGGAAGGGATTAGTTGCTGCAACTTCTACTAAGGACTCATTATGCAATGTAGGGCACATACCAGTGTAGTGCTCAGTAGAGGTACAAATGCCACAAACCATGGGAGCTACTGGTGTTGATACTTGATTAGCCACCAATTGTTTTATCGATCCTGAGTGCTCTTGCAAAGTTTGAGTTAATGTTGGATTTTCTATTTGGCTCACCTCATGAAGGCCTTTAGTGATGGCTGCACCTCTAGAACTAAATTACTGAAAGTTTTCAACCATGTTTTCAATGAGAGCTCTAACTTCTTATCATGTTTTGTTTAGAAGTGCTCTTCCACTTGCAGCATCAATCATGCACCTATCAGTAGGTATAAGTCCTTCATAAAAATATTGGAGGAGTAGTTGCTCTGGAATCCGATGGTTTGGGCAGCTTGCACATAAGAGCTTGAATGGTTCCTGATATTCATGAAGAGTCTCATTGGACTGGCGAATCCCAGATATGTCCTTTCTAATGGATGCCACTCGGGAAGCAGGAAAGTACCTCTCAAGGAACAATTTCTTCATTCCAGTCCCATCAGGTAAATTAAAGAATCAGTTTTCAGCAGCACCCTCTAGGGAGAAAGGGAATACCTTAAAATTTACATCATCCACTTCCACCACATTGGGTCTCATACCAGAACATACCATGTGCAATTTCTTTAAATGCTGATGCAGGTCTTCTCCAAACAGCCTGTGGAACTTGGATAAAACATGGACCATATATCCCTTTAGCTCAAAATCATTATCAAGCTTGGGATACGTAATAGCCAATGGCTGCTGGGTAAAGTCAGGAGCTATGAGCTCCCTGAGTGTCCTATTATAGTCTATAATAATTTCTATAGTATCTGAAACAGTAAATAAAGGGTTAGATTACCAAGAGTGTTCCTCTTGTTGATGCCTTGTCTGTCTAATTCACCTTAAAGTTCTTTCAATTTCAAGATCAAGAGGAATTAAATTTTCAGTGGACAGGGAACGCCTCATACAAGGGAACAAAATTAACCAAAAATAAATAATAAAACTGAAAATAAAACAAAAACAGTAAAATTAGATTAGAAATAAAAACAGAAAAATAAACAACTAAGTTTTATTGCCTCCCCGGCAATGGCGCCAAAATTTGATACTAGCTGTCACAACTCACAACAAATTATAAAATAATTTTTATACTAAATTGTACCAAACATGTAGCAAAGGGTACAACCTAGGTCGTCTCTCAAAAAGGCCTTATCACTTAGTTGAGAATTAAAGATTAATAGCAACAAAGAAATAGAAATAGAGAGGAAGACACTAGTGTAGGGTAATCCTAGGATTGGAATTAATTATCATTGACCACATATTGAATCCATTAACGGCCCTTTAGTTAATTATTTACTTGCAATTCTACTAGTGATTAATCAATCCCTTGAGTTGATCAATGAAATTAATAAATAATAAAATCTCAGTTTAATTGGTAATTACAATGATCCAAGATACCAATTGCTATAGCCTAACCGTCAATCGGAAAGTTAGTTCCATTGTTCTCCTTTAAACACAAATCGATAAATCTATCTATTATGTCTAAAGGGTTTCCCCAAACAACAATCGCCACTTTGGGTATCAAAATAAGAATTATAGCAATCACTACAATAGTTATAAGAATAGAAACTAAAGAACAATAGGAAAATTAATGCATTCAACATGAATAAAAGGTCTCAAAGTTATCCTAAGCCATCCGGAATCCCCTACATTAGTAAAGAAGTCTACTCCTTCATTCTTGGAGGATTACAATCAATGAATGTGAAAGAATACCTGGAAACAATAGCAACAATCCTTGCTATCATCCATAAGAGCCAACAATCCACTAATGGAATCCCTAAGAGAGAGAAAAGGATGAAAAGAAGAGAGAGATGGAAAGAGGATAATAGCAACTAAAATTCTATAGCCAAAAGAACCAGGGTTGATTCTAATCTGTTCCTATATATATTGTTCTCTAAAGATGGGTCAAAGTGGGACCCATTACACTTAAAAAGAAGTTTTCTGTCCATCGCACAACTACTGCAGCAGTCTCCAGAGGGGATTCTTGCAGGTCATCATGTGTGGGCTTCTCGATTCTTTGATGCGATTATTGACATTGTAGTGGTTACCCGAGTGGTGCTCTTCAAAGGTTTTCTCCTTTCTCAACTTTTGACTTCTTCAACAGGGTTCCCAGCCTTTTTCTTTGAGAATTGCACATAATCCAATGTTTCTGTACATAAAACCCACACTCAAGGAGACAAGTTAAATATAACAAGCTTCAATTTCTAAAAGTCAATGCAATAATCAATGATTTCCAAGATAAATGCACAATGAGGAACAAGTTAGCAATCACTAATAATTTCATCAATTAATCAATAAAACTTACTGAAAAGACTAGAGTTTAGAAGTAAAACAAGCGGCATAAATGCCTCTTATCAGTTATGATATTTCAACGAAACATAATTTTATGCTAAGGGCAACATTGACATGGACCATCAATGACTTTCTAAACTTTGAGCTGTCTTCTAAATGGATGTCATAATGAAAATTGGGATGCCAAATTTGTCTGGATGATATAAAAGCATTCACTTTAAAGTACAGAGGCCAAACAATTCATTGTTTAATTATCATGCAAGATTCTTAGCAATTGAACATATATATAGGCACAATAAGCATAGATTTTAAAAATAATACTATAAATGGTGAAGGGCCTTTGATTAGACTAACTAGTTACTAATTTTGGGAAAGGTTTAGGCATCATTACGATTAGGGAGTTATATCGTGATATCCATAAGCACACTAGCCATCATTGGATATCAAATGCCCACTTGCACATATTGCAAGAGTACTTGGGATTAGATACCTTCAAGCAAAAGTAGGTAAAGGCCAAGGTTAATTAAGCCTTGGCTAAGAGTGGCTCACTCAACACTGGTGGCTCCACTACATCAAGGACATGGTTTGGGCTAGGATGACATTCAATTACTCTTAATTTGACCTAATATATTTTAGTATTAATTTATTTATGCCTTTCACTTTATTTTTTGGTTAATGAATAAACAAATAAGTTCACTAACCAAGTTTCATTTCACAATCTTATTCAAGGAACAAGAGTGATTCCTCTACTATAAGTCCTTGAGTTTTCTTGCATTTGAGTAAATGAAAAGAATAAACAAAACTAAATAAATGCAAAAACTAAGCACAACCTAGAATTAAAAGGAGCATGCAACAAAGTGGAATACAAGAAGGTTGAATATCAATATTAATTGAGAACTAAAGGACTTTTGAGCACTGGACGACTCACGACAAGTGTTGAAGTCTAAACACAACACTTCTTGTGATCATTTCTACTTTTTTTTTTTTAATTTTAAATTGTTTCCCCTATCTCTCGGAGTGTGCCACTTCCCTAGGTAGGTAACTATCATTTCATTTGTCTTTTCACCTATCCCATCAATTTAAAACCTCTCTCTTTTCTTCTTCTTTATTTTTCCATCTTTTTTTTTCTTATTTCATACTACTTACTCAGTTGTCCTCTCATCATCTTCTTCTTCCTATGATTTTCTAGCCCAAAACTTTATTGCTTCAATCCTCTCTCCATGATCCCATATTCACTTGATCATGGCTTCTAAGTTTACCTAGAACCCTAGGTTTGTGGCTTTTATCTTAGAGCCCGTTTAGCATGATGGCATAGATATGGCCCCCAATCCCACTCCAGACCACTAAGAGTTATGGGAAAGCTAGGTATTGTTTGCCTTCTCCATTAGTTCTTCGTTGTTTACCTTTATAAGGCTTCTCTAATCTTTTACTATTGCTCTGAGCATGCCCTCTTTCTTCCTTTCTCTTCCCATGCAAGAACTCCGTGCCTATCAAAAGCTGGCAATTAATCCTGGTATAGATTCTTTAGAAACTATCCTTCGATTAGGTTCAAGCTTCAAAAGCAAAGTTCTTGAAAGCCATAAGCATCTTTAATTTTCTTCAAATGTCTAGAGACAAGACTAAGTTCAATAATGTCATGTTAGGTCCATCCTTGTACTTTTGGAACAAATCCACATACAATCTTCATCTTCACTATGGTATAATGGATCTGACACTTTTTGAAGTGTCGGCCATTACTGGTCTTTCCCCACTTGAGGAAACCATCCTATATGACATGAATCCTAAACCTGACGCCTACTAAACCCTTGATCTCAAGCTCCTTGCTTATTCTAAATTCATCCCCGACCACATCCGTGCTCATTCTGAAAAAGTGTTGGATAGTGAACACGTGGTATTCCTCTTTTATTAGTTGAATGCCTTAGTATTTTGTTTGAGATCTATACAAATGTAGACCCAATATCTTCCTCTTGCTATTCTTCTTGACGAAGGTCAACAACTTTGTTCAGCCAAACTTCTCTTAGCCCATTTTTATGAATCCATGAACGATATTGTTGACGCCTTTCGTGATGAGAATTCTATGAATCTTGGTGGCCCTACTTGGCTTATGCAACTGTGGTCAAATGCCATTTTTAAGGGGTAGATGATTTTATAGGGAGATTGCTACCCCTCATCTTTGCTATCTTACATGTTGAAAGCCAAATGACATCAACATGGTCGATGATTTTACATTTTATTTTAATGACCTTTAGAAGGCTAGCTTCAATTGTCACGACCTGACTTAGGAGTGTGACCAGCATGTGAGGAATCACATCCCCACGTTAGCCTTCTGGGTGACGTGTCTCTATGAATGCATACTTTATAATAATATTATACTTAAATTACTTTCTAAAAACATATTTTCCTCTAAATCGTTATCCAGATATTTATTCAAAATCTGATATCCAATTTCACAAGACTAAAATACCTTAATATAGAAAGATTTATGCAATTTCCAATAAACATGTAAACCATGAAAACATAAACTGTTTTATCACTTGATCTAAATTTTAAATATGAAATCAACTTAATACTTGAAAACTGAACTATAAATACATTTATGGCTTGTTGCATAAACTCAAATCAACTTTACCATTTCAAATCTATGCTTGTAAACTGAAAAACATATATATAACTACCTCAAGTACTGAAATTTTATACAAACTCTGAAACTAGATGCATGACCAGGATCCTACTTGCACATCTATTAGAGCACTTCTACTACTGATATAATTTTAAATAAACCTCACTTCAAATAAGGCCTACCACTGGAATTTGCTGAGTCTACTATGTTGGACGGAGACTGAACCTGTACTTGCAACTATCAGAAGAAGAGTGAGGGGTAAGTCAACGGACTCAGTGAGTAAGCTCTCACCCATCACCCACATGGGACAGCCAATAAATATACATATAATATCATGCATGTAACATTCCTAATCATTTGATATTCATATGCATAACTATATATAGAAAAGATATCTCTGTATTTATAAATTTATAGAAAACATTTCTGAGTTCTTACTGTAACAAGGAAATCATTTCTCATTTTATAATTTCATGAACAAACAATTGTAAACTCACAAGTAACATGAAATCATTTTAACTAAAGTGCGATAGAGCTTAGGGAAATAGTATCTGCTGAGCTGAATAAATATATATATGTAATAACTGAGGCTGTAAAGTCACATAGTCCCTGACGGACGAGCTGTGGGTACGTATATAGGTCCCATTTTCTGTATCTGCTGTGGGATAATATTGTCCTCTGATGGGTACCAAGGTTAACGATCTCATACAGTTGTTAACTAACTGTCTGTTTCCTTATTTCTACCGCCTAAACTAGTTTGACAAAATCTATAACTGAAAAATGGGTACTCTGTCCCTGGTGAACAAAGCCCCTAAATTCTTAGTACATTGAGAGTTCTGGATTCATATAACTTTAAAAATATGGTTTTAGCATAACTATGGCTGTGAGAATTGTGCCCAAGGGTTCACCCATTTGTAGGCAACCCGGTCTCCAGCCCATAGAATATGTATCTAGCAGTTGCTAAGAATCATACCGAATTCTGTACCTCTTGATACTATAAAACTGACGTTCTAAATTCATATCGTAGGCTAACATATTTTTATATACTTGATAAATCTAAAATCATAAATTTAAACACTGAGGTTCATAATCATAATAGCTGAATTTCTTTTCTCTAAAACTCTGTTTCATACTTTACTCAAAGCTCAAAACTCTTTCATATAAAATTTATGCTACTCTGGAATTCATGATAACATTTGTATTTAAAAGCTAAAACATACTCTACTCTATATATTTTTATAATAAATCAACTTGACAGTCTAAAAGCCTTCTGAAATCTAAAGTCTAGAGTATATACATATGGATATCATAACTCTTAAAACATATTTGTTAAAATAGCAAGTAGATAAAATCATATATTCTTCTAATAATCATTTCATTAGCATATAAAACAATTTCCATTCACACAACACAACAATCATGGTCCCATGGTTTTGTAAAACTCATTCTTTCATGCTATCATCATAAAACATAATTTTTCTAGCTTAACATAATCATGTAAAATCATATTATATACTTTGGCTCATCTCAAATTTCATATTTAGTAATTATCATGCATCAAACATATTTATAATAATAAAACTAAGGCAATGAGGTCAAACCTACTCACCGTTTAAAGCCGAGAGTATGTGGGCACCAACAACTTAACCTCCAAAGCATGGAATGTCACCGACAACTGCTATACAGCAACATTGACTCAAGATTAGTCTCCGCTAATCTCTAAACAACTCTAATCTAACTCTAACAACATTGGGGAGCACCCCTACTTGACAACAAAGAAAGGAATAACATGACCCAACTCAAGATCATGAAAGGATGGAGAGAATGGAGACTAAATCTAATAACATATATATACCTTGATGATTTGGGGAAGTTAGATTGGAGTGAGATTGAAGGAAAAGGGAGAAAAAATGGAGAGGGAAAGGGTTTGCTCGGTTCTACTTTTGTCTTCTGATGAGGGAGCCCGATTGAGTTTTAAAAAAGGACAAAAATGAAACGACGTCATTTTACTAATAAAGCTCGCTGTAGCGAGCCATCACTTGCTACAACAAGTATTTTTCGCTACAGCGAACATGAAGACTCGGTTGTTCGCTACAGCAAGACAGCGAATCTGTTCTACATAATTCTGCAGAACCTGGTTCTACAATGTGGTTCTGGCTTCTGGGGCCGATCTGGCTACTCGGGTGGGTCCCAGGGGATCTTAGGGCAGTATGAAACTTGCCCACGGACACATATACCTTGGGTATCACATCAATCTCCTAGGAAGCTTAACCTCTACCCCTTAGCCAATCAATAAGTTGGTCCCTATTGATTTAGATATCCTTTAATATCTGATGATGTTAAAACCCATGTAGAATTTGGCCAAATATGGGCAAACTTTTTATGCGAACAGTTACTCTTCCTTGGCTTCCCTCGAGATGGCTACTTTGGAGTTATCTTGTATTCTCCAAATATGGTAGCTTGACGGCTCGAGTTTTCTCAAGCCACCTCACTACAATACTCCTAAGATCCTTCTTATTAGCTTGTGGATTCTCAAGTTGAATCCATCGACACCTTACAATCATTTGCTAAAGAATTTAATGAAAAATGTAGTGGTTTCTCCTTTTTTCTGTCGAAGCCAACTTTTTCATGACTCCATGTTTCTTTGATGGATAGTCTAATTATTATAGCTCACAACATCTGACCATCAAAGAATTTTATGATAATATGGTAGACTTGTTTATCAAGCCTAAGAAATCTTACTTTTCTTACTCTTCTAATGTGCAGACTAGCTCGACTTCCACCAAGACCAAAGATATGCATATTCGAGAAATTCTCAAATTTGAAAGTAATTTGAGGTAAAATGGCACCCTTATGAGATTCAACATGTAGTCAAAGATGCCATGGAGGTCAAAACTTAAAGGCCTACTTGAATGCTTATAAGAGAAATCCTTTTGTCAGAAAGGAATCATTTGAAAAACCTTTTAAGTTCCCTCCTTTGCCTAATTCTCCTATTTGCATTGATGCAAACTTAAGTGTATGTTGGAAATACTAGGGTGTTACATGTTTCATTAGCTGATTCACATGCAACCCACTGGTTTGCTTTGATTTTGACCAAGTTTGACCAATTTAAATGTTGATTCAATCTAATCAGAGAATTGAATTGATCTGATAGCCGATTTACCAGTTTTCAATTCGAACTGGTAGGTGCAGTTCTGATAACTATGGTTAAGATTGTGAGATATCATAATATTTTAATGGCAAATACTACAGTGCACCTTACACTTACTTGCAAGGTGCACATAACACCTTGCAAGCTTAATGGGGGATCAAAAGGGAGTGTATCTTATGCACATTTTCATATATAAAGTGTACTATAGTATTTTTAAAAAGTTTTTGTTAAACTCAAAAAAACTTGTTAAACGTATTTTAGTGATGGTTAGATTTATATTTTTGGTGATCCTAAAATTAACCAAAATTTTTAGTATCACAAATAAAATCTAGTCATTTTTTAAATGCAAAATATATCATACAGATAAAATCTGATCATTTCTAAAGCAATCAAGTTTTATTTGCATGACTTTATAATCAAATAAATTTTTTTAGATATCATATAAAAAATATATGATTGATTTTAAAGTGTCTTTTTAATATCCCAAGCTAAGGTATCCACCGCCAAATGTAGTAATCACATTTATAAAATAAAGTAAGATATAAACAAATATTATAGTGCATCCTATATATATAATACACCGCCTCAATTTAATGGAATGATGGATGAATCTTTATTTTTTATTTTTTCACTTCAAAAACAAACTTGCTTCAGCTTTTTTTTTTTCCATCAAGGTGTTAAAATAGGAGAATTCTGTTACACAGCTTTCATGTTCGGGTGTTTGATACCCCTTTGGATAGTCTGATCAAACTCCATGGATTGCTTCACAGTTTTTCACGATATTTGTTTAGAATGAACATCGAGAACGAACCTTTATGAATGGTCAAGGTCTTGCTCACAGTCGTGATTTAAAACTTACATTTAAAATTTTTTTAACATCATCGAGATGATGACACCATGTTTTGGTCTGAATTCGACATAATATTGAATATAACACAGTGTGAAAAACAATTGCGTTCTTTTAGCCATATAATAATAACATCAAAAATTTTAATATTAACAATAAAATGAGTAGATAAATACTAAAACGTTTGCGACACATGTTTCTAGTGTATAAGACATGTAGTGGTTGAAACTTGTATCTAAAATCCATATCTCTTTCTCATTACGCAGAGAAATACAATTCCATTGTTGGATTTCGACATGTATATAAATCATTTATTGGAAACTAATTTAATACGTTTCCTTTTTCTTTTTTAATTCGAATCACCCATATCTAGAAATAACTGGATCCTAATTAATAGTCTAACTGGCAGTAGGTTGCTCTATTTGCAAGTGTTTCCTGTCAGTGTTTTCCACAAGTATTTGTTGCTCATTGACGGTGTTTATAGGAGAAATCCTTAGATGCAGTAAGAATAAGAGAAAACAATTATTCTGATCAATTTATTATTTGACACGTCAATTTTGTTGGTTATTATTGTCTCTTACGTTCCTTACATTTTTAATACGATAGCTGATTTGTCAATCAATAAATTGAGCAGAGCAAATGTTTTATCTTACTCTAAGAGGACTTAAGAATTTGAATGTTCATAGATCTTGTTCGCCAGCTCTAGTGAGTTAACAATTAGTTTTCCCCATTTATCTTTGTTGGCACAATCTTTGCATGTTGTTGTGTCAAATGCTACACTCCCAAGTAAGGAGTCCGGGAGAGAAATAGTATTTGACAATTGATTTTTGCACACATTTCCCATATGAAAAATTTGATCATTGCATTCTTTACACAACTCTGTTCTCGCACAGGATTTGTAGTTGGACATCTGCTTCAAACATTTCTCCATGAGCATGTTGATACAATGCTCCAACATTGCATGATATCGTTCATGGGGTTCTGGAGCTAGCTCCTGCCCATGCCCATAGTTATTATGTGTTGTGCCCGGTCTAAGATGAGTTTGTAGACATGTAGCAGCATCGATTATCACACATACAAGTAACATCATCACGAATGACCGCAAATCGTGTTTCACCATGCTTGATAGATTGAGTCACTACTATGAAACAAGTACTTTTGGTGAAGTAAGAATGTAGTATAGTTTTGATGTCTTCAATGGTAATCCATGGACAAACTACTTATAATGAATTTGCAACAAGGGAGGAAAGAGTTTATGTTAAATTATTTATGTCACCATAAGTATTTAGTTATTACTTTCTCAAAGTTACTTGACAACTTACATGAATTGCAAATTAAACTGAAGAATCATTTAATATACTTGCATTTGACAGTTTTGTCTTTTATCAATGAAAAATTATTTCAAATGTTAAATTTCTATCTTAATTATGTCAATTATAACCTTCAAAAGTTGTCACTGCGTGACTACATGCTGTTTGTAAACATTAACAGACACCACGCAAACAAAGCTTTGACATTAGAATTGCCAATAGAAATTGATGAGGTCCGCGAAAAAGGACCCTCTATTAGAGTAGCTCGATTCCTTATTATTACATAAGCAAAATCAGTGTGTATGTGTGTGTGCGTGCGCGCGCGCTTTTTTTTTTTTCATTTTAGAACATACCTTACAAACATTGTTACATTAATTCTCTAGTTATTGAAGTATACTTTCTATAATCCTCTATAGTAACTATACTTGTTACACCGTTCTCATTTTTGAATTGTTACACTAGTGCTTTCGTTAGTTGTTGTGGCTGAAGGTACAAGGAGTAAGATCTTGTATGCTGAAATTAAGAGGCCCTATGAACTTATTGAATTCAAGCAACGTGTAATCCCTCAATTTTTAGCCCTTATGAAAAATTATCAAAATACCTCTAAAGTAAAATTTGAGTGAAATAGAGGATGAACAGCCCTTAACAATCATTAAGGAGATTATGTGATGTATAAATAGAACATGATGTATAATTAAGCTTAAATGAGATAATTAACCCTTAATTAACACTAATTTGGCATAAAGGTTAATTAAAAATAATTAAGATTAATTAATATTTAATTACATTAATTAACTAATACTTCGATGATTTAATTATCTTGGCATAATTATTTCCTCTTAGTGATGAAACATGCTTAATCTGATCCTTAAGTATAATTAACAAGTCAGAGAAATATGATGTCTTTATCAAAAAGTAAAAGGACAAATATACTTTTTTGTAAGATATTTTTCCTAAAATATATGAAATGTGTCACATTTGACTTCAAAATTAATAACAAAATACTCTTTTAGAGGAAAGATATTTTATTTAACAATTATATAATAATTATTTTTATCTTACAAAAATTATTCAAATTCTTTTATAATTATTTTTAATTCTGCAACCCTAAAACTAATATTTTAATATGTGAAGAGAGATATTTTATTCCAAGCTTGTGGAAGAAGTTTCTCCTTTTGAAATTCAAAATAACATATTATATTATATGGAGGGAGATATTTTAGTTATCAAACTATTTTACAATTATTCTAAATCCTAGAAATTTTCTAAACCCTTTTTATTTATTTTAAATTCCCTAATTTTCACCTCAACCTTAATCATAACATTTTAAAAACTCCGACAGTTGCACCCCATACCAGAATTTCGGCCACACCCACACCCTCCCTCACTTGATTTTTATTCTAATACACTGACATACTCATATTTCAAAAGAGATCAAAGATATAACTTGGTCCCCAAAATTCAAACTCTCAAGTTCTATCATTTCCTCTTAACCTCATCTTCATTTCACTTTATCAATCTCACAAAAATAGGAATGCCATTACAACTATGTGCAAAAATTTGAAAAGACAAACAGTTATCGACACATATCTTAGGCACGGTTTGATACTGTTCGATAAAATAATATAGAACTTATTCTCAATAAACAAAATCAAATGTAATATTATTTGGTAAATATGATCCAAAAATCTAAAACAAATATAATGAATATAGATTTTAAAGTGAGCAATTTTTACATTTGTTATTAATTAGCATAAAATTATATTATTATTTTGAATTCCAGACATAGATCAATTTTAGATCAATTTTAGAAAGCACACCTTTAAGTGCTCTCAAAAACACCCCTTGGCCTTTAAAAGCCATGAGTAAAAGCATTCATGCTTTTTTATTCACCAAACAGAAAATATTAATTTATGCTTTTTAGAGAACATTACCAAACATAGCTTTAGACTACTTTAACCCTTATTATGGCCCAGAAAAGATAGAATTGACCCAACCTTAATTCACAACTATATCTACATTTTTGAGGTATTACGTTTATTTTGACGCAAAAAAATGAAAGATGTACTACTTATTCTGTAGAAATATATTTCCCACAAATTCAAAGGGGTAGGAGCAGGCCACAGATATCAAATTATTAGATGAAGGAATGATAGCAATCTTTAGACATACACAAGTTTCATCACATGGAATAATAGTTTCGTCAGTCGAATATTTATTCATTCCCAATTCCCACAATTTATTACTACATGGCTCTTAGAAATAGCCTGCTGCAACCTGTATGTGTCAAGTGATCTCTGAGGCTACCAATCACACAGAGCCCTAAAAATAATACTTGTTCAAGTATGAAGTATCACGAAATATGAGAGAATAGAGATATCAGAAAAGAGAAGAAAAGACAGGAAGGTCCGAAGAACATTTCATATTCTCAAGGAAACCTGTTTCAGCCACCATTATCAGTGCCCCGAAACTCCATGATAGCAGAGATAAATCTCAATTATGCCTCATCCAATCCTGAACTTAGCATATTGAAGAGCAAGGATGCCACGACCTACTGATGAACAATCAGAACTGTTACCAGACATCTCTCAAGTAACGTCCATCCATCTGTAGTTTTTTCACTGTAGCTTCTGCCTTTGATGAGTCCACATTTTCCTGAAATGAAACCCAGAAACATGGTTTTCAGGCAATGCTTCGTCCGCATTCTATGTAAAATACATATGACTTCACAACCAAAAGTAAAGTGTACTAAAGAGCCAGAAGAAGCAGCTACAGCATTGTGAATTCAATGCTTTGCAAAAGGTTTAAAACCACATAATTTGAAGCCGAAAGTTGGCCGTACTAAATTTACAGATAAACGAAAACAGAGAGCATAAGTAAGGCTAGTAGAATAGCAAATGAAGTATAAGAAGGATGTCAGTAACTACATAGGTGGCTCAGATCACCTCCCTAACCTACTCAGTTTATGGAGACTAGTGTTCTCGTTAAATGCATATGCAACAATCATTATGGATAAGGATAGAAGCAGTTACAACAGATTTTTCAAAGCCCGTTGTCAACGGGGGAGAGAATCCCAAGAAAACGCATCGAACAAAAAAGAAATGGACACGTAAGGTGATGGAGCCATTATTCTCAAAACAAACTGCCCATTTTGAGTTCTTGACTAAATAGTATATCTTACATGCAAGAAGAACAAAATTATCTAGGGGCAATTACATTGACCTCTCTTGAGGTGAGGTCAATGAATATTACACTCACTCCCTCCTATTTTTCAATACTACACTTACCTCCTTTATTGCCTAATAATTTACATAATTCCAACATTACCCTTCTTCCCTTTCCTTTACCCTTCCTCCACCCCTGCATGCACAACACAGCAATAACAAATCATCAAATTCATCCTCAACCATCATCATTCAAGTTCTGCCCATTTCGATCCATCACAATTTCTTAACCCTCAAAGACCAGGGATGGCAACAGTGCACAGCAGAGGGGCCATGATTGACGGCGACGAGGGGAGACACTAGCGTGAAAGGATGTCGTGGCTGTGGTTTCAGCGGCGTTGGTCGCGGGTGGTTCACTGAGGTGGAGGCTCTACACGGGGCATTGTTCACGACTGGTCTCTTAGTGGCGGCAGCAGGGATGTGGATGGGGTGGTTTCGGCGAGCTACAGCCTGCGATTGTTGCTGGGCTTCGCTGTGGCTTCACGGTGGTGATGGGGACGGTGGCTTCGCGGTTGCTGTGTCCTTCCTTTTTGGTGATCTTGGCTTGAGGCTTTAATTTGGTTTGGTTGCAGTGACAGTGATGGTCAAGAAGAGGAGGATTGGGTGGTGATGGTGGATGGAGGGTGCTGTTTGTGGTGGTTAGAGGCTAGGTGAAGGTGGCAATGAGGGTTGTGATGTATGTTTCTGTTCTGTTTTGTGCTATGATGGTGAAAGGAGGAGCAAGGAGAGAAGGAGGAGAGGAAGTTGTCAGCATGGGTGGTGGTGGCTATGGGGTAGGCATTGGAGGTGGGTGGTGGTGGCTATGGAAGGGGGCCGCCAGGGGGGGGGGGTAATTTTGTCAATCAATTGACTTTTTTATTAAAAAATAATGATAAGGGGGTAAGTGTAATAATTTAAATTAGTCAAGGAGATATGTGTTCTTTTAACAATCTAGAAGGGGGAAATATAATTACAAAGGACCTCAAGGGAAGTCCCTATAATTTGCCCAATTATCTATTTTTATTGCAGATTTGTGTCCTGGTACAACAAACACACTCCCCAATTTTAATCCCCACAACCTGACGGTAAGGAACTTGTTGTAAATCATAAATGTAGTTAGTATATGAAGTGAAATTTTGTATACTGATACTGCCAGAGCTGGTACCAGTGGGGTATCAGCCAAGGTATGGTGTAATAGGAACAGAAAATGAGCAGAGGCCGGAGCACTGTAGCATCTCAATCCCAGTTCTTGCCTGCCTTTCTCACCTCCGATCACTTCACATACAATATCCCCCTTTTGAGGATCTCTCATACTCCCTCTCTTTGCCAGCTTATTATTCTTTTATGCACATTAGGACCCACACACACCCCTTCCTATTTCCCTCACTTAGTGACTTACAGGGCTTCCTTTTAGAATATCCAAATTTTAAACCTGGGTTCCTATCATTACGTTACTAAGCATGTGTTTTGGATTCCCCGGCACAAAAAGCACACATACTGGGCTTATTAGCATATCCATACAAACGGAAATCAAGAACGAATAATTCACATTTCCGCATTTCAAATATTAACAAACCATTAAGTTACTAAACTTGACATAAGGGAAAACAGTTTAGATTGATAAGCAATTCATTTTTCTTTTGCTAAAAAAGAGAGAAGCAAAAAACTATCTCCTAAAGGAAAGCAACCTCAATGTGATGGCAACCTCAATTCTCTATATTGACACTTAAAGCCTAAAGGTTTGGGAAATGGAAAAATGATTAAAGCAATCAGCACCTGCTGCTGGACAATGGTATGAAGAGTCCGATGAACATCTCTGGCCATACCCTTAGCATCACCACAGACATAGAGATAACCTCCCTGAGAAATCAAACTCCAAATATTTGCTGCCTGCACATCGAAAATGAATGCAATAACAAATTTTATCCATAGAGCAATTGTTCACTAACCGGCTGCAATAAAATACTTACTTTATCCATAATCTTGTGTTGAACATACTCCTTTTCAGGTCCCTCTCTAGAGAATGCAACAATCAACTCTGAGAGAGCACCTTGTTCCACAAAACTCTTTAGCTCATCCTCATAAATAAAATCCTATACACCAAAAATAATAGGGAAATCACACATTTTTTCTAAAACTCCACTTGGATTGAGAAGCCCACCAAGCAATTACTTTACCATTAGACGGTTCCTACACCCAAAGAAGAGTAATGCAGGACCTAGTTGAACACCATCCTCTTTGAGGGCCATTCTTTCCTGAGTAAAGCAAAGATAAAGCAATGATTTAAAACAAGTAGAAGCTTATCATAATTAACTTTAGGATTTGCCAGTATCATGTCACTAAGGGGATTTAGCTAACAGTTTGGGAGTTTCAAAATTAATCATTAAGTTAGGCAAGTTAGGTTTTTCAAATAATCTGGGAATCAAATCGGGGCTTCTAGTTATCATTCATAGAATCAGAATTAGGTATTTTATATTTTTGATCATTATAGCGGTTGATTTTACATATTTATCTATTTGATCTGATGTTTCCCATCTATCCTTCACTTTCCATTCCACAACCCCAGCCCCCTTCACCCTAAAATTTTCTCTTTTATTCAATATTGCTTACTATTTAACAATCTGATTTCATTTGCAATTAGTAAAATAGAAAATATCCATAGCATTTTCAAATACCTGTAAAAATCCTCTGAACGGTGCCAAGCCAGTACCCGGTCCAACCATAATAATAGGAATAGAATGATCTGCTGGTAACTTGAAATTTGATGGCCTAATAAAAACAGGAGCCCAACTACAGTCACGGCTTTTCTCTGAGGGAATAACATTCTGATCATTTGTGAGAGATTCAAGTTAGATATATGGATTGGTTGTTTACAATATCCCCTCGGGGGAGATAATTGCAGAAAGATGTAAAATAAAGGGACAAAGATGTTGAAACGAGTAGAATCTGATTGCATAAGTGTATCCATCACAAGCTGCTACCTTCATCCAGGTTGAACAGACTCCTTTGTGAATTCGTCCGGTAGGAGTGGGACCATACACCAAGGCACAAGTTACATGTACCCTATCTCGGGCAAACCTGGACAATCAAAATTAAGCAATGTTATTTTGTCACAATTTATCTAGCAAAAACTTCTCTGTTATTTTAGATAATCACCTAGGTGATGATGAAATAGAATAATAACGATGCTGTAAGCGAGGGGCTACTGCAGCAAAAAACACACCCAGTGGTGGTTTTGCTGATGGAAAATCAGCCATTACTTCAAGGAGACTTCTCTGGCTTCCAACCACCCATTTGGAGTACTCATCCTGGAAAACCAAAATTCCAAATAATCATTAACAGAGGAGAAAGATACAAAAATTCTAGATGTTAATCAATAACAAGAGACAAATGGTATTTCTATTAACAGTTATTTTCACCTTCCCCTCAGGAGATGACAGGAACTTTAACCTATCTGCTTCACTTGGTTCACAAGTATGAGCAGCCAAAGCAACTAAGGCAGCCTGAAAAAACGGATGCATAACTACAAAATAAGGGGAAAAAGATGTGCAGTAAAGACTGAAGTGAAGATCATAAAAAAACCTTTCGTGGAGGATTTAAGAGATCTGCATAATGTGCTAAAGCAAAGCGCAATGTGCGAGGACCAGGGAAAGCAGGTGGCAGAGAACCTCCCAAGGGGTTACCATCCTCCTTATCAGTGTGAAGTGAAAACAACAAATCTAAACTCTGACCCAACAACTTTCCAGCTTCTTCAACAGTTTCATCACAGTTTTCAGCAAAAACTCCCACATGGTCTCCAGTTTCATAGCTGGGAAAGATCACACCAAAAACATCACTTCATTACTTAGATATTAACAAATAACTCGAACAGGTATGCTCATCCTATCTGGGAAATGAACAAAGCCATCAATTTGCAGATAATTGATTATAACTTCACAATCTTTTGTGATTCAAGCTCCTAACATTTTAATTCTAATAGAAGTTTCACAAGCTTAATATCTGGCATACTTTCACAGTTCAATTCTATTAACAAATTTCTCCCTCAGAAATTTACAGTTTTCCCAGTCATTGGTTTAAAGTTGTAACAGTAAGAGAAAAAAACTGGTCAACTACCAAGGTTTTAATATATTCTTTTTTCACCTAAAATACTAAAATGTAATAATTTTCTCCACCAATAGTACATAATAGGCTTTGTAAGTTTGTAATAAAGGAATAATGAGTTCATCAGCTTCTCTAAGAATACAAACCTATTATTCACAAGAATAGGAAGCCATCAAGAACCTAATGCCAAAATAGTTAATTTGAAATAAAGCAAAAAATGTGGGACAGAAGCTGTGAAATAGGCCATGCAACATGAAGCATATGAACTTAGAATCCAACAGGTTGCAGGTGCACACAATAAGTAAAAGGAAAACAATTAGAGGAGGTAGAGATATAATACTCATAATTGAAAGATGAGTTATATTTGTTCGCACCTTGCAGAACCACTTATATGCAAAGTGATATACTAGAATAACAAGTAAAATCCCTTATAAAAAACTTCTAAACCATATTATATCCCACGAGAACTAAATTGTCACTATGATAATCCTACAACACCTTCAAAAATCACATATTTCAAAATATCTTTTAGAAAAATTCAAGAATCTATTAAAGGTAGAGCATGTAATTGACCAGCACTAGTACTCTGTTTTCTTGGGAGCTAACCATTGTTTTGTTTCTATTCTCTTTTAAACCGAAGAATTGAAGTTGCTTGTAGTCAGGAAACACTTAATCCAACTTACGTTATGCCAGTCCCTGATATGTCAAACTCCAAATGTATGCAAGAGCGGTCAGACTCAGGTCTGTGAAGCTCTCTTTGAACAGCAACATTAACCCTTCAAGAAAAGAACAGTTTCGTTATAGCCTGGTTTGGTTAACAATAATAATTGCCAGATAATTGCCAGAAATCAACATGCACTACTCCAAGCACCTGCAAGGATGATGAATATCAAACACAGCATTCCCATTTGCCATATTTAAGTGATTATCATTGCATGATGGGACAGTGGGATCATGAATCACCACCCGATATTCAGGAATGGCAGCCGTATAAGGAGTAGAGACAGTATTTACATCATCTGCATCTCGGAGCAACTGATCCAACTCAGGCCACAGAGATTCCTTCCTGCAAAGTGAAAGTAAATCCAAGGCATTTGAAAACAAAAAAGCAGTGGCCACATCCTACATTTCACACACATTTTGTATATTGCCCAGCAGCTGTTGCGCATAACAAGACTGTACTTACCAAGCAACAAAATCATCCTCAATGGATTGATCATCATCACCTAGCCCCACTGGAACAAGACGCTTTGCACCTGTTCCAAACAGAACTCTAGGCAACATCAGTAACCACTATGACACCCTTTTAAGTTATAAACCTTAGAACTTAGATACAGGATTTTACATTCCATACGTCTATCTTTTATGCTTTTCAACACTACTTTTCAAAAATCTAAACAGGTTGTTCCTAGATCATTAAAAAAATTATAATTACATAGTTAAATTCAATCAATATAACATGAGTGGTGGGTGAAAAGTGTGCTTGATAATTCTGGAAATCAATATATATAATAGGATTTCCTAGCAAATAAAACTATGGTACTTTCTGCAGGTTTCAACAAATATTTTCCCATTCAAATAAAATTACATCCATTAGATTTCTAGGAAGGCACACTGCCATACTAAATGCTTTACATCTAACAAATTACAGCAGCAGTCAATGCTAAGCAAACTAAATAAAATTGCACAAGTAGATAAATCATAAATGTTTTCTAGGAAGGAGCAAAATGAAGCAACACCACAAAGTCTTTATCACAATGACAACAATCAATAAACATATCATACTTGTCAGGTTTAGCAGATAACAATAATACAAATAGCATTGTGCAATACAAGGAGGCAGATACACGAATTGGATATTTATGAGGCAACAACAAAATAGAGATGGTGAAATTACAGACCTTGTTTACTAAGTTCTTCATCAATTACTTTACCTATCTGTTTTAAAAGAATAACATCAGATGACGAATTTCTTTCTAAGATAAACAAAGTTAATAGAGACTGAATTCTACCTTATTAAAATGTTCATACTGCCTGTTACCTAAGCCAAAAACGCCATATTTGAGTTGTTGAAGCCAGGAACCCCTATCATCTTCACCCTAAAATGATAACACCCCAAAATCTTAGAATCCATTTCAAGTAAGCCGGCAAGAGAGAGAGAGGTTAAACCTAGGATTTACTAAAATGAGTGATAATGTCATATAACTACAAACCTCAGTGAACCATTTGTAGAATCTTGCTGCATTATCAGTTGGTTCTCCATCACCATATCTGCCATGTCAGGCCCAAATGCATCAAATACAGCACAAAAAGAAAATTTTAACCATTTTTATGAGGATAAACCTTACGTAGCCAACATGAAAAATGCAAGCGTCTCTTTCTTCAGCTTGTCCTCATATTGATCATCATCCAATGCATAGTCATCCTAGTACAATTTAATACATCAGACACCTACCCTAAAGCTATATTTTACAGAATGAAGTTCCTAAAAATGAGTTCCAATCGCCACCAGTTGCTAAACTTTCTAGAAGTCCACCGAACAAAATATTTTTGAAGATTATCAAATGTTGCCCACTACAACAACAATGGAAGGTTTGCCAAATTTTCAACCCAATCCAACTTACCAGGTCAACAACTTTGACAACTGCTTTTTCATACCTTGCCTTGATCTCCTCTGCCAGAGCCTATAATAAAAACAATAGAGATCATGTGGAATTGGTAGTTATATAATACATACATGATTGATTATAGTTTATATATTGTTGAAATTGATGGTTTTAGATAATGGAGGAAGAAAAGAGAGAGAATAGAGACAAAATATGAAAGTATATTTGATATATTGTGTTGCGAAAATACAATGAGATAATCCTATTTATAAGCTAAAGATAAAATCTAATCATAATGATAGAATCAACCTAAATAACTATAAATCAATATAAGATATAATATGAAATATTCTAAGATATTAAAAGATATTTCCTGATTTCTAACATTCCCCCTCAAGCTAAAGCTTACTAAGCTTTAAGCTTATTATAATTAAACCCTTAAAATATAAAAATTATCTCTATTGAAGACTAGCAAGGCAAATCAGGGATGCTGGATACGTCCGAAAAGATAACACAAGAAGGTAGCTGGAATGACCATCAGCTTCAACAACATGTTGGAGAATTGCATAACTAGGAAGAAGAAGAGATACACAACTATCAGTTGAGTTTCCAGACAGCAATTAAGGCTGTAAATGGTCTAGCAATGAAGGCCGAAAGAGACACAATGAAGGCTGGAAGATTCCCAATACATGCAATAATAGATTGGAAGAACAACATATGGAAGTATCAAATAGTTGAAAAAATGGAGATCAAAGGAAGCCAAAAGAGCATATCACTAACATGACTGAGTGAAGACAAATATCCCCATTGGTATGATTCACAATGAAAGGATGGTAGAAAGCACAACCCAATATTCATTACTCACAGTCATGGGTTACAAAAGGACAAGGACAGAAGCGGTATTTTCCAAAACACAACATCTACAAAGTGCATGGTTGGCGAAATGGTGGGTACATCTGGAAAGGGCAAGGCGTCGCGAGTACGGCGATGGTGGAGCCGGCCGGTATGGCCTCTGGGCATGCCTCTACGTGCGGCGAAGGTAGAGATGGGTGACCAGTACCGCGGAAAGCAGCGATGGCACATGCAACCCGTCGGACATCAGATCGGGACAGGACCACCTTGGGTTGGCCACGCAAGGAGATGCGATATCGGGGTTGGGCTCGGGTGCCAGAACCGTCGTCGGAAAACTCGCCAGTAGTGAGGAAGAGTGGCGGAGAGCGACAAACAGCGGCTTTTGACTATTTTTGTGTGCGGCTTTCAGGGATAGGCCGCGCAGGAGGAGGTGAGAACGGTGGTGGGCTCTTCGGCCAACATTGGCGCCGGGAAAACCCACCGGAGGCAGTGGCAGGTGGTGGACGATGGTTTTCTAACTCCTAGAATTGACACACAGCAGAGGGAAGTGACATACTGTTGGAGGGGTTGACACAGCAAGAAGGAGACTAGAAAGGTCGCCAGAAAAGTGGCCGGAATCAGAAACAGTAGTGGTTTTATGTTTGAAATTTTCTGGAAAGCAAGAACACAGTCAAACCTACAACAGAACTGAAGGGTTTGGCAGGCAGAGCAATGTTGGGATAGTAGAGGAAATAGTACAAGTGAGTTCCAAATTACTGGAATCCCTACAATGGAATGATGGACACAGGTCATGGTGGATGGTACTGCTCTGATATCATGTTGAAATTGAGGGTTTTAGATAGTGGAGGAAGAAAAGAAAGAGAATAGAGACTCAATAATATGAAAGTATATTTGATATACTGCATTGTGATAATACAATGAGAGAATTATACTTCTAAGCTAAAGATAAATTCTAATCATAATGATAGAATCAACCTAAATAAATATAAATCAATCTAAGATATGATATGAAATATTCTAAGATATTAATAGATATTTCCTTATTTCTAACATATACAAACTGCAATGTGGATAAAAAGAAATATATATATCGTTTTAAACTGTGGCAACCATTTCAAGCCTTCAAAGAAAAGGGGAAAGAGCTTCATCTTTACACTAATATATATTCACAATAAGCTATAACGATTTTCAAGGAAAACCAGCATGCGCTGCATTTAGCCACCCACAAAATATGTTACTGAAGTGTCTCATTTTCATATTGGCACCAGGCAGCTTCCTAGCTCTTTGGCTCCAATCCAACACAGATAAGGCATCAGACAGAAACTCAGGGTTTCAGGACATGATAGATCTTCCATAAAGCAATTTCATTCACCACTAATACTACTATCACAGCCCAAGGCTAAACATCGCAGACCATAAGACAAAAGTATGAATTTACACGCGCATGTTATTGCTTCTGCAACTTCAATTACACTGATAGGGTACGCTAGAATTGAGGGTTTGGAAGGAAAAAAATTTAAAGGATGGTAAATTTTTTAAATAAGGCTGAAGTAATCCATCACTTAATTCCTTACATTTTCAAAATTTAGGGAAAATTTTACCAAAATAGAAAAATTTACCCACCATTCCCTTTCCTTCCAAATCCCTCCTTCATAAACATAAACATACCCATAAAATTACATGAGTCATTTTGACACTTAAACTTTAAAATGAGTAATTAGTCTTTGACTTTGTAATCGTGAACCAAGTTAATCTCTGGTGGACAAATTTTAAAAAATTACTCCTTTGAGTTTTATAGCAGAGGCTAATTTGAGTCAAAATTATTATTTCTATGGACTAATTCGATTTAATGATGTATGAAACATGGACTAATTCGACTTAATAATGTATGTTTAAGGGACTGAACGGCTGATATGAATCATTTATATTTTCAAAGACTAATGTAATTCCGATTACAAAGTCAAGGACTAATTAGTCATATTTTAAATTTTAGGTGGAACAGAAACATGAACTCCATAAAATCCACCTAAAAATGGTACAGAAACAGAACACCCAAGATTAGACATTACCATTCGGCATGAAAAAAAATATCTAATTTTGATGGACGGTAAATGTAAAAGCATTTCATACAAACGTCCAATCATGTATGGTGGCAGAAAAATCTTTTTAACTTTTTCACGCACTACCTAAAAGACTCACATATAAAATAGTCCATGGCCGCATGATAGTCCAACAAAATTAATCTATAAAGAAAGCCAAAAGATAAAAAGGTCCGTCACTTCGAGCAAATGATATTCTCATAAAGGTTCAAACAAAACTGACCCAGAACAAAATCAACACACACAAGGAAAGTAGTGGCTGACCCAGAATCCGAAAAATCACTCTAATTCAGTATCCCAAAAAAAAAAAAACCACACACACAATAAAACCAATAAACAACTCCATTGATTAACCCGAAAAAAACACGATTCCCAAAGCAAGAATGATTTCCAGAGGAAAA